>OZ034807.1:60804318-61404318 GCA_964028335.1 Altica lythri | reverse complement strand
GAAATAAGAGAATAATTAATAAAATTTAGTTTTCAGTATTTTTATTAATTTAATTAATTGTTTTTTGAAATTTTTACATTGTTTCGGCTAAAATATGTAGTCGAGTTTTTAAATGGGGTAGAAAGAAATAATACATTTTATACCGGAACCCGATTATCCCACAGGGGATAATTAATCCGCTAGTAAAAATGATCAACTTCTGTGTCAAGGTATGTATACTATTTATCTTACCGTCGAAAATTTGTGGACAAATAGCTACGTAAATACGCGGCACCCAGAACTAATCTCTGTATTTACTGGTTTTCGTCCCTGTAGGAACATGCGAGGGGATTATTAGTGAAATTAGGGAAAGAAGTCGAATTTTAGGACAAAAATCAGTTTAGAATTGAATTCATTGGTATTTGTTTATGATAATACATAATAGCATTCAGATTAAAATGCATTTATAAAATAATTTGTCATCTAGTGTATTTTCGAATAGAAATACAAATACAAAATGGACAATATCCCCAATTAGGTGCCATTTACTATGTCAGATAAAGTAAAGAAAACCCATAAAAATCATTGTCAAAAAAACTAAGTCTCGTAACTCAGTTCTTCTACAGTAAAAACTTGCGAGATTCATGTAATACCAAGTCGGTTATTAATTTATAATCAGGAGCCCTACTTAAGAAACCTTCTGTTTAAAGTTTTTATATTTCACAAGTAATACTTATATAAAATAGATCGTTATTAAGTTCGATTGCCAAGTAACGTTACAGATTTTTAATATTGATATTGTCACTATTAGACCGTCAGCCCATGGTATAAAAAATTGAACGATCCTTGACCGTATGCCCTTTGAAGATTCGACTAGAATATATGTGCCAATTATGTTAAATTTGAAATGAAACTTGCATTCTGGTTCTATAGTTGCAAAATTCCGGAAAATGTTGAAACAAAATTATGATAAATTTTAACAAAAGTTGACCGTATGCCGAGGTAATGAGAAGAAAGTTAACGAAAAAATAATCCAGCGTAAAAAGGTCGGCATACGTTTAGGGTAGTCCCTAAGGGATGTAATAAACCCTTGAAATTGCAGACAATTGTTATACCTTCTTTATGATAGCTGACCGTATGCCTCTAAGAGATTTTTATTATTTATGACGTACCATATACTTATGCCTAACGGCATACCGATCGGCTGGTTCCAAGTGGTTCCTAACCTCTAAAACAGGTGTGGAAATTTTTTTATTCTTTTTTATGATCGTTAAATATATGCCATTAGCAAATATGATAAATTGTAATCAATGCTATCATATGTAGCTTTGGCATACAGATCGAGTGGTCCTAAAGTAGTGGCATACGTATCAAAAGATGTAAAAAATTTAAATGACTTTTAGATGATCGCTGACCGTATGCCAATAAGTTTATCATTAGACAATACTAAAATGTAATGCATAATGAAAGGGCATACGCTCATCGCGGTCCCTAACATCAAAAATTAAAATTGAAGTTAAATATTAATTTTTGACAATCGCTGACCGTATGCCATTATGTATATTATTAAATAATTGAAAAATTAAATACCCTGCAAAAGGGCATACGGTTTTAGTGGTTCCATACCAACATTATCAGCTAAAATATCTATTACTCCGAACGAGCATCTCTAGTGTGTATGTGAAGTGATTGTGTATATGTATTAGACGCAACCAAGCTTCGACCAGGTGATCATCGATTCTGCGTAAATAATATTCGAATTTTTGAGGTAACGAACCACTAAAACCGTATGCCCTTTGAGAGGGTATTTAATTTTTCAATTATTTAATGATATACATAATGGCATACGGTCAGCGATCGTCGAAAATTATTATTCGACTTCAATTTTAATTTCTGAGGTTTGGAACCACGGTAATCGTATGCCCTTTCATTATACATTAGATTTTAGTATTGTCTAATGATAAACTTAATGGCATACGGTCAGTGATCATAGAAAAATCATTACAAATTTTTACAACTTTCATATACATTTTTGAGGTGAGGAACTACGATAACCGTATGCCTTTTTGCAAATGGTCATTTTATAATGTAAACTTCAATTTTAAGTAGATTTTTTACGGTTAAGAGTCATAAAATAGAATAAAAATTTTCGACACATGTTTTAGAGGTTAAGAACCACTTGGAACCAGCCAATCGGTATGCCGTCAGGCATAAGTATATGGTACGTCCTAAATAATAAAAATCTCTTAGAGGCATACGGTCAGCTATCATAAAGAAGGTATAACAATTGTCTGCAATTTCAAGGGTTTATTACATCCCTTTGGGACCACCCTACACGTATGCCGACCTTTTTCCGCTGGATTATTTTTTCGTTAACTTTCTTCTCATTACCTCGGCATACGGTCAACTTTTGTTAAAATTTATCATAATTTTGTTTCAACATTTTCCGGAATTTTGCAACTATAGAACCAGGATGCAAGTTCCATTTCAAATTTAACATAATTGGCACATATATTCTAGTCAAATCTTCAAAGGGCATACGGTCAAGGATCGTTCAATTTTTTATACCATCGGCTGACGGTCTATATTAGATTTTAGGTTACATAGCTATGTAACAACTTAAAACAAAAGGTTCCTTAAATATGATTATTTTAGGTATGATTATAAATTAATAACCGACTTGGTATTACATGGATCTCACAACTTCTTACGGTTTTTCATGAAATCACATTTCTTTTTGTAAAGTCCTACCTTTTTCCTTTCCGGTACTTCTACTTCTTGTATACCAACACTTGTGTCCTAGATATGTATAAATACATATAGGTATTTATATGGGACTTCTTCGCTAATAAATTCAAAGTCTCTGTTTCATATGGTTTTATTCAACTTTTCGAAATAGCACTTGTTCCAATTTTCATCAAATTTTATCGTGAATTCGGGGTTGTCAAAAGACCAAGTGTTACAATGACAGGTTTCGTAGTACGAGTGCAGTTTGTGAAAGGATCCGCAAAGCGGTGAGTTTCGCAAAAAATGAGTACTACAAACCGTCATTGTAATTCGAGTGTTACATACTATTTTTTAGAATGAACTTTTAAATGTAAAAAAATAAAATAAAATTACAATTAGATTTTTTAGAAATTATATATTTATGTTGGCAATCTTGACACTTTTGACACTTGAGAGTTTTAATGATTTTAAATTTAAATGTTTGTTTAAATATTTTAAGTTATTATAAATATAGTACAAATATTCAGAATTTAGGAATATATTTGTAAATCAAAAAGTAAGTAAGCTATATCTAGCAATGAGTATGGAACTCGATAATGAATTATCAGGCACTCCTCCTGAACTTCGCAATATCGCAGATAATGTAGTTAATAATTTACTACCTAAACTCTTTCATCTTTCGTTGACAATCAGTGCAGTGCAACCAATTGTGTCAAACAAAAAGTTACCAAAAACAGTGTTAAATTGAATCTATTTCGATAATGTTCTTAGTATCGAAATAGAAACTTTGTCAACGTGATTTATAAAAACAATTTTTGTTTCACGGATGTGTTTGGTTGTTGATTTATTAATAGTTTATTATTTGAAGTTGGATGTAGGTTTTTATTTCGGGGAATAAACAATGTTATATGTTATTCACAATAAAATTTCTATTTAAACGAAAAAAATGTTAAGACCTTTAAAGGTTGGTCAACCATTTTCTTGAATTCTGATATAAAAGTGTCGCTATCGTGAAGAAGACATTGCATTTATTCGACTTTTTCTTTTCGATAAAATTGTAGATTAGACTTTTGATGATCGGTCAGTCAGTGAGTGAGTGACAAAATTAAAAAATTTTGAATCGTTATAATTCTTAAACTACTGGTTCAAATTAAATAAAATTTAAAATATAGCATAACCTCGTTGGTTACAAAAAAAATCAGGCTTCTAGTTTAATCCCCAACGCAGTTAAAGGTAGGTCGAAAATGGCTTGAACTGCTACAAAAAAAGGAAGGTACATGCCGCTTTTTACCACCTTTTTATATTCTTCGCTTCTATTTTCGTTGTCTGTCCGGGTGGAATCGATTTTAAACTTACTTCCCGACTAAATATAGATCCTAAACTTTCAGGTTGCGTAGAACTCGATGACAATGCATAATTTAGGTGTTTTTAGACAGATTTACTAAAGTTTAATTACAATTTCTACTAATATTCAATTTTATTTGGTAAATTAGTTCAAACTTTTTTCAATAGATAGCGCTGCAAAAAGTTTTGTAAGCGATTTTTGTGGTTTGAAAATTATTTTCTTTTTTGTTTATTATCAGTACAAAAATTCCCAAAACAATAGTATTATTAAAATTTAAAAATTTAAATATTTTAGTAAAATTAGAAGGTTGGTTAAAAAGCCTCTCACGTCAACCCTTACCTAGGCCCAGTGGGAGGCCAATAAAAGACCAATAAAAGAGACCTTTTTGCTGCCGATCCTAACAGCATGTGGTTGTATGCACTCACGATTGTAGAATCTATTGTTTAAATTTAACAAATATATGTGTTTCATTTTTTATAAATAAAAATTAATAAATATCAGAAACGTAAAGATAATTTTTTTCTGATTTCAACCATATATAATACTTACGCAAAATGTTGTAGTTTACAGATATGACACCAAAATATTCTAAATTACCCTGAGAAACAAACAAAGATAATCTCATAATGAGGTTTTAAAAATAAAAATATTTAAAAGAACCTGAATACTACAAAAATGGATAATGATTATTAAATTTAAATCCAATACAGCAAGAGATAATCTCATAATAATGTTTTTAAAATAATATATAAGTAAAAGAACCTTAATACTACAAAAATGCATAATTATTAAATTTAAATCCAAGACAGCAAGGGATAATCTCATAATGAGGTTTTGAAAATAGATAAATTTTAACAATGCTATTAACAATCAGATTTAAAGAGATTTACCCTAATGACAATGCTATTGCATTACAAAACATCCTAATGGTTTTTTTAATATCAATTTGTATTGTTCGGTAATAACGGAAAATATATAAAGTATTAGGCAGTATTCACAGACAATTATTTGTGTCTTGTTTTACGCACGGTATACATCATCCTATTGATTGTTCGGGGCGTATGAATTCTCGACGCAAGAAAACAGGTAAATTTTTGGGACAGGAACTTTTGACGCACGGTTAGAAATATTATGTTTTTATTACAGGAATTTTCGACGCAAGAATTTAGGTATTTTTTTTTTTTATACTTACAGACAGGTAAGTAGGTAATAAAACAAAATTATCTTCGAAAACTGATTTGATTTAATTTCAAATATTATTAATAAACTAATTATTACTATTACTATAACATGAATGATAAGACATTAATTTTACAAAAGCAAGTCTTGTTATTTGATTTAAATTTAGACTTTCAATCATTCGTTCTAGAAACGCAATTTTATTTTTTACATTTTTGTCTTTAATTTTTGCTGTTTTGCTAAGACTATTTATTTTTATATAAGTATCTAGTTGAAAATCTATCAAGTTTTGAATAAATATATATAAAGACGGGTGAGCCGCATAAAATGATGAATTAAATCTGGAATGAAACGACTCACATGCATTTGTCGTTCTCATCACCAATGCATTTTTATCTGCCCGAATTGTTGGCGGAAATTGAGAATTTTCTGCTATATAGACTTCCAGAAGATAATCAGCATTTTTATCTAATTTTTCATTATTAGGTTTGTACGACTTAAGATCGAACACATAGCAATCCTCGACTTCTTCTGGTGCTAAGTACGTTAAACCAAAAGTCGCATCCATTTGCCAATATCTGAGTCTTGGTTGTTAAATTCTCGAACCAATCCAAGTGACTGGATTTTTTTAAACCAGTTTTGGTGTAAATGAAATCGACAACCATTAATTTTAATTTTGGGAAAGCTATTAGATAAAGCAATATGAATTGCTTTTTCAAAGTCAATAAATACTTCTAGAGGATCCCAGCACAATTTATACAATTCAAAAATTCTGGATTTTAATGATAAAAATAAATTTTCATATGATGATGTTGTTTTATCTTTTAACAAACAATAAACTAAAGGTATGTAGTGACCATTTTCTAACCCTTGTATTGTAAATAATTGTCCAAAATATTTGGTGCAATATAAAAAAGTACCATCCATATATAATGTCTTAATTTGACATAAGACACGAATGTTTGTCTGACATGAAAAAATTATTATATGATGTTCCAGATCATATAAAAATAAAAAATCTTCACCATTGTTTGTTTTAGGGGAGTACACATCCACTAGTCTATGAATTTCTTCAACATTTTTGGGTAGGACTCCCGGCAGCACTTTTCTGCCACATGTATATATGTTCCGCCCAATATCCTTGATATCACTAACTGTCAAATTTTGTGTTGATGTTTCAACTAAAACTCGCCGAAAAATTTTTGCCGATTTTTTACCAATATCCTCTTCCACCTTTCGCTTGCACGCATTCGTGACTATTTTCCTATTTATTCTTTGGATATTCACTTCATGATTATGAATTAAATTGGCTTTAGTTATTATTACATCAGGCCCCATAGTAACTGCTGTTGCTGAGCACTTCCTTTGGACGCATCGCCAGGATATTTCACCACTTTTTAAATCCCTACTTTTAGAAAATGTATAATTTTCTAATAATAGCAAATCTCTATTACGACAACTTTTACTTATACTCATTTTAACAAAACAACATCAAAACTCACAATTATAAACAAAACTGAGAAAATTGTAAGAAATTTACCTGTTAAATAAAAATATCAAATTGGAAGGGGCAGATTTTATTGGCAATAAAGGGATTAGGGAAATACGTTTTCTGAACATTCTGTGTCGAATATTCATGTTGGATTATAAACCTTTTTCTTTTTAGCTGGTAGTTGGGGTAAAATGCGTCGACTATTCATTCGCCGATTGTTCGGTAGTGATAAAAAGTATATAAAGTATTTGTATAAAGTATACATCATTATAATCTTATGATGGAATTCCTCCGCAGTTCTACAGCTTTTAAGAATCACATAAATGAATTGGGTTTGGTAAATTTTTTGATGGTACATGGATTTGTTTCTCGTTTCAGGACATGTGTGTGTGGGAAAAAAATCCAACTTGGCCAACAAAAAAGACAAGGAAGAGAACCAAGTTATTGGTGTCGCAGATGGAACTGTTGTACTGAAACGTCCTGCAGGACAAATTTGTTTCTAGATTTTTTGACACTTCCTATAGTTCAGTTGCTGATCATTTTAGTAATTTGGATTAAAAAATATCCAGTCACAGTAAAAGTAGCGGAAACTGGAGTTTCCAGGAAAGTTGTGGGCCGCTGCCTTCAACATTTCAGAAACCTTCTATTTTAATGGATGCTGAAAATTGACAAGCAAATAGGTGGGACTGGACACGTACTGGAAATTTATGAACGTGCTTACGGGAAACGAAAGTATCATCGCGGACGTCTGCAAAGGACACAGTGGGTGGTTGCAATAATAGACCGACAAACAAAGAGAAATTTTCTTACGTTTGTTCTTAACAGAAACGCTATCAGATTAGAGCGTGTTATCCAGGAAAATGTTTTGCCCGTATCTATTGTAATGACACCTTGGTTACCATTACTGTCAAGTCAATCACCAACGACACTTTGTGGATCCAAACAATCAACGTATTCGCACCCAAAATATCGAAGATAAATTGTCTGTCATTAAGAGGAATCATCGTTGACTATTGTAAAGGATGTTCATAACTCGATTTGAAAAATATTTGGTGGAGTATGTTTGGTGTAGTCGATGCACCACACATGAAGAGCAATGGAGGGATATCACCAATGCAATACATATCATTTTCACCCGCTGGTGAACTAATCACTTTTTTACATTAACAAGTCCTATTACATACACTTGCTACAGGTATTGTTATTTTATTTTCGGATGTTGGTGAGGGTAATATTCATTACGATTAATATTTAGAGACAAGTCTGATAAGATACAGGTGCTACATGTATTTTTATACATTTTTTTGGCATTTAAGGTTTTTTTCTATTTTGATTTCTTTTTGCATATTGGTGTTGGGTATATTTATGACTATTAATAGTATTAATATTAATTGACAAGTCCTGTTAGATACAGGTGCTAAAGGTATTTTATGTTATATTGGGTGCTGTTTGTTTCTCAGTGTAATTTAGAATACCTTTTTTGGTGTCATGTCTGTAAACTACAAAATTTCGCGTAAGTATTATATATGGATTGAATACAAAGGGGACGAGCTCAATACATTATTCACTATTAACTAAAGTACAACAAAATAGAAATTAAAACATAACTTAACAAATGTTAAAAAAATATTATGTGTATTAAAAACTAGTCAATGTCATATTGTAGGTACACATTTTAGAAAAATATTTGAAATAAACGGATCAATTAATTTGTATTCTTGTATAAGAGTTTTTGAAGTTATACTTCTATTCGGACACTCTGTGAAATGAATTAGTGTGTAGCTAAATGGGAAAAATCATTACATATGTAATGGTGTGAGTAAGAGAGAGACAGAAAAACATATAAGGTATATTGTTCGGTAAAAACAAAGATGAAATATTTACTACATGTTATTGGTCATCACTATAAGTCCTTTGAATACCGTTTAAACATTCATTGCATTGAAAAGAGATAGATATACAACAAACAGTCTGAGCTATTGTTATTGTATTACATTGACGTATCGCATTATGTTTGCCATATTATTTTATAATTCTGTCACGTAAATAAACATATAAAGTTTAGTATTTTATATTAATAATAATATTCAGTAATGTAATGAGTATTGTAGGTATTGTAGTCTAAAATACCGTCACATGGTTGCATTATATCCTTGACTATGTTTTTGAGTCGAAGACATGCGTGTGAGTTAAAACCTGTTCCTGCAAAGTTACTGAAAAATGCAGTTCAAAGTGCGTTAAAATTTTGTAAAAGTGTGTTGTTAGAAAATGTTTTGCATTGTTTTCTAGTGTTTTAAAATCTGTAAGAGCCCACAGTAAGCAAATCGGGTTTTGTAAACACTTTTTTTGTACATTGATCGTTTTACTGTTTGGTTTTCGTGTTTGAAGTCAGGACACACATCAACTGGTCTTATTTTTCTAATCTGTATTTATTTAATTGAATACAGTTAATTTAAAAAAAAATTATTTCTATTTGTCTGTGTTTGTAGTTATTAAGTTTTATTAGTTAACAGTGCATAGAAGTATAACTTCTGCCGGCAGTCCCACTGACTACCACACCCTATTTATTTTAAAACGGCCGTTTATAGTTAGAGTGAAAAAAAGTAAAAAAGCGTGAAATAAAGTGCCATAACGTTAACTTTATTTCACGCTAACCATTTGATTAATAAAAATAAATAATAATAAGTTACCTTTAACTTTGACAGCGTATGAACTGTACTTGATTTGACGTTAATATTTTTGTTTATTGTGTCAATAAGTCGAATTGTAAATATAATTGTTGTTCTTACTATTATTAATATAAGCAGTGAACATTCTGAGGTTGAAATATGTAGGTACTCCAGAAGAAATCATAGAAAAGGCAAATGTGGCGACTTCAAATTTGCTGCCAGAAAAATCAAAAGAAAATTATACAAGAGAGTATATGATACTTTTATAAAATGGCGGATTCAAAATAGTATCCACAGCTTCACAGAGCGGGTGCTTTTAGCTTTTTTTGATGAAAGATCTAGAAAATTCAAGTCTTCTACATTATGGTCCATTATGTGAACAATTCACTCAATGCAAAAATGAACTGTGCTTCGCGAATGTTACAAGGACCTAATATCAGTACTATTTTTGACCAACCTTCAACGTCATTTAGCCAACATTCTGCATCATATAAGAATAAAGCTGAGAAGAATTTGACTCTTCCAAATATTGAAAATTTAAATGAAGCTTTATCAATGAATCAAACAAAAACAAATCTAAAAGGATCAAATATACACATTAGTCAACCCAAAAACTGCATTTTTAATATTCACATTGCCAAATGAAACATTTATAATTTAGTTGTTGATTTTTGTTTATTTATTATTATTAATACTTTTCCAATTCCAATTTAGTCATTTTGTAGGTATTCGTTGTAAGTTACAGAAGAAATAAATTAAAATGTTCTAAATCTTATTTATTTTGATTTTATTATTTGTATAGGGCTGTAGAAAAAATATTGTATGCATACAGTGTCTTTTTTTCACTCATGGAATTGCCGCACTCGCCTAACGGCTCGTGCGGTCAATTTTTCCTTTCGTGAAAAAAAGTACCACTTTATGCACTTGTTGCATAAATTACTAATATTACACCGGTTTATTGCACTTAAAACGGCTGTTTATAGTTAGAGTGAAAAAAAGTAAAAAAGCGTGAAATAAAGTGCCATAACGTTAACTTTATTTCACGCTAACCATTTGATTAATAGAAATAAAATATCAAGTTACCTTTAACTTTGACAACGTATGAACTGTACTTGATTTGACGTTAATATTTTTGTTCGTTGTGTCAATAATTTGAATTGCAAATTTAATTGTTGTTCTTATTATTATTAATAAAAGTAGTAAAGATTCTGAGGTTGAAATATGTCCTCCAAAAAAAGAAATCATAGAAAAGGCAAATGTGTGCTTCATCAACTGAATGGGAGTGCCACCTTGAAGACATGTATTCGTCATTTTCTTTATTTATAAACAAACTGTCTGGGCTGGTGGACAAAGCTTTTCCCATTAGAAAAATTAAAATTAAAAAACATAAACCTTGGTCTACCAAAGGCTTAAGGATATCTGCAAAGAATATGCGCTCATTATCTCACCTTAAAAAATTCACGACGAATCCCCTCTTTTATAATTACGTGAAAAATTACAGGAAAATTTATAAAAAACTATAAAAGGTGACAAGGATGTATATTATAAAAATAAACTGACAAACTCCAATAATGTTGCCAAGGATACGTGGTCTATTGTCAATGATCTGAGGAATAAAACCCATTCTACCATTTCAACCTCTGCTTCTCCGGACAGTCTGAATGATTATTTTGTGAATGTGGCAATGAACTTAGTGAATACCATAGCCTCCTCTCGCGACCCACTCTTGTACCTTTCTGGTACCAGGTTGAATTCACACAGTTTCTTCCTTACACCCGTGGAGAAAACAGAGCTACGCAGTGCAATCGACGACATCAAAAATAAATCATCATCTGGGTCAGATGGTCTTACCCTGAAAATGTTCTCTAACCTTCCGGAATGTACACTGTACTCTCTCACTGCCTTAATAAACAAATCTTTCCAACTTGGAACCTTCCCCAACTGCCTCAAGACGGCAATAATAATAGCTTTGTACAAGGGAGGGGATAGGGACCAAGCTTCCAACTATCGTCCGATCGCTCTTCTTCCGACGTTATCCAAGATTATTGAAAGACTGTTCAAAAAAAGACTTTTATCATTTCATCACGAATGATGCTATGTTTTCTGTCTTCCACAATATTTATTCTAACTTAAATGACCAGCATCATACAGCTTCTATTTTCTGCGATTTCTCTAAAGCATTTGACTGTGTTAATCATAATATCCTGATCAAAAAGTTGCGGCACTATGGAATCCGTGGCATTCCTTTGCAATGGCTCAAGTCTTACCTAAACAATAGAAATCAGCTGGTCAGAGTTGATTCATCCACCTCTTCGTGCAAACAAATAGATTGTGAGGTGCCTCAGGGCTCTGTTTTAGGCCCCATTCTATTTCTGTTGTTCATCAACGACATTGCTTGTCTGGACATTAGCGGAAAAATCTGCCTATTTGCTGACGATACTTGTTTTACTTGGAGCTGCCCGGATGCGTCAACTCTGTATAGTACTATGTCTAATGATTTGCTGACCATCAAGTCATGGTGCGATTCGAACCTTCTGGGCTTTAACGTTGCGAAAACTAAAATTTTGTCATATAACAGTACGTTACAACCTCTTGTGCTTGATAACAATATTGTCGATGTTGTCGAGTCTGTAAAGTTCTTAGGTCTTATTGTGGACAATTCACTGAAGTGGCAAACGCACATTGATACCCTATCAAAAAAACTGAGTTCGGCATGCTTTGCATTGCGATCGGTCTCCAGGGAGCTCAACACATCAATAGCTAAAACGGTCTACTTTGCCCTGTTCGAATCACATTTGCGATATGCTCTTCCTTTCTGGGGCACCTGCACTCGGACTCAATTCGATCGTATATTCAGACTTTAAAAAAGAGCTATCCGATATGCTCTGAGATTACACAGCAGAGCCCACTGCCAAGATATCTTCAAAAGACATAAAATATTAACACTTCCTTCTTTGTTTATTTATGAATCGATTTGCTTAATCCGCAAGAACCAAACAATTGTCTCGGAAAGGCCCCTCCATGGCTATGCAATTAGAAATGCGGATCCTTATTTTCGTCTTCCTATCCCAACCTCCGAATTGGTCAAAAATTCTATTCTATACAACGCAAAAAAATTGCATAATCATCTGCCGTCTGCGATTAAGTCCATATCAGCCCCTATTCTATTTCGTAAGACACTAAAATCATATTTGCTGGAAAGACCATTTTATACAGTAAGCGATTTTTTTAATAATACGAGCATTTCGCACACTGGTTAATGATATTCATCTGTTTAATGTGTGATTTTTTGATTTTTTGTTTACAGTTTGTAATTTTGTTTAGGAAACAATATTTAAGTTTATAAATTGGTTGGTGAAACAATTTTTGTTTGTTATGGATTGTTTTGTCAACTAATGATGTTTTTTCTAAATATTTATATTTTTATGTTTATGTGTATATGTATGTAACTAGTTCCTAGTTCTATCTTATATTTATCTGTTGTTGGCTTTGTCTACACACATTTTTGTAAATTTTTTGACAATAAAGCTTATTTGATTGATTGATTGATTGCTTCGCGAATTTTACAAGGACCTCATATCAGTACTATTTTTGACCAACCTTCAACGTCATTTAGCCAACATTATGCATCATATAAGAATAAAGGTGAGAAGAATTTGACTCTTCCAAATATTGAAAATTTAAATGAAGCTTTATCAATGAATCAAACAGAAACAAATCTGAAAGGATCAAAACTACATATTAGTCAACCCAACAACTGCATTTTCAATATTCACATTACCAAATAAAACATTCATAATTTAGTTGTTGATTTTTGTTTATTTATTATTATTAGTACTTTCCTAATTCCAATTTAGTCATTTTGTATTCGTTGTAAGTTACAGAAGAAGTTAAATTAAAATGTTCTAAATCTTATTTATTTTGATTTTATTATTTGTATAGGGCTGTAGAAAAAATATTGTATGCAACACATGCATACAGTGTCTTTTTTTCACTCATGGAATTGCCGCACTCGCCTATTTTTCCATTCGTGAAAAAAAGTACCACTTTATGCACTTGTTGCATAAATTACTATTATCTACTCTACCTCATATTATGTATCAATTTTTAGTTCGTGAAAACTGTCATTATAGACAGCAGTGCGTGAAGGATTAAAAGTGTGCGTGAAGTAACAATGTATTTTAAATGGGATTTACTTTTTCGCACTGTTTTTGACACACCTTCATATAATCAAATATCCTTAGCATTCGCGTTGTCATGGTGTTGCTATGAGAGCATTAAATTTCAACAAAAGTTATTCTGACAGTTTTGTAGTTTAAATTTTCAAATTTAAATTTGTAATTATTTTTTATTTGTTTATCGTAGAAAAAATATTGTATGAAACTGTGCGTGAAGTACTTTTTGTGCACTTACGCGATATATAGCACTCGCTTCCCTCGTGCTCTAAACATCGCGTGCGTGCGCAAAAAGCATACTTCACGAACTGTTTCATAAATAACTAATTTACACACGGTTTTTAAAACCAAAATAATTTATAATTTTAAATCATAGGTAATAATTAATAATGTAGTCTAATAATCACAATTTATAAAAAGAACTTTTTATTATAGGTAGAAGGATTAAAATCACGTGCTTCGAAAATATTTTAAATCATTTAACTGGATCGTTCACTGAACAGTTACTTAAAGGATTATATGGACATTTCTTTGAATTTATATGGCAGGTACCTGAAGATTATAAATATGCTCACAAATTAAAGCCTTCATCAGTTGTATAACTTGTTTCATTGCGAGATTTTGTATCAACAAGGAATTTTACACCAGAATGATCTTCAACCAGATGCGAATCCTGCGAAAATATCCCGTTATTTTGAGCTAGGTGCTATTGATGCGTTCCGAGAAAATTTTCCAAATGCAGAACTTCATGGTTGTTTTTTGCACCTAGTAAAAAACATTAAAAAGTATTTGGCACAAATGCAATTATTGGGACAGTACAACAACAATGCCGACTGCAGTTTGCAAACCCGGATGATAACATCTTTAGCTTGTGTTCCCATAGAAGATTTAGATTTGGCTGATTACATCCAGATCTACAGCCTCTTCTGGAATGGTTTAAAGATTCCTACCTAGGGCGCCCTCAAAGACGTCAGCCTTTATTTCCCACATCATTTTGGTCCCTCTACAACCGTGTTATAAATAATATAGCCAGAACAAATGATCACGCTGAAGCAGCCCACAGACGATTGCAAAACGAACTTTCCATGGAAAATCCAACAATTTGAAATTTTATTGATGCCTTGAAACGAGTACAGTCTGGTAGGGGTCTGTATTACGAGCAATTACTTTCCGGACAACAACCACTAGTTAAATTAAAGAAGCCCCGAGAATGCGACGAAAGAATTGAGACCTTAGTAAGAGAATATGCAAATCGTAATATTATCGATTTTTTACGAGCTTTATCTTATAATTATGTAATGAATGTTTAGCGCAGGTCCATTAACCAACTTAATTTTAGAATAGTACGTAGTTTTAGTGACTATTAATTTTAGGATAGAATGTACACTTCGGCCGCGTCGAATAGGCAGCGTTGAATCGGCCGCGTCGAATTGTCCTATTCCGTTTATACTTGAATTTGTATATTATTTTTAAATTTTGTAACCGATTTAGAACTCATATCAACCCGAAATTGTGTCAAAATCTCTATGCCTAAATACGCTTGAAACATGCATTGCCATCCAGTTCTTAGCTATCCTAAAAATTTCAGAGCTTTAGTTGACCGCGAAATTTTATTTAATTTTTAATTTATTTAATTTATTTATTTATTTATTCAGAAAAAAAAAGGAAATTGACAATTCATTTGCTTATTTATATAATAACACATTTTACAAGAGAGTATATTGCACCTAGATCACAGGCAATCTGTATGTGCAAAAAATAAGTTTAAATGTGATTAAAAAATTCCACACAGATTGACAAAGAATAAGACAAAGAAATAAAGAGCACGACGAAAATAAAAAAAAAAGACTTTCTTAAAAGTTCTTTTTATAAAATATGATTATTTGCTTGATTTGGCGGAGATCTGAATATTAGTTATTGGAAATAATTGTTTTAAAAAAACAACTTCTTAATTTAACGACCTATTTCTGGCCTATTATTTTATTATTTATCTTTATTGTTTAAATTTCGCAACCTTTTCTAATATTTTTATTTTATGCATTTATCATTCAGCTCTTAAAACATCCTGTTGTTATACCGGTAAAAATATATTTTCAATATTATTCTTGGTATTTGTTAGGTTGTTTTACAATATATACTTAAGATAAAATAATAAAGACTTTATAAATTTTTGTTTTTTAATTTTTTTTTGTAAACATATTAATAATTTATAGGCTTATTTGTGTTTTATATCCACATATAAACGAGTTGATTGTTTAGTTACGTCATCACTTGATACTTGATAACTCTTTGTCATGAAATGCTATATTTGTCTCAATATTGGAAGATATTTTTTACTTATACAATAGGGTCATTATAAAAAGAAAAATAATGGTTTTTAGATCAATGGTTCAGTATATAATGTATTAGATACATATTTGACCATTAGTAAACGATTATTTGATATATCATTCATGGGATGGATTTCCGGATAAGTCCGGGAGGCACGGACCCAGGAAGGCCCGATTTGAGGAACGGTAAAATGTTCAGAACGTTAGTTTTTTTTTAAATTGGCTTTTTCTTTTTTTGTGAATTATTTATAGAAAATTTTCTATAGACAATGATATACCCAATCCATTTTCCCATTAACTTCTCAATTTGTGGGACCAATTTTAATATTTTGATAAATCAATTATATTTTGTATTGAATAATGTTAATAATATTAAATACTTTTTTACTTTGATATCTATGATGAGATTTCTCTTATATATAACTAGCGGCCGCCCGCGACTTCATTCGCGTGGACTTTAGTTTTTTGCTACTGAGTTTCATACAAACTTGCAACCCCTATTTTAAACCCTTAGGGGTGGAAATAAAAAAAATCCTTTGTTAGTACATCACTAAGTAATAAAACAAATTACTCCTTCAATTTTTAAGACTACGCGTCTATCCACAGTGTCATGTCGGCCAGCAGCAGCGTGCTACCGCCTTACCACCGCACATTAACGCGCGCGTGGTATTAGACCATTATTATTTTAAAACTATAAAAACTTCTCACATATTGGTTGTAATCAAATACTGTAAATGGTAATTTTGTTTAAAAAGAAGTGCCTGTGATTAATAACTTATTTATATGGATAAGGATTAAGAAGAAAATTAGGAAGTATTATTATTAATTAGGTATAGTTTTTGCGGCTTTACTTTTGTTTAGCGTGTGTAAAATATTAGGGCCTACAAAACTTTTTTTACACAATATTCTTAACTAATCTGTTATTAGGCGCTAAAACTATCAATCTACTGGGTGAACTTATTCGTGAGCAAGCAACATAAAACTGTCTATGAGAGAAGCAATGTTCTCTCAAGTCAATACCCGTAAATTTGAGAATTTGCCCCTAAGACTTGTTTATTGTCATGGTAAAGCAGACTTTTAGGGGAAACTGTAATCGTTTAAATTTAAACGGGATATTATTCAGTATTAATGGGATTCGTGGTATAAATACAGTTTTCCCTTTTGCACACCCAGTTAATATAGTGGTTTCCACTATATATTATTGCGATGTAACGCTTTC
This sequence comes from Altica lythri, assembly GCA_964028335.1. NCBI lineage: Eukaryota > Metazoa > Arthropoda > Insecta > Coleoptera > Chrysomelidae > Altica > Altica lythri. The sequence goes on along the minus strand of OZ034807.1, from coordinate 61,387,203 downwards.
ACCTGCAGTCTCGTTCGCGCGTGGCATAAGTAGCATTTTTTATCATATCAGCAAAATATTCGTCAAGTGTTAAGTGGTTTCCCACCATTCATGTCGTGAGTCATAATTGAAAACTTGCTCCAGTCATTAACCACATATCTGACAATTTCTGAAGGCATCTCCATCGCTCTATCTTGTGTTCCGTATATACATTAAATAAGAGAAAGCACGAAACAAACATGCACCATCACCAACAATAGGGCCGACAGTACATTCTTCAACTTCTCCATTAAGGTTTAGATTTTCTTTAGTCATTTTAAATAAGTCTAACCGACAATACCTATACTTAAACCAAACGAAAACAAAACAAATGCCAAATACAAAGCCGAGTCTATAACCATCACTACTAAACCGAAACAAAGCAAATGCAATCCAAACTATGCGAAGAAAAGAACAGCCAAAATCGTCAAATATAATCCGCTAGAAATATTTAGGTATAGTATGTACTATAAGATACGGCGCGCGGCGGCCACTCACCACCGGGTATATGTAACTCAGTGTCTCAGTGAAAACACAACGATAGCGCGTTTTGAAATACTATTGTCAACATTTAGAACTAAAAATTATATTTATACTCAGTGGCGTAGCGTGGGTGTCTGCTGCCCGGGGCGGAAGACAATTTTGCCGCCCTTTTATTTAGGTGTTTCAATTTGATGTATACTACACATTACATACTTAATTAATTCTAGACATTTTTTGGGAAGAACAGTCATTATTATTTTTCATTATACCTACAGGTAAAATTTTAAATATAGGTAAAAGTTTATTTAACTCTTACAATCACGATTATAATACAAAAAGAAATGTACTTCAACTACTTATGGCAGCCCCACACGTTACGAAATACTGGCGCAAATTTAGGTATTTAATACTAACACAGTTTAATTTAGGTTTACGTTGGTGAAAAAATATTTTTTTTACAAAGTTCAATCACAAATCACAACCACCACTTAGGTACTTATTTACACAAAAATGACAGTTTTACGGCTGGGCACAGACGCTCGGTTTCCTGATTCGGTTTCCGGATCAGGAATTCAGATTCTGAATTCCGTGTGCCTAGCGCATACATCCGTTTTTTTGTATCAGGAATTTATACTGTCAGTTCCAATAGGGACGTTGCTTTGAAAGCATTAATGGACGACGACAATGAATTGATTGCTATTGCACTTTTACTGTCGCTAGATATGAAGAAAAGAAAACTACGTTATTAGGTTTTTTTCCGTTCTCACGGCCCAAAAGCATGGAATAAATTCCGAAACGAACGTCGGGTTTTTTTCCGTTCGGAAATAGTTAGGACGTGTGCGCCTTGTTGAACATTTTGTATGTAAATGAAGCATTCAGGTTTCAGAATCTGAATTCCTGATCCGGAAATCGAATCAGAAAACCGAGCATTTGCGCCCAGCCTACAGCGTAACTTGGATTACGAAACGTAAGTAAATGTCAAATGGACATCTGACTAGAGATGAGCGATTTTAAATTTTAAATAATGATGAGCATAATTACTAAAAAAATCGGAAAACGCCCATCTCTACATCTGACACTCGATCACTTTAATCTTTCTCCTTACAATTGTAAAATACAGGGAATCCCCGCTAGTCAGTATAGATTGTTTTACCAGCAGTCGCTACTAAATACCATTCAAAGGAAGGGGATTCTCTTAATTCTTCTTACAATCGTTCCAAAGTAGTTGCGATAAAAATATGAAATGGTTCGAATATTTTTATTATTTACTTTGAAATTTTCCGCCCCCAAAAAGTGCCGCCCGGGGCGGGTCGCCCCCTCCGCCCCCACTACGCTACGCCACTGTTTATACTGGTATTTTTCCAGAATCATGGAAACCTGATCGAGTAAAACTGCTCGAGTACAACCAATCCCCAAGAAAGGCTGTAAAACCCAGCCTTCTAACTATAGACCCATAGCTATTCTATCTGTTATTAGCAAAACTATGGAGAAATACGTCAATCACGAGATCCTGAGCTACCTTGAGACACACAACCTTTTAAATGACAGGCAATATGGTTTTCGCCAACAAAGGTCAACAGCCGATCTACTAGCATATGTAAGTCATGTCTGAAGTGATGCCATCCACCGCTATGGAGAGACTTAAATAGTATCACTAGACATCTCAAAAGTATTTGATCAAGTGTGGCATGCAGTGCTTTTAAATAAACTGCCTTCATACGGACTCTCGCAAAACCTTTGCAGATGGATATCCAACTTTCTCTCCAACAGGTAGATCCAAGTTGCTGTAAATGAACATTCTTCCAACCTCTACAAGATCAACGCTGGAGTTCCCCAAGGATCGGCTCTAGCTCCTACTCTTTTCCTATTACACATTAATGATCTACTAGAAGCCACTAATAACCCGATACATAGTTTTGCAGATGATAGCACCCTACACTGTAACAAAGCGCACAACCCTTCCATACTTCTAGATATTCTGGAAGAGGACAGAAAATCCACAACGGCTTCTTTCAATCAAGATTTGAGAAGAGTGGGGAAGAAAGAATCTTGTTAATTGCAACGCTTCCAAGACAAAGACATGTTGCCTATCCAACAAGAGGCAAACATGCGACTCATCCATTACAATCAACAATCAGACACTGCATGGTAGCGGGCGACTCCATTACGCTGGTTGGTATAACGATCTCCCAGGACTTACTATGGAACGAACATATTGCATCCATAGCAACTGCAGCAGGAAGGAAATTAGGCTTTCTGTTTAGAGCACGGAAATATTTTTCTCTATCCAACTTAGCTACTCTTTACAAAGCTCAAATATGACCCAATACAGAGAAGAGCAGTTCGACTAATAAACGACACCAATATTACCACAAAAAAAACAATACATTCTATCACGAGAATAGAATAGACATTAGAATATATTTCACTCGAGAAGTAAAGTTCTTCATATGATATTCCGGATTATATCTAAAATTCCTTTAAAAAATAATGTAAAAAAAACATGCACAAATTGACATTAACAGAGTGGTTAAAAACTGAGCAATAAAATAAATACTGAAAACAGTATACCCTGTTAAAAGAGATCTTGTGGCTACTGCTCTAGGTATTTTTTACGGAATTTTGTACCCTTCGCCCAACTGCAAATAATTACCTACCTCTTAATGCCTTTCTCAGAGACCCAAAAACGTGTAAATTTTAAGGCGATATATCGAAAATACAGGGTGGATGCTTATATATCTTTAATTTCCTTCGTTGTAGATTTTCTGTCACTATTTTGGCAATATTAGTCTTCGCATTGTAGTGCAGCAGAATTACGCCACGTGAGAGTTTTACTGTACTTTTTAGGGTTCCGTAGCAAAATGGAAAAATACGGAACCCTTATAGATTTGTCATGTCTGTACGTCCGTATGTCACAGCCACTTTTTTCCGAAACTTTAAGGACTATACTGTTTAAATTTGGTAAGTATTGCATTCTCATATGAATTTTCAACTGTCCCAAACCTTCGGTACACAACAATTGATGACTGCACGCTGATTATATTTAGATGAGTTGTTAACAAATAGGTTATTTTTAATTTAAATTCTTAAAATCAGTGTAAGTAAATATGATAGGAACTACTGAATAGTGGAGCGTTAACAACTACAACTATCGTTGCAGAATAGTTAGGGCGCCAAGGGAGGATTGAGGTCATTTTAAGCGACAAAATTATTTTAACTTATGAATCTGAATATCCAAGTCGTTTTTCAAGCAGATGTCTAGGAAATGTGTTATTAACAATTGAGATGTTTAAGAGCTTATAACAAATAAACCAATTGTTTTTAAATTGTTGTTTGTTTCTTAAAAAAAAAATTTTTATTAGAAGCGAATGTAGAGCAAAAACGTTGCAAAGACTGACCCGCGCTCGTCAAGGTTTTTGGCCTATATCTCAGCTTCTAATCATCCGATTTTAATTTTTCAAAGCTTATATTAAAGGGATGTAGGTTCTAGAGGCATTTTAGTATAATACTAAACCAATATTTATTACAAATCAATATCGAATTAAATTCGAAATGATGTAAAATTAATTTGTTCATTTATAAGCAAATTTGGTTGATAAAATTTAAAAGTTTGTAGAGTTCTGTAAGTTCTTCAAAAACTCAAGACGAATATTTTGAGCTCTGGTAAATTTAAATAGGATTAGTTTTCACTAAGTCGTAGAATTATAAAAAGCGAAACTACCGATTGCCTTGACGCTACCCACAAATTAATACTTAAATGTTTATATCAAATTATTTTTGCACCTTACATTATTGCAGTAGAAATGAATTGACTTTATATAATTGTTACTATAATACATTATCAATATTATGTAATGTTTAGTCAAATGATTAATAAAATGAAATATTTTTAAATGTATTAAATAATAATTGAATACTCTATTAGTAATTTTGAATGTTTTTACTTGTATTACTTTTTTGACAATAACAAAAAGTGCATCATTCTATACAAGATTTAATTCAGATGGAAATTTTGTACAAGTTTTGTCGATGAAATTCATTGGTATCAGTTCTCTGGCGGAAAATTATAGGATTTAAATTTAACACAGCTCAAAATATTTGTCTTGAGTTCTAGAATAGCTTATAATTGCCTCAATGATTGCTTAACCTAGATTAATCGCACAATAGTATATTACGTATCAAGAGTGGTAAATAGGATATTACGTACGAGTGGAAAAGTTACGCACGAAGCCGCGTAGCGGCGAGTGCGTAATTACACGAGTACGTAATACCTCTTACCACTCGAGTTACGTACTATGCTTTTTCTACGACTCAATATTTTAATTTTAATTCTAAATATTTGACATCTCTTAAAAAATATATGACGAAATTTGCCGTTTAAAATAACATTTATCAAAGTAGTGACAGTAAGTAACATCCTAGATTAAATAATAATTTAAAATGTAATGTATGTTGCCTATATCTGTTTTATTTTTATTTTATTTTTTAATAAAAACTATTATATATTTATGTTTTTAAATTGACTAAAAGTTTGTAAATAGACCAAATAAAGTAGTACGTACATAAAAATTTTATTGCAATTTGATTAAACAAAGAAATTTAAGTTTTCTTATCTAAACGCACATGTATGTTATGAGATCTCATTACGTGCATGTTATTGTTAAATGTCACTTACAGGGAATGTCTACAGTGCGATTTTTGACGTTTACAGTCATGGGCGTAGAAAAAGTATTTTTTTTTAATTTCGAATTTAGATGGATGTAGTTATCTTATACACAATGCTTGAGTCTTATACTAAAATGCATCTAAAATCTAGATCCGTTCCCTATAAAATAAGTGTTAGAAAATTTAAATCAGCTGACTAGAAGCCGAAATATAGGCCGAAAACCAAGGCAAACGCGTGTCAGTCTGTATTAATGGAACGATTTTAAATTTTTAAAGCTTATTTTGTTTGCATTTTTTTAAGAAACCAAAAACAAAAAAATATTGTAAGTTACCTACTTAGTTTATCGTTTTAACTTCAATCGGCCACGAAAACCTTATGGCGTCCTAACTAGAACGTCAGTTGACAAATTACGATTATTGTTAAAGCTAACCTGACCAAAGATAGGTTTTATTTAAAAATTAAAATACTAAAAACCAAAAACTTTTTAATAATAGAATAGAATAGAATAGAATAGAACTTTATTAACGGCATTACCAATTTAAACATTAGAATACAAGAAGTTCTTAATAATTAATAATTAAGTATAACTAAAATAACAATAATAATAAACAAAACAATACAGTGATATAAATTATAGAAATACATAAATAAAATTATCTAAAATCAATTTTCTTAACATATTATAGAATATAATTATTAGGAAGAATTACAGGGGGCAAATTTCTTGAAAATGAATTAAGTGTCATATTAAAAGATGTGCGATTCAAGTAAATATTTGCATTATTCATCATTCTATTGATTGGTGAAAAGTAACCATAATTTGTACGCCGGTACGGAACATAGAAAATGTTATCTGACCGTGTATTTCTGGAAGGAGTGTATATATTAGTAAAAAACATTTCATTTAGTGATAAACAATCAATAAGATTGTTGAATACCTTAAAAACAAATTTAAGGTCAAAATGAATTCTACGCAATTCCAGTGAAAATAAATTAAATAATGTTTCCAGTTCATTGTCCGGTAAGTGCAAATTGTTTTTAAATGATAAAAACTTTAGAAATTTGTGTTGTATGTTTTCTAGTTTTTGAATATGTATGTTGTAAAAAGGTGACCAAGTTGTACAGCTAAATTCGAGAGCAGATCTTACTAGAGAGCAATATAATAAAATATGAACGTTATTTGATTTGAAATCTGTTGAGTTTCGTTTTACAAATCCTAGCATCTGTGATGCCTTATTTGCAACATGATCCACTTGGGGAACGAAAGACAATGATCTATCAAATAAAACTCCTAAATCGCGAATTATATCCAAAGATGGCAATATCTCATTATCTAGTTTATATGAGTAAGTGATAGTATTCTGTGATTTAGTAAAAGTTATTACACTACATTTGGAAATATTTAATAACATATCATTATCCTCCGACCACTTATTCAATTCATTCAATGATAGTTGCAGTCTTTCACAATCCTTGATGGTTTCTATAGTTGTAAATATTTTCAGATCGTCAGCGAATAAGAGGAAATTAACGTCAGGTAATATTTGTTTTAAATCATTAATGAAGCAGTTAAACAACAAGGGCCCTAAATGGGACCCTTGAGGTACACCGGAGGTAACGTTAATTTCATCTGAAAAATATCCCTGCATCCGAACGATTTGCCTCCTGTCAACTAAATAGCTTTTCAACCACGTTAAGAGTGGATCCTGGATTCCAAAGGTCATCAGTTTTTCAAGAAGGAGTACATGATTTACGCTATCGAAAGCCTTAGAGAAATCGGTATATACAGCATCTACCTGTGAACCGTTCTCCAAAGCCTCAGACAGGTAATTTGTGTAGATAAAAAGGTTTGTCTCAACTGAACGACCCTTAAAGAACCCATGTTGCTCCAATATAAAATTGTTTTTAATTGCAGGAAACAAATGTTCAGCTATAATCAGCTCAAAGAGTTTTGGAATACAAGATAATACGGATATCGGTCTGTAGTTTTTTACATTGGGTCTCTCACCAGACTTAAAGATTGGTGTTACAAAACTAACCTTCCAAAAATCTGGAAATACAGCACAAGACAATGATTTTTTAAAAATGTAAAACAGTGGCCTAGCTAAAATAAAAGGGAAATGCTTTAATAGTACGGCTGGAATACCATCAGGCCCTGGTGAGTAGTTATTTTTTAAAGTGACTAGCTTTAAATACACATCTCCTATAGTAAACGGAACATCAGAAATTATATTATCTGTATTTGGATTATTGAAGTTTAGGCTGGAATACTGGGAAGTTTTATAAACAGATGAGAAATGAGATGCGAAACCATTTGCAATTTCTTCTGCATTAGATAGATTGTTATCATTAAAAAACATGGTCGATGGAATAGAATTAGACTGGCGTTTTTGATTGACGTACTTCCAGAAATATTTAGGCTCGGTAGTTAATTTATTCTCAATATTTTGAAGAAATTTGGAATGGTCAAAAGAAGATAATTTTTTGCATTTATCTCTAAGAGTGGTAAACACATTATAATCTTCAACCGATCCACTACATTTATATTTTTTGTGTGCTACTTTTTTGTCGAATATTGCTTTTTTCAAGTCTTTTGAGAACCATCTAGGAAATTTACAATCTGAACTGTTATAGTATGGTTTCAATGGAACATATTCGTCAATACCAGTATGCATAATAAAATAAAAGTTATTCAACATTTCCTGGAGAGTGCTTGAATCTGAAAACAATTTCCAATTCTGGCATTCCAGGAATTGCTCGAATCTATGAAAATCCGTATTTTTAAAATCGTAGTAATAACTTTCAGATTTCAATGGCGAGGGAACGTCAACCTCGTTTAAAAAGTCTATGGTACAGCTGAATGCTGGATGGTGACGATCAAGAGGCAACAAAGCATCTTCATTATTACAACTTATAAATTTTGAAGAAAACAGAAAGTCTAGAGTGACATTGTTGAAGTTTTTTATACAATTACTTTGAAATAGATTGTAGGAAGCACAATAGTCATTTAGCAATGAAGATGTAACAATCTCGTCATTTGTTGCTTCTGGGAAAGCGTTAGAAATAGAACATAGATTATTTACTGACCAAGTGGTTTTCGGATGATTGAAGTCCCCAAAGACGTAAAATTGTAGATCAATGTGTTGTTCATGTAGTTCTTCTACGGATTCTATGTAGTTAGTGTACGCAGAACTTTTAGATGATGGGACAATATATACAGAACCAATAATCAGGCTCGAGTTGTTGTAAGACACTTTGACGAACACTTCTTCCATGTTATTTGGAGTTGGTAACTCTATAGAGTGGTAGCACTTCTTCACGGCAATAAGCACTCCACCCAATCTTTCAGAAGTACTAGTCAAAGGTGACCTATCCTTACGAAAGACGTTAAAATTTTCCAGGCCAAGTTCTTGGTCTGAAATATGTTCGTGAAGTCCTGATTCAGTAAACACAATGACATCATAATCATCCCAAAACGGCACTTCCCTCATCATTCTAAGCTTAGTCCGTAGCCCTCTCACATTTTGGTAATAAACCGATAATAAAGTTGAAGCTAGTTTTTTGTTTTGATAATTTTGGCTGAGCCATTACCACGGATGATTTTTAAGTTGGATTCTCCATTATTTTGACGATAAATCAACTCGGTTCTCAATGATTTATATTGTGACAATTGAGTCCTGGTTAAGTCATTTTGCACTTGAAGACCAAGATCCTTAAAGATGGATGTGTTTTTAAAGATTGATACGACTTGCTCTTCTGATCTTAACACAACTTTTACTGGCCGACATTTGTTGTTAACAAATCTTCCAAGTCTAAAAAAAGCTACTACATCAATATCAGGTAATTTTACTTTTATACTGTCAATAACTTGTCTATCTTTGACCTTGTCGTTGAAGTCTTTCATGCCAAAAATGATACAATTCTTTTTTCTTATTGTACGATCTTCAATTTCATTAATAATATCAGGGATATTGGACGAGATTTGCTGTTCACCATTAGCCGTGCCTTGAAGTGATGAAACTTCATTAGTAAGTAAGGACACATCTTGAAACAGAGAATCATATTTGACACCTAAAGTTGATATTTCTGATTCACACTTTTTAATCGATTCTGTATGTTCAGATAATAGACGGGTATGCTCAGAGATGGCTTCTGTGCACTTAGCTAATTCGGATTTAATATCTTTTTGGCAGTCTTTTATTTGTACGATATCTTCTGCCATGCTGTTGATCTTGAGAAGTAATAAAGAAAGCTTATCGTCGACACTATTTGCTACTTTATCTCTATTAGCAGAGGACGCTGCAGAAATAGGAGAGTGTTCGTATGAGTTCTGCCTGGTAAACTTTCTTTTGGATGAGCATGATGGGCAAGACCAAGAGCTAGTTTTCTGTTCATTAAGGTACGCAATACCAGCTTCATCGAGTTGCATACATAAACCATGGAACAAAAATTCACATTTGCAACATTTTACAGAATCCTTTGCCAAATAGGTTTTATTGCAAGTAGAACATGTAGCTGGCATCGTGATACGCCACTGGTGAAGTAGTTGTAGAAATCGATGTACTTAAAATGTTTATTATCAGCACTGTAGATTACCGGACACAAAAAATGACTAGAATGTATATTAATAAATTACTTTAAAATATTAAAAACACTGTTTGATTTAAAATAACACAACTAAATGACACAAATTTTATAAAAACAAATAAGGAATTAAGTAGACAAGAGCACTAGGTAGAAATTATGTTTTAAAATTCACAAATTACTATAGAAAATTGATATATAAGCAGAGTACGCTAATATCACTGTTCGATGTTGTTATACGTTCGACACCATTATTAACCGGCAGACAGTATTCTGCATGTAAATGTAAGTTATATTAGTTCTCTTGGTCATTTCCAATTTGCAGTTTTTCAAACAAACAAACTTTACACAGAGTTATTGTTTTTTAAATTTTTATATTGTTTTCCAAATTTTCTCGTTTTTTCATATATTTTTTTATTTATCGAGTTTTACGAAAACTTTAATATTTTACGCGCATATTATGTGTTTTCTGATTTTTCGGAGTTTCTTCCAAATTTCCAAGATTTCACACATTTACCTTAGGTATATAATAAATAGTATATAGTATAATTCCATAACACCACATAAGAAGCATAGCTACAGCACAATAACTGTAGTTCTATAGAACTATAGATATCCACAACTATTAAAAAGCTAAGTTAAGAGAAATCATTTGTTAATTTAACCTCCATGATTTTCTCCATTTGAAAAATTAAAGTAACTACACCACATTACATTAAAGATTTTTATTACTGAATTTAATATTAAGACCTTATGATGACGCCAACATTTTGTTTAATGGTGTGATCTCAAGGTTAATGGTTAACTTCTCACTTTCTGTATTCTGCAACATTATAAAAGACTCTTAGAATTCTCGACTTTTTCTACACTAGGCAACGTTGTAATGAGAGTGAGCACGCATTTTCAATCAAATTTACAGTATTCTCTTGGAACGGTAGAAGGTAGAATATTCTCGGCTTTGCCAAACCGGTACATACCGTCAGCTTTATTTCGAGATAGCATTAGTCAGTTTATCGCATCCATCGGTATATCAGGCGATTATGTTCTCTGTAAGTAATTCAGAATCGCCTGACAAAAAGAAAACAAAATGTGAGGAAATACTTATCATGGGGATAAATGTTGCATGTCAAGGCTATTTTTATTATTGTTTAGGTTTATTTAACTTTATCAATGCTAAGAAATTTTATTGAGATAGGCCATTAAAGTAATCACTGTAAGATAAGTTCTTTTTTATCATTGAAGAAGCAGATTAAACGTAACTAATTCACAGCTAGATAACAATTTAATATGGGAATTTGAAATGAATAATACACAAAAGGTATATTATGAGCAAGTGAATTTATTATACAGGATGTTTCATAAGCAGATGCATACTGTTTGTATAGATGAAACAGACCTAGTAATGACTAAACTGCCATACCTACTCATCCTTTATTAGTTTATTATTAGCTTCGGATAATTTTGCTGTTTAGCGGCACGAGCTTGACGGCGATAATCTTGATATTTACTGCGGATGTCGTTTAGAGTACAATATTCACGAATAATCGCTTATTGTCTGTACACTAACACAAAAACAAAAAACTACCGTACTTATAAAAAATTATAAATAGGTCAATTGCCACTAACAAAATCTGAAAAAATTAGTCGAAATAGTCTAAAAACACTTAAAAAAAGGTCTACTGCCACCTGGAACAAACTAAAATTTAAAACTTTTGAAATGCATCTTGACTCAATTGCTTAATGTTAATGTCAAGTTCAAGCTGCTAAACTGCAAAATTACCGATAGATATATCTTTGACTTATTATGATTGGTAAGTTTTATTACTCGGAATTTCTTTCAATTTTCATGATTGGCACTAGCAGTTTCTTTTCAATGATATCTTTTTTAATTATAACATAACACATAACATAAAATGGCACAGACGCAGGTGAAGTACATGACATTGTAAAGTCTCACTTCCAATAGTTCCAATAGAGCCTCAGTTGCCTCAGCGACTTCGAACTCGAAAATAGGCAGCTGGGGAAAATTCGTAATCTACATATTTCTTCGCCAAGACAGTGTTCTTACACTAGATCCCTGTGTTTGGCTATTGTTGCCTTCTGTTTTCTCTAGTTTACTCTGTTTGTCACTTTTCCACTATGCTGTCCTGTTTCTTTATTGCTAACGAAGCTGCATTTTTGTAATCTTGCCCTTCATCTTTTTTCTGTAATTTCGTTATCGTAGTTTTGCATTGGATACCACAGGATGGGCCTTGTTATTGTTTGGATCAGTCTTATTTTTCCCATAAATTTTTCGTAAGTATACCTAGAGTCATAGTACATAGTACCTAATCAATTTTTGGCAAATATAGTAAAAAGAAGATGTACACGTATGGAAATTTCAGACTTATATAAAAAATCAAACTCAAGGTAAAACTGATTGTGGTTTAAAACAGAAGAACCACTGAAAATGATAAATGCGTTTGATCCCTAAACTCAAACCTTGGACCCTCTTTAATTTATCCAAGCATGGATAATTGATAGATTGCTAGCTAACATTGTTTGCTGTTTAAGTGCTTTGTTTACACTTATTTATTTATAGATAATCCTTTTTTAGTGAACATTACAAATTCAACATTTCTGATAATAACCGTCGTTAATTAAAAAGGGCCAATTGCCATAAAAGAATGTCGGGACAATATCAACAGATATTTACAAATTTCTTTGACACACTTCGAGAACCGATCCATGATTCATTGCCACTAACAATGTTTTTTGAGCATCCTTTGTTAAACCGTTCCAATGATTTTCGACAACAATTGACGCAAATCGCTTTTTGCTCTTCTGCGACCAAATAAGTGATCCAACTTCTTCATATAGAATCTTTTGGATTGAAGTCTTTAAAATGCCTAAAGATGCTTCTATATCTTGGTATGTTACCCTATGGTCATCCTTAATTAGCTGACGAACCGCATCAATGTTTAACTGGGTGAATACTGTTTTGGGTGGACCTAGCCTGGATTCGTCGCTGCTTCATTTCCAAACACAAAAACCATTTCAGTGTACATTGCTGTTGGGATAATCTTCTCCGAAAATTGTAAAAAATCATTGTTCGAAAATGTTTTCGACTAAGATCCATTTTTCGACCGACTCTCTAATTTCTAAAGTTTACTGTAACATGACTTGTTGCATAACAATGAAACTCTGAATTAATATCAACAAAAGATTGAGGTTAAATTTTTGTCTGAAGGTTCTATTGGTAGCTAAAACTTAAAAGACAACACTCGTATTGAAAGCCAAAATCATAACGAATTTTGCGAGAGGGAATTTATTATTTGAATTTTTTTAATTTCTTGTTTAATTAAAATTACAAATTGTTTAAAAAAATAAAAAGTAAATAAATAATAAGACGAAATAAATGTAATAAATATACTAAAATAAATTGATCAACAAAACAAAAATATGTTATTAAAAATATTATTTTTGGTTTATTGTTATAAGCAGTTTCGAAATTTCAAGGTTTCATAACATAACAGAAAATTACAAAATTCTGTTTAGATTTTGTTAATATTTCATCTGATATATTATCAACAAGTTTTTCTATAAACATAATTTGTACATAATTACAAAACTACATTTAATGCCGGCTGTACACTCTCGCCGAGACACCACGAGACAAGACGAGCACGAGAGTGTACATGGTGCTCTCGCCTCGCCTCGGCATGTCTAGGAGTGCCTCGCTCGCTCTCGCTCCAGAAGCGGTTTTTTGAGCCCGAGTCAAATGGTCTCGACGGCATTCCAAGACCAAGACTGTCCGAGACCATTGCTGTACACTCGCCAGTCTCGCGCTTTCAGATTATAGTGCACTTGCAACGTAAACAATAGGGTGTTTCATTTTTAGGCTATTTTTTTTCTATCTGAAAATTTGATACATTATATAAAACTTTACCGCTTAAGAAAACATTTTAAGTGCTTTAGTGACTTAGCTCTTTCAAAAATTCGAATTTAAATTTAAATAACACCGGGCAAATTTTTTTTGGTTTTGAAAAAAATGAATGCGCAGCTTTTGTCGGGTAATAAATTTGCTACAAAAAAGCTTATTTGGGCAAATGGTGTTTGACCAATAGTTTTTGAGTTATAAAGCTTTAGAGATAAATGTTTATAATAATTTGCATCAAATATTTTTTCAGTTGAAATTTATGGTTCTTACATGAGAAATTAACCTAAAATAAATACTAAGAAGTTATTACATTTTTTATCCAGTGATAACTTTTTAATTTAATCTATAAATATTTTAACGGGATAACCGTAAAGGAAGGGACCTTAATTTGAAAGATTGTTGTTGACAGTTGATTTTTAGAAGTTTGTAAAAAAATCAACTGACCATTTTAAATAATGTTTCTAGAAAATTCTAGAAACTTCTAAACACACTGACTAGATTAAATAATGTTGTATATAAGGGGATGCATGGGCAGTTAACGTCAGTTCGAGTCAAGTGTTCACAAGAGTTCATTGTATTGTCAAGTAGTTAGACGTTATCTAGCAGAGTTCAGTGTATCTTAACAATTTTGTAAATAAATTGTGTAAAAAGCCCCCATACGTGTTTCAAATTGGTGTCAGGTGTGGGGTGAAGATACAAGGATGCCTGGAAAAAAGATAAATGAACTATTGGTGGCTGAGCTCGAAGAATTAGAGTTGGAAACTACTGGAAGCAAATCCGTATTGTTGAGAAGGCTCCGTGAATACTACCTAAATAATAATTTGGACCCTGACGCTGTGGAGTTTGAAGACCCAGTTCAAAAAGCAAATTCTGAACTAACTCAACAACTTTCCCGGCTGCAAGAGGAGCTATCAGGACGAATGACGAGCCAACAAGAAGAACAAACTCAACAACTTTCCCGGCTGCAAGAGGAGCTATCAGGACGAATGACGATCCAACAAGAAGAACAAACTCAACAACTTTCCCAGTTGTCCAGTCAGATAAGCAGCCAGCGCGAAGATATGTCCCAGCTGTCGCAACGAATGACAAACAAACAAGAGGAGCTGTCCAGTCAGATGAAAAACCAACAAGAGGAGCTATCACAGCGAATGACGAACCAACAAGAGGAGCTAACCAGTCAGATAAGAAGCCAGCGCGAAGAGGTGTCCCAGCTATCACAACGGATGTCTACCCTACCAGAAGAGTTATCCAGTTCCTTCTCCCAGCAAATATCGCATTTGCGCTCCGAAATGGACAACTTAAACCAGCAAGAGGCCAACATCCGAGAGGAGATCAACCAGCAAATGCAGTCCGAAATAAGAAAGCTTCAACAAGAACTGGAAGCTTGTCGCCGAAACCAAATCATCCACCACGGCGACGGAAATGCAGAAAGGAGGGAAACCGGCCACGTAGACGTCGAACGACGAGGAAACGGAGAGGCGGCTCAGGTACGAATGACGATAAAACCTCCGACCTTCGACGGGAAGGCTTCCTGGTCAAATTACCTAAAACAATTTGACGCAGTGGCCAGAGCGAATGGATGGTCACCCCAGGAGAAGGCATTGTTCCTAACCATGGCTCTGCGAGGCGAAGCTTTAGACGTCCTGCATGTATTGACACCGGATGAGGTTGACAATTTTAAGCTATTGGTAAATCGTCTAGAGATGCGTTATGGTCAAAGTCATCTACAACCAGTATACCGAGTGCAGTTGAAAAGTCGGAAGCAGAAAACTGGAGAAACTATCCAGGAGTTCAAGGCAGAAGTGGAAAAAATGGTACGGTTTGCGTATCCAAATGCAGCAGAAGATTTTCTGGAGTGCCTGGCAATCCAAACCTTCACCGATGGTCTTCGAGACGCCGAGTTGCAACGGGCTGTACGGTTGGCGAGACCGAGATCTCTTGTAAACGCCTTGACCATTGCCCTGGAGTTCGATGCGGCGACGGAGGCCTCACATGGAGCTGCTCGACTGATGGAAGACACTGGTAACTTCGACCATGCCGTTTATGCCGTCAGCAACGTCGAAGCGGTAGTGGAGAGGTTAAAGAAGTTTTCTTCAAAAGAAAAGCGCCCAGTGAGGTGCCGGAATTGCGGAGAGCTAGGCCACATAAGAAATACTTGCCCCCATTGTACCCGAGTGCAGCAGAACGAGAAAAAGTCGCCTTAGTTAAGGTTGTGCCAGAAGACGAGAGCTCTATGCTGGAGGAGCAACAAGAAAACGATCCCGTTCTGAGAAAGTTTAGGGAGTGGAAGAGAATGGACCGTCGTCCATTGTGGAGAGAGATATCCTCATCCTCTCCTGCTTTAAAAGCATACTGGTCCCAATGGAACTCTTTAATTTTGGACGGAGGGCTCGTTAAAAGACTTGTAGAAAATTCTGAGGGCACAGAAACAAGGAAACAAATAGTGGTCCCAAGAAATGCTATACCGGAAATTTTAAAACAGATGCATAATGATAGTTCTGGAGGACATCTGGGTATCACGAAAACGCTGCAAAAGATCCGAGATAGATTTTACTGGGTAAATTGCACTAATGATGTTAAAGATTGGTGTCGTAAATGCACTACATGTGCTGCCAGTAACGGTCCGCACCGAAAACCGAAGGCGGAAATGCAGCAATACCTGGTTGGAAGTCCTTTTGAAAGAATCGCAGTAGATGTATTGGGGCCACTTCCACAGACCGATGTAGGAAACAAGTACATCTTTGTTGTAATGGACTACTTCACTAAATGGGTTGAAGCATATGCAGTTCCCAATCAGGAAGCTACCACTTTAGCAGATATATTGGTTGAAGAATTCGTAAGCCGATTTGGGGTACCATTAGAATTACATTCAGACCAAGGAAGAAATTTTGAGAGCAAGATGTTTCAAGAAGTTTGCCAAAGATTAGGCATCCACAAAACGAGAACCACAGCGATGCACCCTCAGTCGGATGGAAGGGTAGAACGAATGAACCGAACTATAACCAACTATCTGTCAAAAGTGGTGTCAGATTGTCAGAGGGATTGGGATCGACATATTCCACTATTTCTAATGGCAATTCGATCGGCCATCAACGAATCAACTGGCCAAACGCCTGCGAAGGTCCTGTTCGGTAGAGAAATGAGGCTACCATGTGACTTGGTGTTTGGTTGTAAACCTGGTGAAGAAATGGCACGTGAACAATATGTCGCCGACCTTCAGAATCGAATGGAAAATATACACAACCTGGTGCGTGGAAAACTACAATTATCTAGTGATCGGATGAAGAGGTACTATGACACACGGACAATGGAAAAGAGTTACCAAGTTGGAGATTTAGTCTGGCTCTATAACCCCCGACGGCGTCGAGGTATTTGTCCCAAATTACAAAAGAACTGGGAAGGTCCTTACACCATCAAGAAGAAGATTAACGATGTCATTTATCGGATCGTGAAAATTCCCAGAGGGAAACCCGTCGTGGTCCATCATGATCGTTTGGCGCCTTACCAGGGAAACCACAGTGGAGATGCGCAGCAACTCCAAGAAGATGGTTTGGCTGGCTCAGTGTGCGGGATTCCGATGTAGGAAATAACATTCCAGGAGGAATGAATCTAAGGAGGGGGCAGTGTAACGGGATAACCGTAAAGGAAGGGACCTTAATTTGAAAGATTGTTGTTGACAGTTGATTTTTAGAAGTTTGTAAAAAAATCAACTGACCATTTTAAATAATGTTTCTAGAAAATTCTAGAAACTTCTAAACACACTGACTAGATTAAATAATGTTGTATATAAGGGGATGCATGGGCAGTTAACGTCAGTTCGAGTCAAGTGTTCACAAGAGTTCATTGTATTGTCAAGTAGTTAGACGTTATCCAGCAAAGTTCAGTGTATCTTAACAATTTTGTAAATAAATTGTGTAAAAAGCCCCCATACGTGTTTCAATATTGATTATAATCAATGATTTCAAAAAATTTAAATTTATAACGTATTGAAATTTGAAATTTGTTGCATTATTTTAAAAACATGATAAAAAAACAATTGGTCAAACAGGATTTGGCCAAATAAACTTTTTTGTAGCAAATTTATTACTCTACCAAAGCTATGAAAAATCGAATTTTTGAAAGAGCCACGTCACTAAAGCACTTAGAACGTTTTCTTAATCGGTAAAATTTTTTATTTCGTATAAGGTATCAAATTTTCAGGTAGCACGAAGGAAAAAAAAATAACGCCTAAAAATGAAACACCCTAGTAAACACGGTTTGTAAGGTAGGTACGTGTAAGTAAGTTATACGCGATATAAAATGTAGAATAATGAAAGTGAATTAAATTTCATAGAAATTTATCAAACAGAATCCATCCTATTGGATCCTAATCACAAATTTCACAAAGACAAAAAAAATTACATGATGCTTGGATTAGAATATCGGAACAAAGTGGATTCTCTGTGAATGAATTAAAGAAAAAAAAGGACACTTTAATGGCAACTTCTTTTTTATTTATTTTTTATGATACGTATGTTCATACATATAATAATTAATTGCGCATAGCGTAACAGCGGAAGCTAATTCTAACGCGTCCATCTTCCTTGATTTCTCGACTTAACTGGCCGAGCCGAGACTGAGAGTGTGGAGGGTCACGCTCGAAATAAAGCCTCTCGTCCGAGAGCCTCGGGCGAGTGCTCTCGGCGAGAGTGTATAGCCGGCATTAGACACAAAACATACTAAAACCAATTTTATTATGATCAATTCTTTACTATTCAAATTTATTGCCTTTATCTATTCAACGGTGAAAATGTCATTTAGAGTATAATTTATATAAAAAGGGTTAAATTACAAATGTAAATAATGAGAAAATGAACAGCATTAATAAAACAAGTAGAAATCGGATATTTTAATATCACAAACGAAAAAAAAAAAAAAACTAAAACGTTGACCAGCTAATTATATGGCTACGGTTTGGTTTGGATTTTCGTGACGATATGCGCATGTAGACTTCGTAAAAATTTCCCTCATCTTTTTTGCCTAACGCGCCAAAAGAAGTATAATTTCGAAAATTCCACAACTATAATTTTGAACCAATCAAAAAACGTTATTTTGACAGATCACCATGGCATCGGAGGTATTTTAGCGGATTTTTTTTTTCGTGGGGTACCCATAACAGCGAATTATACTGAAAATTTTTTGACGTTTACAATAACAGACCATTTTTGACAGACTGGTTTTTATTTGTTCACATAATATTTAGTTTTGATACATTTTAATTACCAAGCTAAGATGTTTTTTATATTCTTCGGACCCCTCCTCTTTTCTTAATGGCGAAAATGCAGGACTTTGAATGTTTTCAATTAAGTGTCTATGTCTAATAAAATATATATAATATTTAGACACTAACTTATTTACTTTTTTCCCATTCAGTACTTTCAATTTTGCGTAGTTTAGATGCAAATATTCGTGGACAATTCGGAACAAATTTTCTTTCTTCAAGTTGGAGCCACAATCCTCTATTAATGCGAATAAATAAGTCATGGTACGATGATTGATCATTACATCAGACAATGTCACGCATATTTTGCATATAGTATGATTTTCAAATCGAATCATTTTTTAAACAAAGAATTTTATTGGTTTTACTGGCTGTGCAATATTCTTTATTGTAACAAAACGCGAGTTTTTTTGATGTTTTGAAGTGTCAAAATAGAATGATCACAGCCTCCTATGATTGATGCTTGCTGACGCTGGTTATGAATGCCATACCATTAAAGCGCGCATAACGCACGTTAAGAAAAACGCAAAAAAAAACAATTTTCTACCACGTGTAGTTACTCAAAACTGATGTAAAATTGAAGAATATACTATTTTCTATCTTGAAATGGTATTCCCATGCAACTACAATGAGTAGAAATTACTAATTTGAAGGCCTAAATAATTGCTGACAAGGCTATGACGCGCTATGAATCTGTTCATGCAGCTTCCCGATAAACCTCTAAAATTATAATTTTCTACCACTTGTAGTAAGCTCAGCTCAAGTAACTATAAAATAAAAGAATATTATATTTTTTGTCCCTAAATGGCACTTTTCAGCTACTACAATCAGTACCTAGTAATCAATAGTTTATATTCGGTGTGGAATTTTCTTACCGAATACCACGTGATGTCAAATTAATATACTGAAATAATTTGACCTCTAGTGATATTAGTACTGAAAATCTACTAGAAATAATTACTCACTGCTTCCTAAACAGTTAATCAAAAATTATAAAATCGGAACACCTTTCAAATATTTATTAGTGTGCGCCAATGCTCCGTATTTATGTGTTATAAAGGCTTCTATCAAATATTAAAAATACGTTAAAATGCAGAATTTATCTGTCAACCCAAATATGAAATAAATCGCAAAATACGACAGTTTCGGCTAACAATTTATTAATATAAAAATAATTAATCCCGATCAGTGAACTCAGACCGGCCCCCATTTGCACCTAAGACTTGCCTGAAACTAATGTGGCAACGCGGCTCTCTTTTAATAAAATCAGTACAAACTAACTAAAACCAAACAGTCCCTACAAACCCAGTAAACGGTGATGTATAATGGATTGAAAACTGTTGAGTGATGTTTGTTATGATTTTATTTTGTTATAAATACAGTTGATGAATTAAATGTTGGTGAGAAGAATAAAATTAACAATATTTTTGTAAAGAAAATTGACAAGAAAAATGAGTGCTAGAGCTAACACCTATCAGGGTAGCCAGTTATTTTCTGGATTAGCCGTGTATACAGGATTGCAAACGGATCATTTTAATTTTGTGATAAGCCAAATTGCTGCTTTGTTATTGTCCACTTTATACAGAACCGTTTTACATCCTAGTAAAACAAGAACTGACGTAAGACATGCTTTTGGATTGATTGTTGGGTTATGTATGGGTTACTTCTGTTTTGGATTTCAAGCTATACATCTGGCAGCCTTACCAGCTGTATGTTACTTGGTAGGTCAATATTTTATTATATATAATATAACAATTAAACAAATTATGCAAACATATTTGATTATCATTAAAAACTTAGGTTGTTTAACGTTTACATGCAGAAATATACATACACAGAGTATGGATAATAATCCGTTACTTCTTCTAACCTGATTATTATTATTATTATTAGGTTAGTATTTTAAACAACAATTTGATATCTTGATTTCCCTGTTTTTATAAAATTTTATTAGGTATAAATTGTCTTGGATAATTACTACAAATCTATACTTAAGTATCGAATCTCTAATATTACGTTATTAAAAACTATATTCTAGAATAAACATCTTTTTTCCTCATAAAATAAAATTTTAATATATTTTTTTTTATACATGAATTGCTCTCTTTAATTTATTCTGCAACTATAAGAATAACATTAATCTTTTGTCATCATCATCACTGTTTAAGTAATTAAATTAACTACTTAGAAGAAGTGTACTTAAATTACTTTTCCGTTAATTAAGTAATTGGGTACTTTTTTTGTAGCAGTAAAAATTCATTTTTTACAAAAATCGCAATATATAAAAAGAACTTTTTATAGTAGAAAGTTTTTTTTCTTATTTATAGGTCAAATTACTATTATATAAATTATTGTATTACTTGAATTTGTATATTGTATATAATATGTGGGAATTTAGTAATCTATTCTATTAACCCTCTTTATTGAAGCACTAAACACTTTAAAACAGTTTTTAATGGCTAGACGATCATAGCTGTCATAGCACCTCATATGTAAAATTTTGATTGACCATTTATACCATCTGAAAAATCAGAAAATGGTCATAAAAGGTCAATCGGTTTAATTAATTGGTCAGTGATAGAAAAATGTTTATTAAGCATCAAACTTTTTAAAGATCAATTAATAATTTTAGCACCTCATTTTACACAAATACCAAAAATATTTTTCGATAGAGAATGATCTACTGATAATTGGTCAGCCAAAATAAATGATTGATCAGATCAATTTTATTTTATAAAAATTAATTTAGTCGCGTAGACAGTTGTGCGCATGCGCTGGGACCCCCAAACAATATAAGGATAGTAAACGTAAGAATTAAGAGTCTCTAGGTATTATAAAACAAAAAAAAGTGAGGACATGATTTTTTTTATTCCCTATAGTAAATAATTTGAAAAATATTATTTAAAAAAAGCATTTATAGAACCAGACTCAAAAAATAGATGCTATCATAAAAGTAAAACTGTTCTAAATTTTCGATAAAAAAAATGATAACAAGCACGGTTATTTCGTTGAAAGAATAAAAATATAGGCATGTACTCAATAAATTTAAATCATTTTATGTATCTATTTTAGCAAAATAAGTTTTCATTGGCATGCAAAATATTTCATTGATAATAAATTAGTTAATAAAAATGGATAAATAAATGTTTTTATAAGAAAAGACTTGGAATAAGGTCTTGTATATTATCATTCAAATATTTCAATATGTAATAAAAAATAAAATAGTTAGTATGCATTTTAAGTATAAATATTGTTTTCTCTAAATAATATTTTTCAAATTATTTACTATAGGGAATAAAAAAAATCATGTCCTCCTTTTGTTTGTTTTATAATAGAGACTCTTAATTCTTACATTTACTATCCTGATATTGTTTGGGGGACCCAGCGCATGCGCACAACTGTCTACGCGACTTAATTATTTTTTATAAAATAAAATTGATCTGACCAATAATTTATTTTAGCTGACCAATTATCAGTAGATCATACTCTATCGAATAAAGTCGTAATTTTTGGTATTTGTGAGAAATGAGGTGCTAAAATTATTAATTTACCTTGAAAAAGTTTGATGCTTAATAATTTTTTTTCTATCACTGACCAATTAATCAAACCAATTGACCTTTTATGACCATTTTCTGACCTTTCAGCTGGTATAATTGGTCAATCAAAACTTTACATATGAGGTGCTATGATCGTCTAGCCATTTTTAATAAGTTTAATTTTAAAATTTAATAATTTTTAATGAAACTTTAATTTTTTATTTTTTTGTTCTTATATTGTAAATGTAAACAAATAGTTCGGGACTATTTTAAATCACAGCAGGCCGCTAATTTTTTTTGTGGTTTAGTAACTAGCGCCATCTATTGAGGTTTTGTCTGAACTATTGTTTCCTATATAATATTTAGAATTTCTTGAAATTGTGTCAAAATCTCTATGTATATGTCTAAACACACTTGAAACGGGTAGTACTGAATTCCTAACTATGGTCAGATCATTACGATCGACCCCCAGCTGAGCTACTGGCCTCAGACCCTTTTCGTTAATCCTATGTCCGAATTCCTAACTGCATACACAAATATTATTTAAATCTGAATTTAATAAATCTAAAATAGTCTTCAAAATTTTAAAAACGAAATATATTTTGGAAAATTTTACATTTTTTTTGTACCATTCATTAATTAATTAGATTTTACACGTAAAAGTATGGCGCGTTAAAATCTTGAAGTAAAGTTTTTTAGTGAAGATAAACAGTATAGTAAAAGATAAGCTGTTTAAAGTAATTTATTATTTAGTTCTTATCTATCCTGAAAATTTCAGAGCTCAAGGTGGTCGGGAAATAGGTTTAAATTTGATTACAAAATTCCACCCGGAATGACAAAGAGAAAGACAAAGAGACAAAGAACACGATGAAAATAAATAATAAAGTGTGTCAGCTCCGACACGCGACTGGAGTTTACTCCTTAAGAACGGTCACTATGGTATTTTTCGTGTTTTTATAACTATTATAAAAATAATAGTGCCTGAAAAATATGGCAACACTATTTAGACTAATTTAACCACCTTAATAGTAAAACCAAGAGATGGCGCTACAAATTTATTAAATAGTTATTAGGCGTATTTTTGAAAATTTAATAGTCGTAAAGTCCAACAATTACGTACATAATTGACTAATCAAGTTTATTCGTATTGTATTTTTATTATAAATATCACGGGATGTGTAAAATTTTATTGTATATTTTTTTACATTTTCTCGAAAATTTTTGAATTTTAACATTAAATCGAAAAATTGCCTTATTTTCAAAAAATATTTATGCTTATAATCCGTATTCCGTTCAAAATTAATACGGAATGTAATAGAAATTTTCAAAATGATTGAATTTTTTAAAATTTCCATAGTTTTCAAATTTTTGAAAAATTTTGAAAATTTTGAAAAATTTAAAGTTTTTGAAAAATTTAAAAATTTTGAAAATTTTGAAAAATTGTTGAAAATTTTTGTAGAATTCAAACATTTTGAAAAATTTAAAAATTTTGAAAATTTTGAAAATTTAAAAATTCTAAAAATTTTGAGAATTTTAAAAAATTTTGAAAATTTTTATAAATTTTGATAATTCTAAAAACTTTAAAAATTTTGAACATTTTGTAAATTTTGAAAATTTTCAAAATTCTGAAAATTTTTAAAATTTTAAAAAATTTAATTATTTTCAAAAATTCAAGAAGTGCTTAAGTTTTTTTAAGTTAATTTTTCGTTTACAAAGTAACAACTTTAATTATTTTTTTGTAATTTAAAAAATATTTTGAGTGTAGAATAGATACTATAGTTATTTGTGACACTAGGACGGTAAATGTGCTCGTATTGTTTACTTGCATTTGCAAAACATTTTCCGGACGTGTAACATACACTATTTTTTGGTCCGACCAATTTTTAATATTTTCAAAAGTTCAAAAACTTTTTACTTTGTGAAATACAAGATTAGGTGTGTATTGACATCTATTGCACGGTTAAAAGAATTAGTAATAAGTAATGATTTTCTGATAATCTATTTCAAGATCCTTAATTTTTATACATACGAATACTGTACTAATAAGCAGCACAGTAAAAATTGTTATATTTGAAAATATTAACATTAATATCTAATAATTTTATATAAAAATAGCAGAAACAATGTACTAAGAATCAATGAGCAAAAATAAAATCCAGATTTGTATTTTCATAATCGAATGATACGTAGTTGTAAATTGACTTGCGCCTCATAAATGTCAAATTTAAAATAAAAGTTGAGAAAGAAAATAAATGTTAATTAGAATCCTGCTTACCTTTAGAAATAGTTATTATCCTAACAAGTGCGGAAAGTTATACTTTCCCGCACGCGAACTGCCGATGCCCGAACGACGCGAAGCGGAGTTCGGGCAAGCAGTTTAAGTGCGGGAAAGTTAATTTCCGCAAGTGTTAGGATCAATACTTTATACAACTACTGCTCTGGAAGTAGAATTTGAGAGGAATATAACAAATAATTTTTTCTTTTGACACATCTGGCAATAAATTTGTTGTTGCATTTTTAGCTGATTCAACTAGTTCAGGTGGAGTTAAACATCTTTGTTAAATCGACCATTATTTTAAATAGTACACTTTTTTTAATTACCTACACTTTCTTTTTGCGTTTAATACAGTTGCGTTGTGACAGTTGTGACATAAATTAAAAAGGGTTAGGACTGATCGAGTAGTCTCTCTAGTCAAATAAAAACGACAGATAGTTTAGGCGGAATCCGTGTAGTTATGTGGTCGTAACCAAACATGTGCGTTTATGAAATACATATAGTCAAGTATGCGACTATTGTGTACTTCGGAGATTACATACTGCGCTCGAAAAGTCAACTTCCAGAGCAGGCGTTGTATAAAAGTTATTAGTTTAGTATATTATACGCTGTTTTTAAATAAATTTAATTAAAATTTGTATTACTTATCATGTATTCATTCATACTCTTTAGATATTCTAAAAGGTGTTTTGCCGGCCTTGGTCGGAAAATGTCATTTTCCGGACGATTTTGAAGTAATTAATAGTATTGTTTCTGGACGGAGGACCAAAAAATTATTTTAGACAATCAATGCAAAGGTTTAGTCCAGGATATGACGGTTTTCTGCTGGCAATTCTTTTTATATGCATGGATTTGTTTAAAATTTTGACAGTAGATAGAAAATAACTTAAAAATCAAAATCTACCCTATGACAATATGTGCTTTTTCTCTGGGGGTGGAAAATATTTCTCAAAAAAACAACATATGGTAATCGCTAGAATAGTGAATTTTAAGACAGAGTTTTTTCGAAAAGTCAATACTTTTGTATTTATTGGTAACTGAAAGTTCACAAATTAAACGACAAACAAGCTTGTTTTTAAACGATTTTTCGTGAAAACTGTCATAATATAAAGTTTATAATTATTGCAAACTTAATATTAACAAAGTTATGACGTTCGAAAGTTTTTAATAGAAAACTTATAGGAACTTTTTTAAAGATCTTAAAAGTATTGACTTTTCGAAAAAACTCTAAAGAACATTTTTGTCTTAATATTCACTATTCTAGCGATTACCACGTTTTTTTTTATATTTTCCACTCCATAGTTGGGGTGGTAACCACCCGCAGAGGAAAAGCACATATTATTGGCATAAAATAGATTTTGAAGTGAAGGGTATATTGAGCTTACCTGCAAATTTTCATTCAAATCGATGGATTTAAAAAAAATTGCAACGGTTCCTACTAATTTTTCCGTCATATCTTGGACTAGTTCTTAAACAGGCATTTTTTTGGTCTGTAACATTTTTTTTTTTAATCTTCGACAGTTTTTAGGCTTTTATATTGGTTTTTTGGTTTGGTAGCAATTATTGTTAAATATTTAAAAAATTTAGACAAATTATCAAAAAATTATTGTAAATTGAAAAATTTTAAATTTCATAGTAATAATTAGAACTGACTAGGTATATGAAATATAAACTTTTCAAAAACATAAAATTATTATCTGTAGTTAAAAATATTTATTTGAAATACTAAATACATTTTCAATGTTATTCTAATTGTATTTATAATTCATTAAAACATATAAATAGTTAATAACTAGTTAATAAATTATGTTTTTTTTTGTATTTAATTACCTTTTAAAAACAACATTAAAAATAAATTGGTAAATTGATTCTATAATCACTACAGAAAAATAACTATCATATTAAAGTTTGTCGAAAATACTTGATGGTCTGCTAAGTTGCCTTCTTTAAAATAAAAACATGTTTTTTAAATATCTACAAGAGGCGTTTGTTTCGTCAATTATAATTTTTTTATTTATTTTTATTTTGTCTTCAGATTTGAAAATACATAATATAATCAAGTCAGGAGAATAACCCTGATTTGGAAACAATTAGATGGCCAACTTATGTATTTTTGCCATCTATATATATAAAACTCAAAGGTGACTGACTGACTGACTGACTGACTGATATAGTGATCTATCAACGCAGAGCCCAAACCGCTGGAGGGATGGGGCTGAAATTTGGCATGCAGGTAGATGTTATAACGTAGGCATCCGCTAAGAAAGGATTTTGATTAATTCCACCCCCAACGGGATAAAATAGGGGATGAAAGTTTGTATGATCTATCAACACACAGCTCAAACTGCTGGACGGATGGGGCTGAAATTTGGCATGTAGGTAGATGTTATGACGTAGGCATCCGCTAAGAAATGATTTTGATTAATTTCACCCCCAAGGGCATAAAATAGGGGATGAAAGTTTGTATGAAACTTTGTCAATTTTAAACCGTTTGGGCTAAAACTTTGCATGCATATAGTTACTACGACGAAGGCATCCCCTAAGAAAGGATTTTGATTAATTCCACCCCTAAGGGGATAAAATAGGGGATGAAAGTTTTTATGAAACTCTGTCAATTTTAAACCAATCGGGCTAAGATTTTGCATGCAGATAGTTACTATAACGTAGGCATCCCTTAAGAAAGAATTTTAATAATTTCCACCCCTAAGGGGATAAAAAAGGGAATGAAAGTTTGTATGAAACTTTGTCAATTTTAAACCGATCGGGCTGAGATTTTGCATGAATGTAGCTACTATGACGTAGGCATCCCTTAAGAAAGAATTTTAATAAATTCCACCTATAAGGGGATAAAATAGGGGATGAAAGTTGGTATGAAACTGTGTCAGTTTTAAACCGATCAGGCTGAGATTTTGCATGCATATAGCATGCAAGTTTTAAAATAATAATAGTCTAATACCAATCGCGCTTTACTGAGCGGGGTGTGTGGAGCGGTGAGACGGTAGCACGCTGCTGCTGGCCGACATGAAACTGTCGATAGACGTACAGAGTCTTGAAAATTAGAGAATAAATTTGTTTTATTACGTAGTGGTGTACTAAGAAATTACTTTTTTAAATTCCATCCCTAAGGATTTAAAATAGAGGTTGCAAATTTGTATGAAACTCGGTGGCAAAAAACTAAAGTCCACGCGGATGAAGTCGCGGGTGGCCGCTAGTTGTTATATAAAGCTTTTGTGAGTCGTAGTATTGTCTTGGAAATAATAGTTTTTCTTTCGCATATGGGACCGTTTCACACCAAGTTTTTGCTTCAACTTGTCCACTAAAGCACAATAATACTATTGGCTATTAATCTTGTCATGTGCCTTAAAAAGGTTACACTTTCTAGAACTAATATTTTTTAAGATCGCAGCGCATTCTTCGACAAAGTAAGTTGCTTATCAGATCATCTGGTATAATATTCCTTGTGTCATTTGTATCAGCAGTCTATATAATTTTATTTTAGTCTAAGATCCCGATATAGGACGACCTTCACCGAGCTGGTTAATGGACCAAACATATTTTTTATGTAATTTAATATATCAAAAAATATATTGCATATGAGTTGCCTATCGAATTTCAGTCAAGGATATTTTTAATTAATTAAAAAAAAAAAATATGCGACTGAGAGGTCCCTACCTACCGTCCCATGCGATAGAAGAGGACACAACATAACAGCGTTTGTATCACGGCCTTTTAAAGAGAGAGAGAGCTCTCTGCTCTCTGCTCTTGAAGACAAGAAGGATAGCGATAGACGCGTACATTCTGAGCATTATTTTGGAGTAGTTTCATATTAAAATAAAGGATTAGTTTTTATTTTTTTTTTCAATCAATTAAATATATATGTTACATTAAAGTATATATAAATCTTTAGTTAATAAGAAGGTTATAGCAATACATATATAATTCTTATCTTACAAATTTTATTTCTTTTTTTCCTATTTAAAAATATTAACTGAAATAAATTAAAGCAATTTGCTCTATATAATTAATGTATCTATAGATATATACTGATATATACTGTCCGCGTCTATCGCTATCCTTCTTGTTTTCAAGAGCAGAGAGCTCTCTCTCTTTAAAAGGCCGGGATTCAAACGCTGTTATGTTGTATCCTCTTCTATCGCATGGGACGGTAGGTAGGGATCTCTCAGTCGCACAAAAATTTTTTAAAAATTAATTAAAAATATCCTTGACTGAAATTCGATAGGCAACTCATATGCAATATATTTTTTGATATATTAAATTACATAAAAAAGTATGTTTGGTCCATTAACCAGCTCGGTAAAGGTCGTCCTATATCGGGATCTTGTACTATTTGGTTAAAGAGTCTTTGAAGTCACCCCTTACCTGGACACCCTTTTGTCGATCCTAACAGACCCTCACAACATGTGTTTGTATGCACTCAAGATTTTACAATCTATTGTTAAAGATAATTTTTTTCTGATTTCAACCAAGTTTAGAGGTGCTAGATGTAGTTTATGTTGTTATGAATTTTGTTATTGTCTCAATGTAATGTAGACTATTTTGGTGTCTAGTCAGTAAACTTTAAAATTTTGCGTAAGTATGATATATGGTTGAAATCAGAAAAAAATATCTGTACGTTTCTGGTATTTATCACATAAATTTTTAAATTTAAACAATAGATTGTAAAATCGTGAGTGCATAACACTGTGAGAGTCTGTTAGGGTCAACAAAAGGGTCTCATTTAGAGACCGCCCGCTGAGTCCAGGTAAGGGGTGAGTTCAAAGACTTTTTAACCTTCTATTTTCTTTTTTTATTGAAATTTAATTATTTATAATTATAAACATATTTTATATTATCTATAAAGGCTCTAGCAAATTTCGACAACCAAATCGGTTGTTGTTTTAGGTAACCGAAAAAAAAAGCCTCGAAAATAAAAGCTTGAAAAAAAAATGCCGATGAAAAAAAAGCCTCGAAAACAAAGCCTTTAAAAAAACGGGGAAGAAAAACCCACAAAAAAATACGAAAAATGTTATTATAATCAATAATATTTTTTTTTAATAAACATTATTGGTTAGGCTGGTTTAGTTCAGTTGTCTGCTTTTATCGTTTTTTAATAACATCAAGACACATAGTAAATAAATAAAATATTTTTTAAGATAAAATAATATCGCCTTAGAAATGTATTTTTGTCATTAAACGTTGCTGAAGATCATTTTTTTATAAATACTTCCTTGAACTTGATGCTGATTATTAATTTTGAGCAGTTTGTGATGTAGTTTACAAAGGGTTTTTTGCCTCATTATATACTGGGTATAAACATTAATATGGACACAGTTTTTTTTCAATATGTAGAAAAAATAATATTCTTAGCAATTTCATAAATTATCTACCTATTTTAGAAACTATTATGAAAAAAAAATTTAATAAAAACCCTACAATGACGTAAATTTATTAAAAGTTTGTATTTACATAATATTTACCCTTGCATATAACAACTACATTGCCTAAAATCTAATTATGTGTCCAATTGCATTTAAAAATTCGCAAAGATTTCGATGACCCTCATTAAATTCAATGCACAACTGCTTTAAAATATTTTGCATACTAACATAATATTTTTTTTGTTGTCGATATATGCCTTAGTAAATTTTTAGTAATTTTCGTCAAACCCTTTATAAACTACATCACAAACTGTTAAAAATTAAGTTTTATTGTTGAATTTCTAAAAAAAAAGATCTTAAACAACGTTTAAATTACAAAAATACATTTCCAAGGTGCGTTGCGCGTAAAGGAGATTATTTTATACAAGTTTGCATAAAATCGAGTAATGGCGGCTGTACACTCTCGCCGAGACAAGACGAGCGCGAGAGTGTACATGGTGCTCTCGCCTCGCCTCGGCATGTCTCGGAGTGCCTCGCCCGCTCTCGCTCCAGAAGCGGTTTTTTGACTTTTTGAGCCCGAGTCAAAGGGTCTCGACGGCATTCCGAGACTTTCCGAGAGAATTGCTGTACACACGCCAGTCTCGCGCTTTCAGATTATAGTGCACTTGCAACGTAAACAGTAGGGTGTTTCATTTTTAGGCTATTTTTTTCCTATGTGCTATCTGAATTTTACCGCTTAAGAAAACATTCTAAGTGCTTTAGTGACTTAGCTCTTCCAAAAATTCGATTTTCCATACAAATAACAAGGGGAATTTTTTTAACTTGATCCGAGACTTAATCCGGGATTAATTTTTTTTTTTTTTTTTGAAAAAAATGAATGCATAGCTTTTGTAGGGTAATAAATTTGCTACAAAAAAGTTTATTTGGGCAAATGGTGTTTGACCAATAGTTTTTGAATTATAATGCTTTAGAGATAAACGTTTATAATAATCTGCATCAAATATTTTTTCAGTTGAAATTTATAGTTCTTACATAAGAAATTAATCTAAAATAAATACTAAGAAGTTATTAAATTCTTATTCGAGTGATAACTTTTTAATTTAATGTATAAATATTGATTATAATCAATGATTTCAAAAAATTAAAATTCATAACTTATTGAAATTTGAATTTTGTTGCATTATTTTAAAAACATGATAAAAAAACTGTTGGTCAAACAGGATTTGCCCAAATAAAATTTTTTGTAGCAAATTTATTACTCTACCAAAGCTATGCATTCATTTTATTAAAAAAAAAATTCGAAAAGAGGTTGACCTTAAAGGCCATCCTTGCAACTTCCCGCTAGTTTTAACCGCAAAGCTATCGTAACGTGACGTATTTTGACGTTTTTGACTTTTTTTGAAATGTTTAAAAAGCCATAAGTTTTTAACGCCTTATTCGATTTTGATGTTCAAGATGGCATTCGACGCAGTTTTTTGAGACCTAAAAACGTTACCGGGAGTGCAAAATCGGTTGGTCAAAAAATCTCTAAGTTATTGAAAAAAAAACACTTTTTTTGAAATTTTTCGACAACGATATCTCACGAACCAATCAACCGATTTTAATTTGCAAAACGGCATTCGACGTGGCTTTTTAAGCTTGAGAGCTGATTAGGTTATGAAATTGATCGATGCAATAGCCAAAAAGATATGCCCAAAAAACATCATTTTTACCAATTGTTTTTTTCGGTTATTTTAAAATTTCTCGAAATCTACCGGCTCGAATCGGTTCAAACTTACAGGTAATCTAAGTTAGATGGAACTCTTTGGAATGCTTTTTATTTCATTCCGATCGGTCAAGCCGTTCAAAAGTTATAAGAGGTTTACATACATCCACACACACACACACACATCCACACGTACATACAGACATACAGACACCCTCGTAAAAATAGTCAGGGGAGGTTCCTAAGACCTCAAAACGTTGAGATCCGATGAAAACTCGATTTTCGAAAAACGGGGTGAAACCAATAACTTCCCGATTTTAAAAAAAAATTTAATTTTTTTTTAGCGGGAAGTTAAAAATTACATCCCGAAGGATCAAGTTAAAACCAAAAAAAAAACTTGTTATTCATATGGAAAATCGAATTTTTGAAAGAGCCACGTCACCAAATCCAGAGGTAATGCAAGTAGATGATGAACAGGAAGCAATATATTTTGAGAATATACCATTGACTACCACAAAAGAAGTTCGTGAACTAATAAAGCAAACCAATGAAAAAAAATTCGAAAAGAGGTTGACCTTAAAGGCCATCGTTGCAACTTCCCGCTAATTTTAACCGCAAAGCTATAGTAACGTGACGTATTTTGACGTTTTTGACTTTTTTTGAAATGTTTAAAAAGCCATAACTTTTTAACGCGTTACGATTTTGACGTTCAAGATGGCATTCGACGCAGTTTTTTGAGACCTAAAAACGATACCGGGAGTGCAAAATCGGTCAAATAATCTCAAAGTTATTGAAAAAAAAAACACTTTTTTTTGAAATTTTTCGACAACGATATCTCACGAACGAATCAACCGATTTCAATTTGCAAAACGGCATTCGACGTGGCTTTTTAAGCTTGAGAGCTGATTAGGTTATGAAATTGCCAAAAATAGCAATAGCCAAAAAGATATGCCCAAAAAACATTATTTTTACCAATTGTTTTTTTCGGTTATTTTGAAATTTCTCGAAATCTACCGGCTCGAATTGGTTCAAACTTACAGGAAATCTAAGTTAGATGGAACTCTTTGGAATGCTTTTTATTTCATTCCGATCGGTCAAGCCGTTCAAAAGTTATAAGAGGTTTACATACATCCACACACACACACACACATCCACACGTACATACAGACATACAGACACCCTCGTAAAAATAGTCAGGGGAGGTTCCTAAGACCTCAAAACGTTAAGATCCGATGAAAACTCGATTTTCGAAAAACGGGGTGAAACCAATAACTTCCCGATTTTAAAAAAAAATTAATTTTTTTTAGCGGGAAGTTAAAAAGCTCCTGGTTTTGACTTGATTAGTGGAAAGATACTAAAAAAACTGCCTAGAAAAGCTATAGTAAAGCTGACAACCTTAATCAATGCAGCATTTAGACTTAAATATGTTCCCATTGTATGGAAAACTGCGGAGGTAATAATGATACCTAAAGTAGGAAAACCTAACAATGAACTTAAGTCATACAGGCCTATCTCCTTGCTACCCGTAATCTCCAAGTTATTTGAGAAAATACGGTTAAGAAGAATGAACAATATAATTGAACGTAAGAACATTATCCCATCACACCAATTTGGATTTCGCGATAAACACTCCACAATAGACCAGATTCATCGCATCATAACTGAAATAGAGAAATCATTGGAAGAAGACAAAATCTGCTCAGCTATTTTCCTAGACATCGCTAAGGCGTTTGACAAGGTGTGGCATCGTGGTCTAATAATTAAACTAAAAAAAATATTACCCTTGCAACTGGTTGAAATCTTACAATCATACTTATATCAGCGAACATTTAGGGTTAAAATGGATAATGAATATTCGGAACTAAAATCAATACACGCAGGCGTCCCACAAGGCAGTGTTCTCGGACCGATACTGTATCTTCTGTATACATTTGACATTCCTGAGCATGGAAATATTAAATTAGCCACATTTGCTGATGACACAGCAGTTTTAACCGTAGGAACAACCATAGAAGACACAACGGCTAATCTACAGAATGCAGTTCATGATATAGAACACTGGTCTAAACAGTGGCGTATAAAATTTAATGAAGAAAAATCCGTGCATATTAATTTCACCAATAAAAGAATAAACCACTTACCAATAACCTTAAATAACAGTATTGTCCCAAATAAGAAAACAGCTAAATATCTTGGCTCAAATCTGGACATTAAACTCAAATGGAAAGAGCATGTGAAAAAGAAAACAGAACAGTTGAAAATCAAGTATAAAAACATGTATTGGTTGATAGGTAGACACTCGCAGCTTTCGATTCAGAATAAAGTACTGGTTTACAAACAAGTGTTAAAACCGATCTGGACATATGGCCTACAATTATGGGGTTGTACCAAAAAAAGTAACTATAAATGCTTAGAAACTACTCATATCGTTTAAAAATTGATATACTGTCATTGAATTTCTGCCCTAGGAGGTGCAATATGTCCAGATTGTAGGTGGAAATATCGCATTTTTACTGATATAGTTTTTCACTAAATAGTCTGCAAATTTCGTAATTTTGTCATTAACGGGTTGTATTTTACTAAACTCTAGTGTGAAACAGTCTCCCACTTTATCAGCATTTAAAAAGGGCAGTTCAAATATATATCGTTGATATGTTGCAATATATTCATTTATTTGATCTTCAGATTGCTAATAAAAAATTTATATATCAGCTTTCAAATTTCAGAACTATAGATTATCACTACTGTTCGAAAAGCACTCATCGGTAAAAGATATTAAAAGGGATTATAAAATCTGACCTCCAGAGCGAATTAGTGTGTAACCGTGTCCATTTATTCGATCGATAGGTATATAACTAAGATCAATTTATATAAGGTGGAGTGGGGTAAGATCGTAAACGGGGAAAGATCGTAAACGCAATAAATCTATTCTAATATGCACTAGATTATACATCCTACGAAGTATAAACTTGTATATAATTCTTGCGCAGTCATAGAAGTCGATGTCGCTAATTAATAAGTAAGTTGAGAGTTTTTATGACATTTGTAAGTTTTCATACATGTTGCACTACATCTGAAAGTTAGAGTTGGCGAAGGAAATACCGTGATATTGCAACAAATTTTGTATCAAGAGCGATTATTTTTGGTAAGTATTAATAAATGTCTTACAATTTACGTTAAATAAAAAAAATCTTTTAATTGTTTGAAATGTTTTAAGAAAATCACTACTCTGGTTTTGCCCCTTAAATGTTAGTGCACGGGGTAAGTTCGGAGTATGTGACGGGGTAAGGCCGTTATTTACTTTATTCAAGAAATATTTTTTTTTGGTTTCTTTGCCAAATTATATATTTATAACTATTTTTAGATCCAAAATGGTTCGAAATTATGTCAGAAAAACCAACCGAAGACCTATTTTCTTGAGTTTTTAACTTACCCAAGCAGCCCTTTTTGTAAAAATCCATAACTTTAAAAATAAACAACCGATTTTAATTTGGTAAAAAACATTTTATAAATGGAAAATGAAATATTCCAATTCTGCCTCATAACGTATGAACATAGATTTTAATAAGTATTAAACAGCTGGTTACGGACTTGCCCCGTACATGGGGCAAGTCCGGAGTATTTAATACATTTTTTTGATTTTTTAAAAAACTTATAATTTCCCATATTAATTTGTGTTTCTGACAGTGCAAACTATAGAGTGTTAGTTGTACTTTTTGATGATGCCAACGTAATATTAAATATTTAAAGTGTTAATTGAAAAAATAAATGGCACAGTCAAATTTAACGAAAATGGGAACGGACTTACCCCACTCCACCTTATCAAATTTTAAATCCTAGAATTATAGATTATGGCTACTGTTTGGAAGCCCTTATCGGCGAGCTTATCGGTACAAGATTTTAAAAGGTACCTCCGGAACTAGTATGTGACCAGTATCCCTGAAAGTATTTATTAATATAAATACTTTCAGAGATAAAGTTGGTACCAAACAAAAGATAATAAAAGAATTGGAAATAGGGTAAAAAATTAAAATAAAAATAAAGAAACTTTAAAAACTATAAAATTAAAAACATTTATGATAAAAAAAGGGTGTGGCAGTCAGTGGGACTGCCGGCAAAAGTTATACTTCTATGCACTGTTATCTAACAAACACAGGCAAGTAGAAATATATATATTTTTTTAAATTAACTGTACTCAATTAAATAAATACAGATTAGAAAAATAAGACCAGTTGATGTGTGTCCTTACTTCAAACACGAAAACCAAACAGTAAAACGATCAATGTACAAAAAAAGTGTTTACAAAACCCGATTTGCTTACCGTGGGCTATTACAGATTTTAAAACACTAGAAAACAATGCAAAACATTTTCTAACAACACACTTTTACAAAATGTTAACGCACTTTGAACTGCACTTTTCAGTAACTTTGCAGGAACAGGTTTTAACTCACACGCATGTCTTCGACTCAAAAGCATAGTCAAGGATATAATGCAACCATGTGACGGTATTTTAGACTACAATACAATACTCATTACTGAATATTATTATTAATATAAAATACTAAACTTTATATGTTTATTTACGTGACAGAATTATAAAATAATATGTCAAACATAATGCGATACGTCAATGTAATAGAATAACAATAGCTCAGACTGTTTGTTGTATATCTATCTCGTTTCAATGCAATGAATGTTTAAACGGTATTCAAAGGACTTATAGTGATGACCAATAACATGTGGTAAATATTTCATTTTTGTTTTTACCGAACAATATACCTTATATGTGATTCTGTCTCTCTCTTACTCACACCATTACATATGTAATGATTTTTCCCATTTAGCTACCCACTAATTCATTCCACAGAGTGTCCGAATAGAAGTATAACTTCAAAAAAACGATAAAAGCGCCAAAAAATAGATTAATAATATATTGAAAAACTGAGCGAAGCCTTATAAAATATACCTAGAATTTAGCAGTAATTTCGGTTTCATTATTTTATTTATAACGTTTGCACCACACAAGATCCGACTGAGATTCGAAATAATTATAATATAAAAAGCAGGACTATCTACTCTATTAGAAGCGAATTAGTGTGTGACCATAAAAACAAAGAAAGTTAATAAATACTTTCAGAATGTTGGTACCAAACAAAAGACAATAAAAAAGCTACATGAAAGAATTGAGAATAGGGTAAAAAATTGAAATTAAAATAAAGAAACTTTAAAAACTATAAAATTAAAAACATTTATGATAAAAAAAAAAATGATAAAATCATCAAAATTCTGCAATATAAAATAGGAAAAATAGTAAAAGTGTCAAAAAATAGATTATAATATTTTGAAAAACTGAGCGAAGACCTAGAATTTAGCAATAATATCGGTTCCATTTTTAGTTTATTTATATCGCTTGCATCACACAAGATCCGACGGAGATTCGGAATAATTATTATAATATAAAAAGCAGGAGTATCTATTAAAAGAACAATCAAAACAAAAAACAACGCAATGTCATTAAATATTCACAGAAAAGTTTTA
Organism: Altica lythri; assembly: GCA_964028335.1. Classification (NCBI taxonomy): domain Eukaryota; kingdom Metazoa; phylum Arthropoda; class Insecta; order Coleoptera; family Chrysomelidae; genus Altica; species Altica lythri. Next base: position 61,349,840 of record OZ034807.1, on the reverse strand, counting down.
GAAATTAGTCATAAAATCTAAAAAAAAAGACATATTTTTTAAATAATAACAAAATAATATATATATATATATATATATATATAAACAAAGTGCCAAGAAAACGCGTATTAATATAAACAAAGGGGAAAAATTATTGATCCTTTTTGCGTACATGCCCAATAATTTTTCCCCTTTGTATATATATATATATATATATATATATATATAATCAAAAACCTTATTTACCCGTAGTATATATATATATATAATCAAAAACCTTATTTACCCGTAGGTGTAAGGTATGTATTTACAATTATTTATAAATAAATTGTGCCCATTGCTTTTTTTCTTTCCTTCTATCCAAGTTTTCCCTCTTCTGCTTAAGTTGTCCGCTATAACTTCATCCCAGCTTTTCTGTGGTCTTCCCCTGGGCCGTTTCGTGATCCTTTTTGCTTGCCAAATTCTTTTTGTTTGTCTATTGTCTCCCATTCTTATGATGTGTCCGAACCATTTCATTTGTTGTCTTTCTATTGTGTTAATTATAGGTTCAACTTCCAGTTCGCTTCTTATAGTGTCATTGCGTATTTTATCTATTATAGTGACTCCTTTGATAGCTCTCAGGTATTTCATCTCCATTGCCTGGATTTTCCCTTTTTGTTGTTTTGTTAACACCCAGCTTTCACATCCATAGGTTAACGTTGGTCTGTATATTGTTTTGTAAACATTTAGTTTTGTTTTTCTAGACACTTCTCTTTTTCTTATGAAAGTTCTGTTTAGCGCGTGGAATAATTTTGCTGTATTTTCTATTCTTTTATTTATTTCCGCTTCGTGTGTTCCATTCTTTTGAAATTGTATTCCAAGGTAGGTACTTAAAGATATCAATATTTTCGATGTTTTCGTTTTTTGCAAATATTATTAAGTCATCTGCAAAAGCGCATTCCGATATGTATACTGGTTGCATGTTTCTGTATCCCACTAGTAATTTTTTATTTTTTGTTTTTACCTCTTTTATTACATCATCCAGTATGATGTTAAATAGGGTTGGACTTAATACACCCCCTTGTCTCAGACCTTCTCTTGTTTGGAATTCTTCGGATTCTAGGTTTTTCGATCTGACGTAGTTTCGTGTATTTTTGTAGATGCTTCTTATGTTATCTATTAGTTTGCTGTTAACTCCTCGTCTTTTCAGGCTTGCCCATACTATATTTTTAGGTACGCTGTCAAACGCCTTCTGAAGATCTACAAATGCTACGTGTAAGTTATCGTTTCTGTTTTTCTCTATAAGTTGTTTAAGCGTGAATATATGATCTTGCACCCCTCTTCCTTTTCGAAATCCGCTTTGCGATTCTTCAAGTTGTGGTTCCGTTATTAATTTTAGTTTATTATCCAGCAATCTTTCATATACCTTGGAAGCGATACTGAGCAACGTTATACCTCTGTAATTGTTACAGTTCTTGGTATCCCCGTTCTTATGTAAGGGTACTATTACACCTATTTCCCAATCTCTAGGTATGCATCTTTCTTTTGCTGCTTGATTAAAAATGTTTGTTAAAACTTTGATACCATTACTACCTAGGTTTAGCAACATTTCAGGTGTAATTTTGTCGTGGCCTGCTGCCTTTCCTCTTTTCAGCATGTTTACTGCTTTTCTCACTGATTCAACCTCAAACTCAACCATATCTTCCTCCAACTGCTCCTCTTGTACTTCTTCCTCCCTGCCATTATCCATCTGTCTTATATTCAATATGTCTTCAAAATATTCTTTCCAACGACTCATAATTTTTTCTTCTTTTGTTAGGATATTTCCTTCTTTTGATTTGATGTTTGTGGATGTATTGTGTTTTCCTTTTCTGAGCGATTTTAATACCTTATAGAAGAGTTTTTGGTTGCCAAGTCGATCCTGCTCCATTTTCATACCAAATTCTTCCCAGGATTTCTGTTTTTCTCTTTTCACCAATTCTTTTACTTTTAGTCTTTGGTCTTTGTAAGAATTATAGTTGGTTTCATTTCTGTGCCTTAGGTATCGTTTCCACTTTTTTCTTAAGCTTAATTTCTGTTCTGATTTCGTTTGTCCACCATCTTGTTTGTTTTCTATTTTTATCTACTATTGTTGTTCCACAAGTTTCCTGTGCCGTGTGTAAAATTACCTCCTTGAACTTCAACCATAAGTTTTCTAGAGAGAGATTGTTATTCTGTTGCAGTTTTTCCATTTCGACTTCTGTTTTTTCTGTATAAGTTTTCGCTATTTCTGTTTGTCCCAGTTTGTAATTTTTAATTGTTACTTTCTTCGTTCTTGGCGCTTTTGGTGTTTTCGTTGTAAATTCTAAATTCTAATAAACCATCCTAAACAATTATAACAATAATTTAAAAATTATCAAAAAAAATCACTAAAAATTTTGACTAATCGTAAAAATATTTGGTAAAGGTTTTGAGGTTACGAAAATATGTCTTTTTGTGCATAGCTGTGCAGGTTAGCTATACGTTTTATCATCCCATTTCAGGATCATTTTACATTTCTTATAACAAGTGATGTACATCAAACTTGATTTTCATAATTTTAAAAAACTTGTTTTGGGATATCACAAAAATTAAAAAAGGAATGAATTTGCGGTTTATGTTTTTAAAATGTGAGTTTTATTCTGATATAAAAACATTTAATATTCATAAAAAATATCACTTTCTGAATTGATAAAAAAACGTGTAAACAAAAAAAACGAGATACGCCAAACTCGATTTTTCCAAATTTTTAAAACTTCGATTTTCATATAGGTATCTAAGGCAACAAAAAAATAAAATATTTGTTTTGTTAGATTTCATAAATGTGCGTTCGGGAACATTTTTTTTTTGAAAACTTGCATTAAACAAGCGAGTTAAGTCAAACTCTATTTTTCAAAATTTTGAACATTCGATTTATGATAGATAGATAGATTTATTGGTCTTTTTGTATCACATACATGACATAAGACAAGTCACAGAAAATTGTAGGTACATTAACAGTAGTAATAATAAATAACAATAAGTGTACAAAGCCAAGTTAAGAATTAAAAGTTATCTTAATAGAAAAAATTTGAAAAGAGGTTGACCTTAAAGGCCATCCTTTGACGTTTTTGACTTTTTTTGAAATGTTTAAAAAGTCATAACTTTTTAACGCATTATTCGATTTTGATGTTCAAGATGGCATTCGACGCAGTTTTTTGAGACCTAAAAATGTTACAAGGAGTGCAAAATCGATTAGTCGAAAAATCTCTAAGTTATTAAAAAAAACACTTTTTTTGCAATTTTTCGACAACGATATCTTACGAACGAATCAACCGATTTTAATTTTTAAAACGGCATTCGACGTGGTTTTTTAAGCTTAAGAGCTGATTAGATTATGAAATTGATCGATGTAATAGCCAAGAAGATATGCCCAAAAAACATCATTTTTCAAAAAAAAATTTGTATTTTTTGAAATTTCTCGAAATCTACTGGTCCGAATCGGTTCAAACTTACAGGGAATCTAAGTTAGATGGAACTCTTTGGAACGCTCTTTGGTTCATTCCAAACGGTCAAGCCGTTCAAAAGTTATAAGAGGTTTACACTTACACACACACACACACACACACACACACACACACACACACACCACACACACACACACACACACACACACACACACACACACACACACACACACACACACACACACACACACACACACACACACACACACACACACACACACACACACACACACACACACACACACACACACACACACACACACACACACACACACACACACACACACACACACACACACACACACACACACACACACACACACACACACACACACACACACACACACACACACACACACACACACACACACACACACACACACACACACACACACACACACACACACACACACACACACACACACACACACACACACACACACACACACACACACACACACACACACACACACACACACACACACACACACACACACACACACACACACACACACACACACACACACACACACACACACACACACACACACACACACACACACACACACACACACACACACACACACACACACACACACACACACACACACACACACACACACACACACACACACACACACACACACACACACACACACACACACACACACACACACACACACACACACACACACACACACACACACACACACACACACACACACACACACACACACACACACACACACACACACACACACACACACACACACACACACACACACACACACACACACACACACACACACACACACACACACACACACACACACACACACACACACACACACACACACACACACACACACACACACACACACACACACACACACACACACACACACACACACACACACACACACACACACACACACACACACACACACACACACACACACACACACACACACACACACACACACACACACACACACACACACACACACACACACACACACACACACACACACACACACACACACACACACACACACACACACACACACACACACACACACACACACACACACACACACACACACACACACACACACACACACACACACACACACACACACACACACACACACACACACACACACACACACACACACACACACACACACACACACACACACACACACACACACACACACACACACACACACACACACACACACACACACACACACACACACACACACACACACACACACACACACACACACACACACACACACACACACACACACACACACACACACACACACACACACACACACACACACACACACACACACACACACACACACACACACACACACACACACACACACACACACACACACACACACACACACACACACACACACACACACACACACACACACACACACACACACACACACACACACACACACACACACACACACACACACACACACACACACACACACACACACACACACACACACACACACACACACACACACACACACACACACACACACACACACACACACACACACACACACACACACACACACACACACACACACACACACACACACACACACACACACACACACACACACACACACACACACACACACACACACACACACACACACACACACACACACACACACACACACACACACACACACACACACACACACACACACACACACCCACATACATCTTTACTTGGTAAATAAATCTATTTCCAGATGAAACGAGAATGCACGTAAAAGCTAATTAAGATCATTACTGGCAAAAAAAGTTAAGCGGACAAAGCCAATAGCATTGTTAACATAAACTTAATTTCCCACGAAACGAGATTTTAGGTAAAAACCAAATGAACTCGTAGCACTTGACAAAAGCCATAAATGGATAAAGCTAATGTCATTAGCGACATATAATTCGGCATAAAACGAAATTTCAATTAAAAAGGATGTAAAATCGTTTGTTCGCAAACAAGGTAACTGTGTGAGACTGATATCGCTAGCAATATAAATTTAGTTGTTTACGAAAAGAGGTTTCCTTTAAATTTCTTGTAGCGAAAAGTGCCACGGAGATAATATTGTTCAATAATAAATAATGCAAGTTTTTATCGAAAGTTACTGTTTTGTTCCAATACAATATATTGTGTAACCTTTATAATATAAGCTTTTACCCGCGGCTTTGTCCGCTTGAAATTGGGATATTCGCAAGTAATTTAATGACTATCTATTTTACATATAAAATTTTAATTTTAATTATTTTGTAGGTATATCCACAGCCGTACTTTACTATACGGCTGTGGTAGGTATATCCTTAGTTAAATAAGTCTGGCAAAACTATTTTTAATTTTTTTTTTTATTTAAAATTTCATGTTTGTCAGCCAATCACGCTGCAACCAGTAAACAGATTTTGATGATAATAATAAATCATACACCGATTATGACTATCTTATAATATTGATCTATGACAGTTCTGCATTGGACCTAATCATCTGTAGGATATAGTAATTTGTGACTCATTTGTTTTAATAACCTCATAGCGCCATCGAGTTTCGAATATTAAAACTAAATTATAGCACGTATGTATGCATGTTGTGTATTATTTCAGTGGTATTTTTAAATGTATCAATAAGATACTTACATACAAAATCTAAAACCCCTCTATTGTCCCGTTAAAGATGGGGAAAAATTTTTATACACCAGATGTTAAGTTGGAAGAAGACAAATACATCTGTAAAAACCGCATTTGAATCGAATCAGTAGTTTTCATGTGATGCGCGCACAAACATACAGACAGCCAGACAAGAAAAATCTAACTATATTTTTGGGTTCTATATCGATGTACCCGCGACGTCGTTCGCGTTGCGTGTTAATGTTGTATAAAAAGTAGCATATCACTCTTCATGCTTTCAACTATCCCGATGCAGAAATCATGCCAACATTTTTATACACCGGATGTTAAGTTAAAAGAAGACAAATACATCTGTAAAAACCGCATTCGAATCGAATCAGTAGATTTCATATGATGCGCACACAAACATACAGACAGACAGACAAAAAGATCTAACCACATTTTTGGGTTCTAAATCGATGTACTCACGACGTCGTTTGCGCGGCGTGTTGATTGTTGTATAAAAAGTTTAATCCTTATGAAGGGGGTTGATTTATAAAAATACAATATAAATACACCTTCACAACCTCTAAAGAGCACACATTTTAATTTTCAAGTTCCTTACTTTAAAAACATAGGACTTTCATACAAATTTCCAACCCCCGTTTTACCCCCTTAAGGGTAGAGTTTCGTAAAATCCCTTCTTAGCGGACGTGTAGACCCTATAAGGAAGCTACCTACCAAATTTTAAGTTTGTAGGTCTTATAGTTTCTGAGATATGGTGATGAGTGACATTTCGCTTTTATACATATAATATATCTAACCATATTTTTGGGTTCTAAATCGATGTAACCGCGACGTCGCGTCGTTCGCGTGGCGTTTTGATTGTTGTATAACAAGTATCCGGCCCCTGGTTTAATGAAGGGGGTTGATTTCTAAAAATTTAATATAAGTACACGTCCATAACCTCTAAAGAGCACAAATTTTAATTTTCTAGTCCCTTACTTCAAAAACATAGGACTTTCATACAAATTTTCATACTCAGTTTTACTCCCTTAGGGGTAGAGTTTTGTAAAATCCTTTCTTAGCGGACGTCTAGAACCTATAAGGAACTTAACTACCAAATTTCAAGTTTGTAGGTCTTATAGTTTCTGAGATATGGTGATGAGTGACCTTTCGCTTTTATTTATATAGATTCACATACGTTTAATATTATTACCAAGTGTAGAATTTTACATTAGACCATCTAAGAAGCATACTGGAACCGGAAAACGACCTCTTTACAATATGCCAAGATTAGGATAATAAAAGGGGCCTTTACAAGGTTAAAGAAAAGCGTTCTGTTATATTCCAGTTTAATGTTGGTATTTTAATTTTTATTACACGTAAAACATTGTTTATATGCAAATATTGAATTTACATGTTTTAAAAACACAGTTATTTTTAGATATTTTTACATGGTTAAATCGTTTTCTTTTAAAGTTATTTTTCACCTTCTAAACGAATAATAATTATTAATGATTTGTAATTTTATTTTATGAACAGTTTAACCATGAATATTCATTCTATTTTTTTAGCCAAAGATTTTAATGTTTGCTGTAAATAAACTGACAGAAAAATTGTAACAAAAATGGAAAACGGAACTTCCCCTGGCCTGTCTCTTGTTGTTGTCACTTTCAAGTAAGCCTCTCCTTGCCTATCTTTCGTTGCTCCCACTTTTGAGTACTTTAGATATCATTAATAGGTCATTAATTATCTCATATCAAAAGGAACTAAGATGTTCAATGCTTTAAATACCAATTAATATGCTCTTGACAAAAGTTTATACGAATTCCTCGATGAGCTGGATTTACTCTAGCGGTTTGTACGGAGTTGTTCTTCGTGAAGTCGGTTTCGTATCGTTTGCTTCAAAATTCGCGTTCCCGTAACTTCTGTAATGCGATTTTACTGTGTTCTAGCGGTAGCGGTGCAACCCCTAATTTCCCAAATTTGTAAAATACGATCTTGTCTCTAAGCTGTTGCCTTTTGTTGATTGGGATAAGGATCTGGATCTGGAAATTTGGGGAGGGGCGAGTAGTGCTCAGCCAACACTGAGGCCACATATGACCCATTGTGCATCCTCCCGTGTGTAGTGATATCCTCACCTCAGGCTGTCACCATGCCTAGTGATGAGGCTTCCGAGGGGGATCTCCCTTGGGATAAGGGTCTTTTTGTACGGTGCCATAAATGAGGTAGCGAATTTAAACTCTGGCAAGCGTAGAATTTGGGATACACGACGCCTTGAATAACACACCTCTCCGGAAGCTATATTTTGCAAAAACAAATATAGAGGAAAATAAACCATACATTTTTTTAAGTGTTTAGCACTTCTGACATCTGAAGTTTTCAATGACCACAAAAGTCTGCTTAATATCCAAAAATTATCATTATTTGAAAAAAGTGCGTACCGGAAATTTAGGCTCTAGCTCTTAGACTATAACTCATTAAAGTTTTGTGTTCGAAGATATTAATACACACCAAAATTAAAAATAAAAGTTAAGCATCCTTTTTTAATTAAAGTAATAAATCAATAAGTCAATATTTGGAAAATGACCCTTGCTTATTTATCAAGGATATGTTAAATATGTTAAGGGTCGTCTTAATGCAATGCTTTTTTTGCATTAAGAAGATATACATAATTCTAATCTTTGAAAACGACAACCGATGTGCTTGTCGAAAACTTAGAAAGAAAAAAACTTTAAACATTTTGGAAGTTATACTTCTATTCGTGCGCCCGGCTTTGGAAGTTTGTATAAGATTAAATCGGTAAAATCATTACATTATGTTACATATGTAATGGTGTGCGTAAGAGTGAGAGACAGAAACACATATAGGTATATTGGTCGGTAAAAACAAAGATGAAATATTTAAGTACCACATTTATTAGTCATAACTATAAGTCCTGTGAATAAGTCCTTTAAGCATTCAGTACATTGAAAAGAGATAGATATACAAAAAACAGTCTGAGCTAATGTTTTAGTATTATAGTGATGTATCACATTGTGTTTAACAGATTATTTTATTATTCTGTGTAAGTATACATATTAAGTTTAGTGATTTATATTAATAATAATATTCAGTAATGAGTATTGTATTTTAGATTATAGTACCGTTACATGGTTGAAGTATAGGTTATATTATATCCTGCACTATGCTTTTGAGGTTGTTGGCTACGTAAACAAGTTTTTTAAGAAATGTATTCCAGTTAATAATGTATTTTATAAATATTCTTTTAATCATCCATTATATATAGGTACCCATAGGTGCAAGATCTAAACAAATACGGTACCAACGTGACTTCTTCTTAAAGTTTCGCAAAGCAAGTTATTATATCACTCTCTTTCTTCAATCTTCCCTATTAAAGAGGCTCCCCCACCTTGTTACCAATACCAACCTTTACGCTAGTCAAAATATTTGATACTGCACACGTTGGCGGCACCGATTAACCTTATACTTTATACAGATTTTAGTTGATATAATGCACACACGATATATATTTTTTAAAATATTATTGGTTAAAGAGTCTTTCGCGTCACCCCTTACCTGGGCCCAGTGGGAGGCCAATAAAAGACCAATAATAGAGACCTTTTCGCCTACCCGAACAGCATGTGGTTGTATGCACTCACGATCTTACAATCTAATGTTTAAATTTAACAAATATATGTCTTTAATTTTTTATAATTAAAAATAAATAAATATCACAAAAGTAAAGATAATTTTTTCTGATTTCAACCATATATAATACTAACGTAAAATTTTCTAGTTTTCACATATGACACCAAAATATTTTAAATTACACTGAGAAACAAACAACACCCAATATAACATAAAATACCGTTAGCGCCTGTATCTAACAGGACTTGTCAATTAATATTAGTACTATTAACAGTCATAAATATACCCATCATTAACATGCAAAAAGAGATCAAAATATTATTTTTAAAACCTCAATATGAGATTATCTCTTGTTTGTTAATCTCTTATTGGAATATTGAATAGTTTTATTATACGATGTGATTTTTTTTTGACTGTACATTGCATTTTAACCTTTAAAATGGAGACAGAAGTTCGGATTTATAGTATAGTAGGTCCATGCTTCAATAGTACAATGATTTCCATACAAATTTCTAAACCCGGGCGCGTGCATAGAAGTAAAACTTCTACTGGCGGTCCCAATGACTGCCACACCTGTTATTTTTCATTATTTTAATTTTGTTAGGGATTTTTAGTTTTAAAAGAAGACCCTTGAAAAATTTGACGTATCCGTCAAGATAAACAAGCATGGGCCATTTTTAAAATATTGATTATTTTAATATTTTGAATTAAGTGACGACAGTTCCCCCAATAACGGAAGAAAATATATATAGTTGATTCCACAAAGAACTTATAGATCATATTTAAACATAATTATTATTATTTGTCAAACATTTTAAGTCTGAACCTGTAGATGATGGGGATCGTATTTATAACTTAAATTTAGCGGTATTTTAATTTTTAACATTTAACAAAATTTTTTAATATTCAAACATTTCTCCTTGGTCATATTTTTGAAGGTTATATTTAAATTATAAATAAAATGGTTAAAATTTTGTGGTCAATAAGTAGTTCATTGAATTATACTAAATCAATCATTAAGAAATGGTTGAATTTAATTTATAAATGCTGTTTTTAATAGTATTGTGTAAATAATATTAAATTCGAAACACATATAATGGGTTCTTATGTATAAAATTATATTTATGACTTTAAAATTATAGTAGTTTAAGTAACAAGTCCCGAAAGTGGTCTTTTATTGGACGAGTGGGCAAATATCAGGGCGAGCCGCAGGCGAGTCCTGCAAGCCTGCTATTCCAGTAAAAGCACTTTTGGGACGTATTACGTACAATTTTAGCTGGTATAATTTCATCTTCCATTAATTCACAATCAAATGCATCATTTTGAATGTCCATTTTATAATAACATTCACGTTTTCAACTAAACATCAAAATATATCAAGTTATTTCATAATTTTAAATATATACAAAACTCGGTTACCATAGAAACTAATTGACCCCTATCCCTATCTTAGACTAACTATTTTATTGTTTTTTTCATTAAAGATAGGCCGGAAAGTAAATAAAAATGAGATTTTCTGACCTAAAAATAAACCGGAAAGTACTAATTTCTGGCCAGTTTAAAAAAAAATATTTTTTTAATTAACAATGCGCTTTTCTTTTTCATTAATTCCAGAAGACAAAAAACTGAGGTTCTTACAGTTTTTTTTTTGATAAGTTTCATAAAATAAAGTTACTGTTTCTAAAACCACATTAATGCTATTTATTATTTTAAGTCTCTTTGTAATACATGTTTTTAAAAAGTATTACATTTTTTACTATAATTCATATCAATTACTGATAATTATAAAATAATTTTACTATTAGATTAGTGTATATAATGACAGATTATTTTCCCCACGCGATTATCTACCTTATCATTTTAACCAAATTAATTTTGAATTTTAAACTTATTAGTAATTTTTTTAGTCGCACTGTCTAAATTATAACTTAATTAGTTTTTACCAAAACCATTAAATATAGGTTAGTACATGCTTTTATATAATTAGTAATAATTATCAATTTTTTAATACTAATTAAATGTCGACATTCTGACAAGATGTTTGTTTAATAATTCAAATAAAAGATTTGTTCTGGTTTTGTTGCCCGACTTTGTATTGTATATGCTAACATTACAATATTAAAAATGACCTTTAATCACTGAATACTAAACAAGTACTTTAGGTAATTGATTTAATTTATGTGTTTTTCAAAACTTACTGTAATTTAAATTATTTTTTTACTCCTATAGAACATACCTATTAAGTAGCGGTTTAAGTAGGTTAATGTAAATACATAATTACCAGCACTGACACGTAATGAACTAAAACATAATAAAAAAATTGCGTATCTTTTATTATAAAAACGTAGGGTGGCTTTTTACCAACGTTACTTACTATTTAAATGTGAGAATCAAACACCATAGCAACTAAAGAAATTCAAATGTCAACATAATAATTAAGTTTACCTGTCAAATTAAAAGCGTAAATTTGGAAGTAGTGTACTTAAAAATGATTCCTTTAGTGAAAATGATTTTGATCAATTTGCCGAATCACGGCTTCACCTGGAAAGTGCTCCAAATTTTTTTCTATCGTTTTTTACCACTAATATGGAGTATCCCGAGTAATATTGAGGAGGCGCATGGCTTTGGACCCGTAAAAAAAATTCTATAAAAATAAAAAAAAGCCAACGGCACGCGGTGTTCCCAAGCGGTCACCCATCTAAGTACTAACCGCGTCGTATATAGTTTTTTAAATTTAGGAAAAAATTGACTATGGCATACGGACGGATAGACAGACATAACAAAGGTTTTCGTTTATTGCCATTTGGCTACGGAAAAATATTTTACTTGGAACCAAATTTATTTGAAAGTTTTTCCTTTAAAGTTATTTGTCTGTCCACAATGTTTCGAAATATTTTATAATGAGTTTTTTTACTGCAAAAATTCCAAAATGAAAGTAATTTTATAAAGGTACTAACAATTTTGCATTTTTTTACAAAAATAAAAACACCCTGGACAAATCCGGGAAATCCTAATTGTTTCGCTGTTTTGAGGTGATTGTCGTGTCACTGTCTCTTAATAATCTTGAAATAGTATATTCTATAACAAGTATAGAATGTATTTAGGGCAGGTAGAAAAGTTTGTTAAACCAGCCGAAGGCATTATAGTCTAAGATCCCGATATAGGACGACCTTCACCGAGCTGGTTAATGGACCAAACATATTTTTTATGTAATTTAATATATCAAAAAATATATTGCATATGAGTTGCAAATCGAATTTCAGTCCAGTATATTTTTAATTAATTTATAAAAAAATTTTGTGCGACTGAGAGGTCCCTACCTACCGTCCCATGCGATAGAAGAGGACACAACATAACAGCGTTTGTATCCCGACCTTTTAAAGAGAGAGAGCTGTCTGCTCTCTGCTCTTGAAGACAAGAAGGATAGCGATAGACGCGTACATTCTTTAGTTAATAAGAAGGTTATAGCAATACATATATAATTTTTATCTTGCAAATTTTATTTCTTTTTTTTTCCTATTTAAAAATATTAACTGAAATAAATTAAAGCAATTTGCTCTATATAATTAATGTATCTATAGATATATACTGATATATACTGTACGCGTCTATCGCTATCCTTCTTGTTTTCAAGAGCAGAGAGCAGAAAGCTCTCTCTCTTTAAAAGGCCGGGATACAAACGCTGTTATGTTGTGTCCTCTTCTATCGCATGGGACGGTAGGTAGGGACCTCTCAGTCGCTCAAAAAATTTTTAAAAATATCCTGGACTGAAATTTGGTAGGCAACTCATATGCAATATATTTTTTAATATATTAAATTACATAAAAAATATGTTTGGTTCATTAACCAGCTCGGTGAAGGTCGTCCTATATCGGAATCTTGGACTATTAATATTTGTCAAATGCCTTTGTATTTTGTAAATCCTTTGTAAATTACATTGCACTTAAATATTTATTTTTTCTTTTAGTTTGACACACATTACCGTGAATTCTCCGTGAGTTTTGGACTCTCGATTAAAGTACCACGTTGAATCCCTACCGGGCGCGACTGTTTTTATTTGAACTTATAAACTTTATTTATCTGGTAATAAACTAAAACATATGTTATTTCTTCTAATGTATTATCAAATTTTAGTTTCGTAATTTTAACATTTATTGACAGATGGTATAGTAACAATGAATTTTGACAGTAGGTATGCAGGAAATGATATCGATTCCATGCTTAAAAATGTGTTAAAAATATGTCCTATAGTAATAGTAGAAAATAGTATATTGTGTGGCAAGGGGTGAAAAAAGACGATTTCTGACTAGGGCGAGAGTAGACTGCCCAAACGAAGCGAGAGCTGTCATCGCCCGGTCAGAAATTGTCTTTGTTTCATCCCGTGCCACACTATATTTTTCATATCACATGCATTGAAACAGCGAGTTTTGATCTCTGTAGACAGTCGAAGTAAGACTATCTCAGACCAGTTAGAAACCTTCTGTCAGTTTCTGACTGACGGTTACATTGGTCTGAAATTGTCTTGTTTTTCGACAGGCAAAACAGGGATCAAAACTAGCTGTTTCAATGCATGTGATAGGAAAAAATATTTATTTTATCACAATTTTTTCCATAACTACAAGAAATTTTTTTAGTTATTTTAAATTAAACTACGTAAACAATGACTAAACTATTGTGCAATCTAATTCAAATAGTAAATTAGTTATTTTCATGTGTCGTCATTTGAGAATGATCTCATGTTTATAAACTAAAAATTTACGACAAGTATTACTCATAGAACGGTAGTATGGAAATTAGTATTTGATTTTTAATCTGAATGACTATCGTAAAGTAATGTGGCAGTTTTGACCTGGCTGATTTAACGGATTAGGCGGATTAGGTTTTACGATGATTTTTATCAATCATGAATATGCTAGGATTATTTATTATTTACTTTTCTTGCGGCATAATAACTAACCTCCCTGCCTCTACCTATAATCACATTATATTTAATGATAATTATAAACGTGTTTATTTTGGATTGTTACTATGTTCAATGTAAAACAGTGATTGATTTCTCGTGCAAAAATAGAACACTTTCGTAATGAATAAACTTTAAGTACTTTGTTTAATATACGTGTTAATTGATCGTGAATGAAAACATGATAATACATGAATTTTCACCATAAAAGATAGTTAAATTGTGTAATTGCATGTATGTAAGAAAACTAAGAAACAGGGTTGGAGTATAAAACGGGACTGAAATATATTTGTACCCTATTTTTATGAGAATAATCAATTGCGCTGTGGTCTTCGTTTGAAAAAATCTCGTCAAACTTTTGATAAAATATCTACTTTGGAAGACAGTTGTCGAAAGGTAGAGCGGTGGTCGGATTTTACCTGTACTATAGATGCTAACTTCTTATCCTTTTTTATTTTATTTATAAAAATTAATTACAATAGCATGGGTAAAAATTGGTAGTAACAAGTTTGATGTTGGCATTACTTGAAAATTTTGTAGTTATTTTTTTCGATTTAATTTTATAATCTTGAGTCATTCCAAAAATGTATCATTCAGCCTTTACTATTTGGAATTACGGATGTAAAAAGTGTTTAATTCAACTGAAACAGTTTGACATCCAATTTAAACTGGAAGAGGCTTGCTCCGAACGTAACCAGTCTCGCTTGAGCGGATACTCTAACAGTGGTAGGAGAAAGAGCCTATACAGTATTGTCCTGCGGAACCTGGTGGTCTTTGGTTTGTTTTACCATTTCACTTAAGCACACCGAGACCAAGAGACAAACATTTTAGTCTCTAGATAAATGTCTCTACGGAAATTACTCAAGATTGTTAAGGTGTCGATCTAAATTAGTAGAAAAGTTTATGGACGTGACCACTTGTAACGATCTATTGGATAGTTTAGTATTGGAATCCACCAGACTATATTCGGTGAGATTTATTTTATTGTTATCGCCGTGATTATAACTTGTTTGAGGCAGGTTTTGACTGATATCGAAGTCTTCTTTTTCGCTATGATAGACTTTTACATTTATTTTCATATCTGTTTTCCTCGTGGTAACTTCTCGTCAACAATACAAGGTTATTGCCACATTTGTGAGGAGATCTACGTAGGAGCTAATAATTTTTTTTTGAGGCGAGTTCGAACACTCCGCCATTTTAAGAAAAGAAAGCCGAGTTTCGAATTAGATCCCAGTTTGCATCCATTTGAATTAACCGAAGATTATTCAATTCCGTTCAAAAAGGCAACAGTTCATTCCAGGAAGAAATTTGTCCAAGGGAATCCTTTCCAAAGAATCAACAACAAAGATAAGAGTTTAAATTAATTTACGAACTAACTAAAATTTAATTCTTCATTATTACTGATATTTTTTAATAAATCATTTAAACTGGTGTTTGAGTGTTATTTGCTTGTTTGTACTCTGGCGCCCTTACATTTTATGTTTAGGAAGGACTGGTAAAACTCAGAAAAGAAGCCACGACTCAATTGAGCTAGGTAAGGGATATAATCCCTTTATTGCGAATTTCTACAGTTACACACTTAAAGTTTGAGATTGGAATCTGCGCGGGTGAAAGATGTTTACAATCATTCACGATATAGAGTTTTGAATTTCACCCACCCAATTATATAGAGTTATAATTGAAATACGTTACTAATATTTGATATTAAAATTAAAGCTCCCTTACGAAAGGAGTCGGTCACTTGAGGTGGCCAGCTTTTATCGACATATCTTCCTAGTATTCGACATGTAGGTACACTGTGGTCCCTTAAAGCTACTTAGATTCTTTATTATTAGATTACGGCAACCCTAATTGGTACTGGTGTGGTACTGGTGTTTCATGAGAGTCAATGTAGAAAAATTCACATGAACTATCTACTAATAACTTGTTTACCTTTAACGGTAATTAGATATTGCACAATTATCATTCCATATCCCTATAATTCTATGATTTTTTAGGTGTTCTAAAGCATGTGTCTGGCGACAGTAATTTTCCTATTCTTTTTAAACTAGATAAAATACAAATAGAAGTTTTATAAGAATATTACTTTTACATGTTCACAAAGTAGTATGTTTCACCAAAAAGTGAAACATTGTTGTTGTAGCCATTTATATGTATATATCGAAACCGGCACAGATGTAATTGTTCCGATATAATTTTGTTTCGTTTAATGTACTTAACATACGTTTTGATGAATTAATAATGATGTCTTATCACTGAATGGCTTTTTTCATAAAAACTTTACAATGTAAAAAAATAGGTACTTAAGATATTTGATATTCTTATTAACATTTGATTTCATTTGATATATTAATCGGATATCTTTGATATTTAGCTTTTTACTTTCCTGAGAAAATAAATAAAATGATCTTATTTCAAGTTAACGAAGTTTTATACATTAATAGATTAGATGTTTTTATCGGGTACATATATATTTTGTTACCACTCTAAATTTCAAATTATGCCCTAACAACAAAAAAGAACAAACTGACTGAATCAATTATGCATTCATTTATTCATATTGATAACCCAATAATATGTTTTTTTTACTTTTAGGTAATGCTGACACAAAATTCGCATATAATGCATGGTATGGTGCTAATAGTGGCCTTAATGTATCTCTCATGTGTCCACCTTTACCGTCAAATCTACAATTACGGATCATACGGGTTAGATATTAGTGGACCTTTAATGGTGATAACACAAAAAGTGTCTTCCTTAGCGTTTAGTCTTCATGATGGTCTCACCAAGAAACCAGATGAAATGACAGACAATCAAAAATACCACGCCGTTTACAATACTCCAAGTTTTCTAGAATATTTTAGTTACAGTTTATTATTTCCATCTTTGATGGCAGGTCCTGTGATCTTTTATAATGATTATATACAATTTATTAATGGTCAAACTTACGGAACCGTTCCAAATACTTCAAAAATGAGTGAAATTATAAACGAACCGAGTCCAACTAAAGCTGTTATCAAAAAAGTATCGATAGCACTAGTGTGTGCGTTTATATTTGTCAGGTTTCTACCTAGGTTTCCTATCAGTCGAGTTAAAGATAATAACTTCGTCGAGAACACTAGCATCAGCTATAAATTTTGGTACCTGACAGTCTGTACAACACTAGTGAGATTTAAGTATTATTTTGCATGGACTATTGCAGATGCAATTTGTAATAACTCTGGTATAGGCTTTTCTGGATATACAGAAAATGGTTTTCCTTTATGGGATAAAGTTAGCAATGTAGATATATTGAAATTTGAATTTGCTACGAGTTTGAAACAGAGTATAGAAGCATGGAATAAAGGTACGAATGCTTGGTTGAGAATGATTGTTTATGAAAGAACGAAGAAATATTCTACTGTTTTAACCTATTTGTTATCAGCTGTTTGGCACGGATTTTATCCGGGATATTATCTAACATTCCTTAGTGGTGCTCTTTTTACTTTTGCTTCTAGACAAGTACGCCGATATGTTAGAAATTATTTTATGGAAAGTAAGGAAGCAACGCTTTTATATGATTTAATTACTTTCGCTGTGACTCACTTTGTATTAGCATACATCACGTTCCCTTTTGTGTCTTTAGAGTTGTGGCCCTCTATTGTATTGTATCATAAAATGTATTGGTGTCTTCACCTTGGAGCTGTTTGCGCATTGGTGTTTGTACCAAAATTTGTGCCTAAATATCAACCAAAAGATATTGCTTCAAAAAGCAGAATTGCTTTAGCTCTTCGACAAGCGGGACCATATTCCAATAATGACTGATTTTCAAATTTTCAACTTCCAATAAAGAAGTTATTTTATACAATATACGCACACATTACTCTCAAAAAGTAACACGACTGATTTTTCTATAGTTATCTGCAGGTAATTGTGTACTGACAAGTTTTATTTATTGCGTTATTCAAGTCAAGCTATTTTGTAACTTTTTTAAGTTATGTTTTGCTCGAAAATTATATACCTTATTATAAACTATTTTTGTTAAATTTTAATGAAATATAAATATTCAATGTTGGTAAATTGTTCTTTTCATACCACCTAGTACTCCCAAGAAAACACATTACAACAAGAGTGTTAATAATTAAGTTAATTATGATGAGACATTCAGCAGCAATAATCACGCAAAAAATTCTAATATTTTAGTACTTTATTGTCACATATACAAAATATCATATTTTCCTGTATAATTTAGTTACGTACTTCGTTGTAATTTCGTTTCAAAATTAATTAAATGTTTTAAACTATACTAACAACGAAAAATATTCAGAAATTTCACTTAGGGACTATCATAACCGACCAACTACATCCGGACATCCAAATAAAACGTAGAATTCCAATAGGTAAAATAATCTTTCTACCGATGAAATCGTTTCTTTGCAATCAGTATCTATTGTTGTTTGAATAATTTTAAAGTGACACCTATTCACCATTACAGGAATTAAAAAATATACGCTATTTTAATATGTTATCTTTCATTTGAATACAAAATAAATTCTATTTTGATCTATCGTTTCTTTGTTTAGAAGCCATTTGAAGTAGTCGTGTCAGTGTATTTTGTTACAATGGAATACACCGAATATCGTGCAGTAAGCAAGGTGGAAGCTTTATCAACAGAAATTCATGCAAAATTAGTGAAAAGAATCTGCTCCATTGTTTCCAACTGTGCATCGATGGGTTTTAGAGTTTAAACGTGGTCGTAGAAGCGTCGAAGCTGAACCACGTAGTGGACGTCCAAAAAGTGCAACAACACCAGAAACGATTGAGCAAGTCTATAATATTGTTTGTAAAGATCAAAGTTTCCTACGTGTGAAATTGCTGATACCATAGGATTCTCAGATGAACGAGTACTCCATATTTTACACAAAGAATAGGGAACCGAGCAACTTTTCAGATAGTGTTTAAAAATAATCTTTATTCATATATATAGCCATAAAAAATAATATTTTAATTAAATAAATCCTCTGGAGTACTTGAAAACGTCAAAAACATAATTTATTTAAAATTGCCACGAAAACAGCACTTCATGTCAATCCAGATCGCGTGACGTCATTTGTGAGGTAAACAAACTACGAGCCATATTACAAGTGATCAGTGCTTGGATAAATTAAGTATTTTGTGTTTCTTAATCATCATGGACCGAAAAAGATATCGTTGGTGTGTTGTACCTCGATGTGGAAATACATCAGTAACTACTCCAAATAAAATTTTCATTGGTGTACCTCGAAAACCAGACATACGAAAGAAATGGGTAGACCTAGCAAGACGAAAGTGCGATGGAATGTATGTTACTTTACCAATTTACTTTTGTGAAGATCACTTTGATGTAAGTACTGTACCTAGAGTGTTATTACACAGCCCATAATACTGTAACGGGATAACCGTAAAGGAAGGGACCTTTATTTGAAAGATTGTTGTTGACAGTTGATTTTTGGAAGTTTGTAAAAAAAATCAACTGACCATTTTAAATAATGTTTTTAGAAAATTCTAGAAACTTCTAAACACACTGACTAGAATAAATAATGTTGTATATAAGAAGATGCATGGGCAGTTAACGTCAGTTCAAGTCAAGTATTCAGAAGAGTTCATTGTATTGTCAAGTAGTTAGACGTTATCCAGCAGAGTTCAGTGTATCTTAACAATTTTGTAAATAAATTGTGTAAAAAGCCCCCATACGTGTTTCAAATTGGTGTCAGGTGTGGGGTGAAGATACAAGAATGCCTGGAAAAAAGATAAATGAACTATTGGTGGCTGAGCTCAGAAGAGAGCTTGAAGAATTAGAGTTGGAAACTACTGGAGTTAAATCCGTATTGTTGAGAAGGCTCCGTGAGTACTACGTAAATAATAATTTGGACCCTGACGCTGTGGAGTTCGAAGACCCAGTTCAAAAAGCAAATTCTGAGCTAACTCAACAACTTTCCCGGTTGCAAGAAGAACAAACTTAACAACTTTCCCGGCTGCAAGAAGAACAAGCTCAACAACTTTCCCGGCTGCAAGAGGAGCTATCAGGACGAATGACGAACCAACATGAGGAGCTATCCAGTCAGATGAAGAGCCAGCGCGAAGATATGTCCCAGCTGAAAGAGGAGCTATCAGGACGAATGACGAGCCAACATGAGGAGCTATCCAGTCAGATGAAGAGCCAGCGCGAAGATATGTCCCAGCTGAAAGAGGAGCTATCAGGACGAATGACGAGCCAGCAAGAGGAGCTTTCCAGTCAGATGAAGAGCCAGCGCGAAGATATGTCCCAGCTGTCACAACGGATGTCTACCCTACCAGAAGAGTTATCCAGTTCCTTCTCCCAGCAAATATCGCATTTGCGCTCCGAAATGTACACTCTTCGTGACGAACAAAATCAGCAAGTGTCCAGCTTGCGAGACGAACAAAATCAGCAAGTGTCCAGCTTGCGAGACGAACAAAATCAGCAAGTGTCCAACTTGCGAGAAGAGCAAAACCAGATCAACCAGCAAATGCAGTCCGAGATAAGGAAGCTTCAACAAGAACAGGAAGCTAGCCGCCGAAACCAAACCATCCACCACGGCGACGGAGATGCAAGAAGGATGGAAACCTGCCACGCAGACGTCGAACGACAAAGAAGCGAGGAGACGACCCATGTACGAACGACGATGAAACCCCCGACCTTCGACGGGAAGACTTCCTGGCCAAATTACCTGAAACAATTCGACGCAGCGGCCAGAGCTAATGGATGGTCATCCCAGGAGAAAGCATTGTCCCTAACCGTAGCTCTGCGAGGCGAAGCTTTAGACGTCTTGCAATCATTGACACCGGATGAAGCTGACAACTTCGAGTTATTGGTGAATCGTCTAGAGATGCGTTATGGTCAAACTCATCTACAACCGGTGTACCGAATGCAGTTAAAGAGCCGAAAACAGAAAAATGGAGAAACTATCCAGGAATTTGAAGCGGATGTAGCAAGAATGGTACGACTTGCGTATTCAAATGCAGCAGAGGATTTCCTGGAGTGCCTAGCAGTCCAAACCTTCACCGATGGTCTTCGAGACGTCGAGTTGCAGCGCGCTGTAAGGTTGGCGCGGCCGAAGACTCTTGTGGACGCCTTGACCATTGCCCTGGAGTTTGAGGCGGCGACGGAGGCCTCACGTGGAGTTGCTCGACTAAGGGAAATCACCGGTAACTATGACCATGCCGTTCATTCCGTTAGCGACGTTGAAGCGGTAGTAGAGAGATTAATGAAGTTATCTCCAAAAAGAAGGCGCCAAGTGAGATGCTGGAACTGCGGAGAACTAGGCCATATAAGAAATACTTGCCCCCAAAAAGAAAAATCTTCTGCTGAAGTACCCCAGCAGCAGGAAAACTAGAACGGGTCGACTCCTGGAGGGCGAAATCGACCCCAAACATTCCCGAAGCCCCTCACACCATTAAATTGGCAACTCTGCGACATCACGTGGACAGCTTATATGTAGATGGCCTCATTGATGGGAAGAACTTTAGCATGCTGGTAGACACTGGAGCTACAAAAACTATCGTTCGACCATCCATCATTATGCGAAAGAAGATGTGGCCTACCAGTTGGAGACTGCGTACCGCTACCGGAGATTCTGCTAGAGTCTACGGTGAGATACAGGTGACGCTACAGTTTGGTTCAACCTCTCTTGTTCACTCAGTGCTGGTGGCTGATGTTGATGAAGATGTTGTTCTGGGCATGGATGTTATGCTCCACTGTGGTTTTCATTTAGATCTTCGCCAACGTATCCTTCGTACTGGTAATGACGAAATATTCCTGCACCGAAAACAAGTTGACAATGCCTCGATTAAGCTAATCGATGATATCGAACTTCCGGCAAGCTGCGAATGTGTCGTCACAGCGCGGTTGGATGGACTGGAGCCAGATGGTGCCCCAGCCATGATGGAGCCGAAGAACCATGACCATGAATTGGGAAAAGGACTCCTTGTGGGTAAGACTCTTGTTAGATCCGCCAAAGAGGTACCCATCCGAGTTATCAACTTGAACGATCATCCAGTTCTTCTCCGAAAGGACACGAAAATGGGAAGTTTAGAACCGGTAATGGCCATAATTCACAAGATAAATGTTACGGAAACAGATGAGACCAACGAAATTGAACAATTAATGACAAAATTAGACCCCTCTTTGTCAAAATTAGAAAAGAAACAGGTAAGAGATCTACTTTACCGGTATAAACCTGTATTTGGTTCTAAAAGTAAACTGGGAAGAACTGATGTTGTACAACATAGAATTGACACTGCTGATGCACTTTCCAGTGGACCATGTCGACCAGATTGCCCCCATTGTACCCGTATGGAGCAGAACGAAGAAAAACTTGCCTGAGTTAAGGTTGTGCCAGAAGACGAGAGCTCTATGCTGAAGGAGCAACAAGAAAACGATCCCGTTCTGAGAAAGATTCGGGAGTGGAAGAGAATGGACCGTCGTCCGTTGTGGAGAGAGATATCCTCATCCTCTCCTGCTTTAAAAGCATACTGGTCCCAAAGGAACTCTTTAATATTGGACGGAGGGCTCGTTAAAAGACTTGTAGAAAATTCCGAGGGCACAGAAACAAGGAAACAAATAGTGGTCCCAAGAAATGCTGTACCGGAAATTTTAAAACAGATGCATAATGAAAGTTCTGGAGGACATCTGGGTATCACGAAAAAGCTGCAAAAGATCCGAGATAGATTTTACTGGGTAAATTGCACGAATGATGTTAAAGATTGGTGTAGTAAATGCACTACATGTGCTGCCAGTAACGGTCCGCACCGAAAACCGAAGGCGGAAATGCAGCAATACCTGGTTGGAAGTCCTTTTGAAAGAATCGCAGTAGATGTATTGGGGCCACTTCCACAGACCGATGTAGGAAACAAGGAATCTAAGGAGGGGGCAGTGTAACGGGATAACCGTAAAGGAAGGGACCTTAATTTGAAAGATTGTTGTTGACAGTTGATTTTTGGAAGTTTGTAAAAAAAATCAACTGACCATTTTAAATAATGTTTTTAGAAAATTCTAGAAACTTCTAAACACACTTACTAGATTAAATAATGTTGTATATAAGGGGATGCATGGGCAGTTAACGTCAGTTCAAGTCAAGTGTTCAGAAGAGTTCATTGTATTGTCAAGTAGTTAGACGTTATCCAGCAGAGTTCAGTGTATCTTAACAATTTTGTAAATAAATTGTGTAAAAAGCCCCCATACGTGTTTCAAAACAAATAATCATATTTAGTGTGTATCATAGACAAATTATCTATTATCTCTGGTGTGTATGTAATGTAGGTGTTATAGGTAATGTTTTACTTATTTCTTCAATCATTTCTATGGTTAAGATAAACAAAAAGAGATTGAAATACTTACACAAATGTTTTCACATTTCTAAATTTGGCAGAACATAAGTCGGAATTAGTGGCAAAGAAACTGTTGACCATGAAAATATCAACTTTTGGGAGATTTCTATTGTCGGCTTTTGTATAACCTTGTTCCATAATAAAAAATTAACAGAAGGCTTTAAACACTTGCGACAACTGCTGTTATGACTATAGTACTTCAATTCGTAACTAATTACGATTAAATATTTTTAGAAAAATGCAAATAAATTGTAGAAAAACGCGAAATAACATACAAAGCAGTGTTGTTTACTTATGGCTACTCACAAATGACGTTACGCACTGTGATTGGCGTTTGTGTTCTTACGCGGCACAGATAATTTACGCAACTTTATTTATTGATTTAATAGTTATTTATAATATGAGTGTTAAAAGTGACGTTTGATTTTGTGAGTGAAAAAGTTTGTGAAATGAGCGGAGCGAATTGAACAATTTCATGAACAAAATAAAATCACTTTTTTCTACAACCGTGCGTAAAGTATTACCTTTACGCACGGTTTAAGGTTCGTAAAGTTTAACTTTTTTTCACTAGTGAAAAAAAGTAAAATAAGCACTGTTTTGTATAAGATTATGCAAATACTTTTATGTGTGTTAGTGGCCGAGATTGTAAGGTATATACTTTCTACACAGATGACTCGGGTTCAATTCCGGGTAAGGAAACTTTTTTTTTATTATTTAATTGTGTCAATTTGTGTAAATATATTTAATTGTTAAATTATTGCAGTTTAATACATACAAAACTAGATATTATATTCAGTAATTTTTAATTTGATATTTAATTTAATATGACAGAAATATTAGTTCATGAATAAGGGTAAGTATTTTTATTTAAATGACTGATTGACATTTCAATTAATTTATAATTCAAGCATTTCGCGTTTCTACGTACTGGTATTATAAGGTAAGATTAATTTAGAAAATAAATATTTTGTTATCTAAAATAATATGTTTTAAATATAATATTTTTTTTCGCAGTAAAGCGTAAAAAAATCAGGCCTATACTTGTATTTCTTGTAAAGAAATTCGGTTGTAGAAAAAATATTGTATGCAACTCGTGCGTAAATGTTCCTTTTTTGACTCATGTGATTGTCGCATTCGCCTGCGGCTCATGCGACAACATTCACATTTGTCAAAAAAGGTCACTTTACGCACTAGTTGCATAAATAACTATTAACACAAATACCATACAATGTTTTTTGTACAACTGCCCTATTTTAATAATGAAATGGGCGAATAATAAAATGGCATACAATGTTTTTTGTACAACTGCCCTATTTTGATAATGGAATGGGCAAATAAGAAAATATTTTTAACACTAATGTTAAAAATATTTTTAACACGCTTCTACGTAAACAATCAATTTTAACATTGTTTGCTGTCATTAAAAGTGTCACTTTTAATGGCAGTTGTACAAAAAATTATAAATCATTGTTATTTTTCAAAAATCTTTATTGAGTGATATTGTTGTAGGACAAACTTTATTTTAAAATACATCTTAGATTTTTGTTCGATTACTGTCCGGTACCCTATTAAACATGAAAAAGCTGTTCGTAAAGTTGTTGCCACATTTGTTAACAATTCAACAAATACTAAAACGAAACCAAATGTCTCATCGTAATTTAGAGCGTTTTAAGCAGAATAAAACCAATTTTGTTGGTTCATCAATTCCAAAACAAGTAAAGTCAGAACGATCGGCAAAAAAGATTATGGTATCATTTTTTTAGGAAGCAAAAGGGGTTTTGTTGATTGATTAGATTGAAAAAGGTAAAATAATTTTTTTAAACCTAAGACCTATAAGTATATTGTTTCTAAAATACTGGAGAGGTGAGTGGATTACAGAGTCAGGAAATTTATTGACGCAAATAACATCTTGCTCAAAATCCAGTCAGGTTTTCGTCCAGGTTTTGGCTGTTCCACTGCACTTTTGAAAATAACAGACGACATAATTTCCGCGAGTAATCGTGGCCAAGTAACGATTTTGACGTTGTTGGACTTTTCAAAGGCATTTGATACTATAAATCATCGACTTCTTCTATCAATTCTATCAAATCAAGGCATGTCTGACAGTGTAGTTAAGTTTTTTAGGATACCTGGCAGAAAGATAGCTAGAAAGCTATCTTTCTGCCAGGTATCAAGCGGTCAGAATGGGTGGTGATATATCTACATTTCAATTGGTAAGGTCTGGTGTTCCTCAGGCGTCCGTGCTGGATGTCACTTCTCTTCGCTTTATATACAGCAAACTTTCCGTCAGTGGTTCGGTCATGCAATGTTCATCTTTATGCGGACGATACCCAATTGTACAAGTCATTTCCCCCATCCGATGTTATTCTCGCTTGTCTTCAAATGAATAATAATCTGACTAAGCTTAGCGAATTGTCCTTGAAATTTTCTCTTCAATTAAATCCTCTCAAGTCCAAAGTTATTGTATTCGGTAGAAAAAATGATAGACAGGTCGTTATCAAGGTTAATGGTGCACCACTGCCAATTTGTGACACAGTAAAAAATCTTGGTTTAGTTATTGATCATTCTTCGATTTACGGATCATGTTTCTTACTGTATCCGCAGAGCTTTTTCACAGCTGCGTGTTCTTTATCGTCAGAAACAATTTCTTACTAGGGATCTGCGAATTATGCTTTGTATTAGTTTGGTTTTGTCTGTCTTCCATTACTGCGATGCAGTACACGGTCCTTGCTTGAATTCGGTTGATGCTGGGAGGGTTGAGTGGGTTCAGAAATCTTGTCTTCGATTTTTTTTCGGTAGGCGCATGCGCGAGAGAATATCTTTTAGACTTTTAGAGCATTCTTCATGCCTTTTCCATTCTGTCATTCTTAATAAATCTCCTCCACATCTATACGAAAAAGTTACTTTTCGAACGGACATCCACCATTTGAACCTTAGGTTTGGCAGTCATCTCACCGTCCCTCGGCATTCCACGGAGTTTTTCAGACGGTCTTTCGGATACAACGTTGTGAGGGTTTACAATGCCTTGCCTGATGATATCAAGCGGGTCTCGGTACGGGGCTTCAAGAGGGTGGTTAGACGGGGGATTTTGCGGTGGCAGCTGTGAATATTCGTATTCATGTACATGTCAATTCTTTATTTTTTTTCTTTTTTTTAATGTCATATAATATGTTAAGAACTGTTATTTTGTTGTTTGTTTTATAATTCTTTGAGCCTTCAATCTTGTGTCTGTGGAGAAGGTGCGTATAAGGGACACTTTAATTATTCATTTTAGAATTTATTTATTTTTTCACTCACTCACAAAATAAAATAAATTTGATTTTGTTTGTGTAGAATTAAGTATGCATGGTTAAATGTAAGAGCAGGTGACTGGTCTTGCCAGTTGATCTGAATTTCGACATTGTTGTGGCAGAATTATTGTGGTACAGTATTCTAAAGTTTAATAGAGAAATTTTGATTTGATAATTGGCTCTAAATACTATTGCAACTTTTCGAACAATTGAATAAAAAAATATCTGAAAAAAGACCCGGATTTCAGAAAAAACAATCATTTTTCATCAAGGCAATCCACGTGTTCACACAAGTTTGTTTGACGATAGCTAAATTGAACGAATTAAGGTACGAATTGCTTGACCACATACCGTATTCACCAGATTTGGCTCTCTCCGACTATTAACTGTTCAGAAAATTTCTTTGTGGGAAGCGTTTTTCGTTGACTGAAGAAGCTATTGCAGTTGTGGAACAATATTTTGCACAGCTTCCAAAAAATCATTACAGAGATGATGTAAAATTACAGTAGGATCATTGGAATAAGTGTATTCAAGCTAAGGGAGATTATATCAAATAAAAAAAAAACAATTTCATTAAAAATACATTAATCGCATAGAGGTGTTGTAAATATTGATACATATACGAGCATTCAAAATACAGTGGACAACTCGTATCACCAATGAAAAAGTGTTAAGGAAAGTCAACAAAGAGAGGGAATTATTCAGGACTATCAAACGAAGAAAAATAACTTATGTGGGTCATACATTGAGAGGTGATCGATATTTTACTTATCCTCAAGGGAAAATTAAGGGGCCGATGAGGTGTAGGTTTTTGCTGAGAACCATCCGAGCTTAAACAAATACGAAATGCAAGTCAACTTTTTCACATGGCAGAAGATCGGGAAGCCTTTGCTCTGAATATCATCAACGTCGGATAACTCTGATATGACACATAAGGAAGAAGAACAATATGTGAATATTCGAATATTCACGGCAACTCTTGTATTTTACCGCGTTGGTGGTGTAGATAGAAATGATCATTTAGAGCTTATTAGTGTTATATTTAATTAATTAGCTTTGATTTTTTTCATCTTATGTACCTAAGGGCGACATGATAGTAAAAAGTGCACCTTCATCTGATAAGAGGCAGGAAGAAAGCTATTTGCTAAATTCCAAATTTTTAAGTCTTTGTATCAATGGTTTTTGGGCTGTTAGGCCGGCGTCGATTGTCTTGCTGACTTGACGTTTCGCAAACACGAGCGGTTGGCATCTTCAGAAGTTGCTTCCTGGTTGACAGTCTGCGAACTACTGAGTTCTGCGTGGACGGAGCCCGTATTTATACGTCGGGAAGGAAGTGGGCGGGGCCTCAGTTGCTTTCGATTCCAATCGGTTCTGGTCGGTGTTGTTCGTTAAGGGTAGAGTTTTCGCACCCTTAATTATGGGGACCCATGTTTTGTTGATCTTGACTGCTTTCTCTTTTTTATTAAAGTTGTTCGGGTGCTTCTCTATCTCTATGGCTTTTCTAAAGAGTCTGGAATGGTATGCTGATGTAATAGCGAGGACTTGGGTCTCCTCAAACTTAATCCGATGGTCCATAGTGAGGGTATGTTCCGCTACGGCGGATTTGTCCGTCTGCCCCAGAAGACAGTTGGCCTTGTGCTCTTTCACAGTTTATTTCACAGTTTATTTTAAGTCTTTGTTTTTATTAAACTTTGCTCGTTTGTGTGTTTATTATAAATGATATACATATTTTTTAACTTCCCGCTAAAAAAATTATTTTTTTTTTAAATCGGGAAGTTATTGGTTTCACCCCGTTTTTCGAAAATCGAGTTATCATCGGATCTCAACGTTTTGAGGTATTTGGAACCTCCCCTTACTATTTTTGCAAGGGTGTCTGTATGTACGAGTGGATGTGTGTGTGGATGTATGTAATCCTCTTATAACTTTTGAACGGGTTGACCGTTTGGAATGAAATAAAAACCGTTCCAAAGAGTTCCATCTAACTTAGATTCCCTGTAAGTTTAAACCGATTCGAACCGGTAGATTTCGAGAAATTTTAAAATAACCGAAAAAAACAATTGGTAAAAATAATGTTTTTTGGGCATATTTTTTGGCCATTTCATCGATCAATTTCATAACCCAATCAGCTCTCAAGCTTAAAAAACCACGTCAAATGCCGTTTTGCAAATTAAAATCGGTTGATTCGTTCGTGAGATATCGTTGTCGAAAAGTTTCAAAAAGTGTTTTTTTTTTCAATAACTTAGAGATTTTTTGACTAATCGATTTTGTGCTCCTAGTCCCGTTTTTAGGTCTCAAAAAACTGCGTCGAATGCCATTTTGAACATCAAAATCGGATAACGCGTTAATAAGTTATGGCTTTTTAAACATTTCAAAAAAAGTCAAAAACGTCAAAATACGTCACGTTACTATCATAGCTTTACGGTTAAAACTAACGGGAAGTTGCAAGGATGGCCTTTAAGGTTAACCTCTTTTCGAATTTTTTAAGTGCTATACTTGTTGAACCACTCGCTTATTTTCTTTGAACATCTGAAAAACTTGTTCACTTGCAGTTAATTTCTTTTGTACTTTATAGGCTAGGAGCTTTTGTGGTTATTGTAACGGTCAGGGCCGTTTTGTGCCGAAATCCACCTGACTATGGATAAATATTTATTTTATGATTTTGCGCCGATTACTATTATTAAGTGGGAACGAATCGATCGGTTATCTGTCGGTTTCCTTATTCGCATATTATATCGGTTCGTTCATTTACTCGCTGATTTTTCATCTGAACGGTGCCCTTCAAATAGTAAGTTATTCTTTAGCTTCAGTTTTAAATTTTATTTTTATTAAATTGTCCAAATTGCGGTAAATTTGTTATTTTAATTTATTACTTACACATTAATTTTAAGTAAATTGCTATCGTAAAAGTCCGTTTTTTGTGATGATAAAATTTATAAACATTATAATTAATTTTCTCTCGATAATATGGAGAACCAGATAGCGAATTTACTTGATTGAAAATTATTAAAGGTTGGAGTTTTGATTTATAATTTCATTAGGGTAATTGCTAAATCCAGAAGGGCCATATTAGATGAATTTCTAATTGATTTGAGAACGTGACAAGCCGTCCGCCATTTTGCTGTTGTAATTGAAATCCGTTCGAAGACAAAAACCTACCTTCCCGGAAATAAGAATAGGAAGATTTATATATGTCAAAGCAGTACCATCCCAGAATTATTTGATGGAATGAAATCCTGAAGTAGAATATTCAAAACTCCTCCGGAATAGAAGTCCAAGGAAAACTAAAGATAAGAGAATTAATTAATTATTTATTTCAAAGATTTAACAAAATTTGAATTCTTGATTTAATAAATCATCTTAAACTGATTTTTTATGTATTATTTGTTTGTCTGTACTTGGCGCCCAGAATTAATTGTTTGGGGCAAATTGATAAAACTCAGAAGGAAGCCACGAACCCAGGAGCTAGCCTAGGGTAAATTAGGGTTACATTATGTTCACACCGTCATGACATCCACTAAAAGCAAAAAATACAATCAGGGAAATCTTACCCCTGTACTTTTGCATTCGCTGGAAACAATTATTCCACTTGTTTGTTGGTATAGTGGAAATTGTATTTTGAAGGGCATAGGCTACCTATTCTGAATACCTACGTAATCTGTGACCAGGTGTTTCGATTTTAATTTTCAGAAAAGTAAAAAACTCATTAAGACTTATATTTTACATTTTGTTTGCGTCAAAAATTCAATTGTCTTGCGATTGGTTTGCAAATTTGCGTTGTCTTGGTATGCTATCGTTTCTGGCTTGTTACTATATAGTGTTTCGAAGCTGAGCGAATATTTGTAGCAAACAAATGGTTGTATACCCAACAACAACAGTCTATCGATCTTGTAAAGGAATTTGTACTACCATATTTTTAGCTTTTTTTACCTTGGAATAGATTCGGTATTAAATGATAAGCTAGCTTTATTACAGCAAAAGTATATAAATTGCGTTCTGTAGAATAATTTTCCTATTTTATGATACGTCACATTTATTTATTTATTTATTTATTTATTAGCAATAGTACAATAAGTCAAACATTGTATTATAATTATAACTAACTTATGTAAGCACAAATTCTCTACTGCTAGTTTTAGTGGCGCACAATGGTATTTAGAATACTGTGTGTGCGTCATTACCATTTTAATTTTTTCTAATGAGGTATTTAATAATAAAAATTAAGATAATATAAATTCTACAACAAAGTAAATAAGTAATATAATAACAATATTTAGTTACTAAAAAATAAAATGAAAGATAAAAAAAAAGATAAAAAATTCCAAAGGGTCAAAAAAAAAGAAAAATAAAATAGAACTCTATACCACATAGCTTATGCTAAAATTATTATCAATAATCCACTTTCCTATATATTTTTTTACTCTATGGTATGGTTTTAATCTAATGCTATTTGGAAGAGAATTAAAAACTTTTGGTCCAACATAATATAGATGATTCTGGCAGATAGTATGTTTTGGGTTGCTCAATACAATATTGTTATGAGCTGCATTTCTAGTATTAATGCCATGTGTAATATTAAGTTTATAATTGTCATTTTTTATCATAAATCTAATAACCGATTTTATGTACAACTGATTGGGCGTTAATAAATTGCTCTCCTTGTAGATGAACTCAACGTTTTCTTGACTAATTGCTGTTTTTGGTGCTTAAACTATTCAGTCCACGGTTGAATTTTCCATACCCATCAGAAATTGTTGATAGATACCATCTAGGTTAGTCTTTGTATTGGAGATAATTGTCAACAAAAATAAAAAAAATAAATGTTCACGCTTTAATTTCATTTTTTGACTGAATTTAGTTTAACTAAAGATCCAAATTAATTTTTATTAACGACATTTTATTAGTGTTTTTAAAACTATGCTTCTTATAACACGTTTTGGCGATCGTGCTGGACATAAAACGGTTACATTATTTTTTGTAATACTTAATTGTTCACAAAATCTAGAAAATCTATCAATCAACTATCAACAAACCGGTAAAAGGCTGTCTTCATGAAGGAGCTTTATCGCCTTAACTGTGGTTAATGGTAGTTGACGGTCTAATAAGAAAAGCTTAAAAGAGAAAGGTTTCGTGCTCTGGGCTATGCTAATAATTTTGTTTTTGTGGACAGAATTTTTGCTGGCTGCATGTAAAGTGCCTTAAAACCTCATATTTACTTGGTGTTTGAAGCCAATCCTAACAAAATGACACTCATTTTATTCACCAAGAGAAGGAAATCATTAATTTAACCTCATTTCATAAATGAAGTGACATTTTCATTCTCAGAAGAAGTAAAATACCTCAAACTTATCTTCGCCAAGAAACTTAAGTAAAATCCATATCTCGTAAATTTGATCTATTGGTCATATCTAGGTTACGGTTGTTGGAACTAAACAATGCAACAAAAGGCAGTAATAGTGTTGCAAAAGGTGCAAAGATTCACTGTAATTTTAGACCTTGCATTTAGAGGTGAACGGATTGCTCGGAAAAGTGCCTATAAAGACTAAGTCTCTGAAATCCGGTGAACTTACAGGACAGGATTGGGATTCTAAGGGTCAGAGCAACCCAATCCATAAAGATGTCTACAAACATATGTGTCCAAAACAAGATTTCGAACTTACATTAAATGTTATTGTCTATTAATGAGTGTGAATTAACACAAAACGAATCGTTTAACCTACAAAGATACTTATTATACTGATGGTTCACCAGAAGGAGTAGGTACTGGGGTTACAGGTCCTAATGTTAGGCTCTCAAAAGCCCTGGGAAACAGTCTTACAACCTTCCAAGTGGAGCTAGTTAGTAGCGATAGACGTTTGTTCTCAAGAGTGCAATAAAAAACGCTTCAATTGAACCAAAATATTTGTTACCTCTGATAGTCAAACTGCCTTGAAGACTCTACATTTTACCAAGTCTCACAACAGAAGGAGCTACTTTATTAACTAGCTTCGAACCACGATTAGGACAAGTAGTTCGTGCAAGTAACCCTGTCGATGCTCCCGAAGCAAATATTCGAATTAGAAGAGAACTTTATCTTTCATACCTAAAAAGTAAAAAAAAAACTTCTCAACTAAACCAGGAGTAACTAAACCAATTTAACCAGCAAGAAGACCAACATTTCAAACTTTGCAACCCCCTAAATGATTTAACTGCGGTTGTATTGGCCACATCTCTAGTGAATGTCGCTCACCACGAATAAGCAATCAAATATTCAAATATTTAAATTTTTCGAGACCTTTCTCTTCTCAAATTCAAACGAGCAACAACCAACAAAATAGAAATGAAAATAATCTCCAAAATCAACAGAGAATTCCTATGACTGCACCACAAAATTAAAACTATAGTATTAATAATAGTAATAACGATTTTTTCATTAAAAATGCTATTCTTGTTATAATTATGACTCTTATTCACAATCCTATAATCCTGAGTTAGCAAACTGTTACAATAATAATGATAATTTTCTTTCACTTCCTCACCTGAACGACCCACCAACCCTCGGTTTTCAACCTGAAGAGTCTGGAAGATTTCAACCCCAATGCGAATTTCCCAAAACAAAGATTTCTCCAAGCTTACTTCATACGGTTAATTCAAAAAACCTCTACTACATAAAAGACGCAACCAACACCTTCCGATTACTTGTTGATACAGGAGCTGCAATTTCCATTTTCAAAGAAAACACTATCAAAAATAATCATCGCCGATCCCCAGAAAATGTAACAATTCACGGCATTGCCCATCAAAAGATGTCAATTACTGAATCTTTCCTCATCCTTTTTGCCAAAGATGATCCCCTAAAAGTTTTCATTTATAATCTCGAAATTGATTTTGATGGCATTCTTGGATTTGATTTTCTAGACCATTATGAATGCGTAATTGTTCTTAAAAATAGAAAATTAATAAAAAATTTTAAAACCTTTACATAACAAAAAAAGGAACTGAAATAGATGCAAACTTAGCAAAAGAAAATATCCCGATAAAAGATCTTAATACAGTCCCAGTAATAAATAATAATGTAAATACTGTACTATAAATTTTTGATACTTTGCCTGTCTGGCGGTAAAATATATAGAAACTATATAAAAAAAAACGGCGGACTGATTCATTAATATGACTTTATTATTCTTTTTATTGACACTGACGACTATATAATTATTATCCCACAATTGTCTTTTTTAGTGTACTACGTTTTTAACATTCTTCCTCGCAAAAAATAAAAACAAAACAATTTAACTACAGGAAATAACTAAGTAAAATTTAACAAGTATAACAATAAAATAAACAACATTTAACAATAAATACAACCACATTTAACACTGTCTCACTACAATCATTTTATTGTTCTTCGTAATATCCTTTTTTTTATTGGCTTCTCCTATTCTATATCTACTCAGTGATTTTCGCCAGTCTACTGGTAGGTCTTTTAAATAATCCGTTTTTTGTTTGCACCTCTGCTACCCTGACTCTACCGTCTGGTCCGGGTAAAACATTTATTATTCGTCCTAATTTCCACTCATTTCTAACCATGTTGTTATCTAAAATTAATACAACGTCATTAACCTTTATGTTCTCTTCATCTTTAGTCCATTTATTTCTTCTTGTCAGAGTTGGTAAGTACTCTTTGGTCCATCTGTTCCAGTAATCTTTAACAATTTGTTGCAACTTTCTGCATTTTTTTCGAAGGTTGAAATTTGCTCCCAACTGTTTCATGAATTATTTGCCCCAACTAAAAAATGGTTCGGTGTCAGAGGTTCGAAATCGTTTGGGTCGGTAGACATTTTTGTGAGAGGACGTGAATTTATAATGTTTTCTATCTCTGCAAATGCGGTTAATAAATTTTCGTCTTTGAGTCTTGTATTCCTGAAAATTACATAAAAGCATTTTTTTACGCTTTGGATTAAACGTTCCCATACTCCACCCATAAACGGAGCTGCTGGAGGTATAAATTTCCATTCTATACCTCTTTGTGTCATTTGTCGATCAATTTCATCAAATTTTATTTCTTGTAATGCTTTCTTCATTTCTTCGGAGGCTCCTCTTAAGTCAGTTCCGTTATCAGAAAAAATACATTTTGGGGTTCCTCTTAAGCTCATCATTCTTCTTAAAGCCATGATAGCCGAATCAGTACTTAACGAATGAGCAACTTCGAGATGTATTGCTCTAATACTAAAGCATGTAAACAATACACCCCATCTTTTCTCCGTTCTTCTTCCGATAGCAACTGTGAAAGGGCCAAAAAAGTCTACACCAGTATGTGTAAATGGTCTTACATTAGGTGTTAACCGTTCTTCAGGCAACTGTCCCATTAACCGTTTCACTGTTTTCGGCTTCAGAAGTTTACAAAATTGACATTGCCGGAAGACCTTCTTAACTGCTGCCCTGGCGTCTATAATCCAAAACTTTTGTCTAGATTCATTAAAAACCAGTTCGACACCCTGATGACCAAGTTTATTATGTAAAAAATCCAAATAAAGTTAAGTAAATCGATGACTATTGGGTAATATCGCTGGACTTTTTGCTGTAAATGACATATTTGGAGCAAGATCAGTTCTTCCCTGTAAAACTAAAATTCCGAATTCCAACTCTATGTCCTTCAAACTGTCCTAATCTTTTTCCATCTCCTTGTAGCCAATAAAGTACTGTAGTAGAGTCTGTCCAATAGTATTCCTTGTCTATTTTCAGTTTCATTGAATATTTAACGTGTTTCATTAATCTACTTCCTATTAAGGCTGATTGCAATTCTAAACGTGGTATTGAGATTGGTTTAGTTGGAGTTACTCTTGATTTTGCAGTCACTAAACACACATCAATAGCATGAGCTGAAACTACTCGTAGATAAACGACAAACATCTAGGAATTTCCAGTTTAATAATTCTTTTAAAATCATTTAACCAAGTTAGCCAATTTTTAAAAATTTCGTCATTAATAAAATCATCCTAGGAAATTCCAGTTCGCCATATGTCTTGAACTATTAAGCGTCCTCTAATAGTGAAATTAGCAATAAGTCCAATTGGATCGTAAATAGACATAACAATCCGTAGGGCTTCTCTTTTTGTAGGCCTTTTTAAGATTCCTTCGTTAATTACATTTTTAGTAGATTTAAAAATAAAAGTATCTTTCAGTGAGTCCCACGTTGCAGTGTACTGTCTATTAAATTTAGGTCTTTACCAATATCTTCGTTTGAACTTGAAATTAAATTTCTAAGTTTCTGTGAATTTGTAGACCAACCAACTAGTTCATATCCCGCTACTATTTGAACATCTTTAACTTGATTTACAATTTCGAAAGCCTCAAGTGGTGTGTCAAAGGAGTCTAGATAGTCATCGACATAATGACGTTTAGTTATGGCTTCTGTTACTCTTGGACTTCCAAATTTTTGAGCATTGTAATTTTTGACAAATTGTGCACACAAAGGTGAACAGGTTGCTCCAAATGTCATTACTAACATTTCATATATATGTCGGGTGCCTTTCTTGTATCTCCATCTCTCCATAAAAACCTTTGAGAATGCCTGTCTTCCTTCCGTATTCTAACTTGACAAAACATTTCTCGAATATCACTTGATACTGCAATTTTCCCAGTTCTAAAATTTAATAAAACAGATGTAAGAGGCGGTACAAGATCAGGACCGGATGAAAGATTAAGATTCAAACTAGTACCGTTTGATTTTGCAGCAGCATTAAAGACCGTCCTGGTCTTACCTGGTTTATTCGGATTTGTTACACCAAAATGACTAAGATACCAAGTTAGAGGCTCTTCTTTGATGGCTTCTTCTTCTGTTAACTTTCTTGCATAATTTTTGTTTAAATTTTTCCTCATGTTTTCACAATATTTTTCTTTAAAATCTGAATCTTTCTCCATTTGTCTTTCTACATACTGTAATCTTCTTAATGCTAATAACTTACTTTCCGGTAATTTACTGACATTTTCTTTCCATAATAGTCCAATTTCATATCTGTCTCCTACATATTGAATTGTATTGCACATTATTTCCATAGCCCGTTTATTGTCTTTGTCTTTAGTTGAATAATCTTTTGCAGCTATTCCCTGAGCTTCCTGCAGTCATTGGTAGTTCATTTACATCGTCACTTTTAATATCAGCGTAATTAACAATTGAGTTAGTTTGTTCAGGTCTTTGTTTAACATTTTCCTTGTGCAGAAGATGATGATGTGGACGGCGACAACTGTTAATTCCGCATTCTTTTTTGCTTCTGCATTTAGTAACACCGTGATAACCTTTTAGACAAGAAAAACAAAGCTTTTTATTAGTAACGATCTTCCATCTTGTATCTACGTTATCCTTTTGAATTTTACTACAATTTTCGATTTTATTATCTTTGTCATTACAGTATGGACACTCGTGACTTTTTTGTATTGTTGAACTACTAGTGGTATTTACAAAAGACCTTTCAAACCTATGATTGCTTCTAGAAATACCTACTCTTTGTTGGTAACATGTAGCAGGCTGCATGTGAAATTTTGTTAAGCCATTTTTCAAAGTCTTCTAAATTTACAGCACCTTTTTTTGATAAAGTTTCTTCCCCCATCGAAGTTTAATTGTATCGGGAAGTTTCTGGACAGCTTCTTTCAATAAAATTGGATTTTTTAAATCATTATTAAAGTTTAGGGTTTGGATGGTCGATACTAAACTCGCAATTTGAGTCCCAAACTGAATAAGGTTTTTAAAGTTATTTTCTTTAATATAAGGAAAATGTCTTACCTTTCCTAACATAGCATCAATAATTTGGTCTGGCTTCCCAAACCGTAATTCTAAAGTCTTCATTACCTGACTAATATTTCTTGGGCTGATCAACATTCCTGATACTGCGGATCGAGCATTTCCCTCGGAGACACTTTTGAAGCTTAATCAACTTTTCCTCATCTGATAAATTACAAATATCTGAGATTTTGTTAAAAGTGTAAATTAAAGTTGGGTATTCTTCAGATTTTCCGTCAAATATTGGGAAGTCTTTATGTAAAAATGATTTATATTGAACAGATTCATTTAATTTTGGATTTTGAGGAATATTGGTTAATAGATTACTAAAAGTATTACATAACTGACTAATAGCTTGATTCGAATCATTATTTTGAACATGGTTTTCTTGACTAAACTTTTGTGGAATATTTGAATTTACCATGTTATAATTTTCTGGCAAAGGAAAATGCTTGTCATGCTGATGTTCAGCATTAAAGGCAAATTCACTATTTAACTCTAAGGCTTCAATACGTGGTTGCTCAGCAGATTGGACCCAGTTGAATACATAATCATAATTATTTTTATTAGAACTGATATGAGATTTTGTGTCGGGTATTGACAGGGTAGCTGGTTGCAATTGCACAGAAGAAGGAATAGCAGAGTTTAAGGCTAGCGTACCTGATTTTTCTGGTTGTATTGGTTTTGATATATTAAAATTTCTACTTACAAGGGATATTCTCGATCTAGCTTCTTTTATAAGGCTTAGCTTTTCCTCCATTTCTATGAGTTTTAATTGCTGACCATACTTTCGTTTTTCTAGTTCCATTAACTTATTCTCAAGTTTTTGTCTTCTTTTTCTTTTAAAATCTCTCTTCTCATTCTGAGTACTTCCACGCTCGAGTTACTTGTTGATGCTAAAGATTGTGGGTGATTGCCTGTTTTCGTTGAACCTTCTGTCTCGTCATGTAATCCAAGGTGATCGACTGTTTTCGTTGAACCTTCTGTTTCATCATGTAGTCCAAATCCATCCGGCCAAGCAAAATTAGGATCCAAGTGTTGGTGTCTACCAGCAGTCGTTCTTTTGGGTCTAATGTTTGCTCGAACAGTTTTATTTATGGTTTATGATTGAAAACGGTCGAAGGACCAATGTAAATAATTTACTATATATTTTTGATACGTTGCCTGTCTGGCGGTAAAATATATAGAAACTATATAAAAAAAACGACGGACTGATTCAATAATATGACTTTATTATTCTTTTTATTGACACTGACGACTATGTAATTATTAGCTCACAATTGTATTTTTTAGTGTTTTTAACAAATAATATAAGTCAAACTAACCGTATTCACATTGAAGGTCGAATTTAAATGCGATTTATCGAATACAGATGCAATTTTATTAGGCCAAGAAATTGATAAAGCTAGACTTTCTATTTCTATTAAACCAGTGATAAATCTTGTTTAAAAACAAGACCCTAAATTACCTACGGACAGCGAATAGCGAAGAATATAAACTTATAGCAAATCTTTGTATGGAGTACCAAGACATATTTTATTTAGAAGGTCACGAATTGACCTTTACCTACTAACGAAATCAAACATTCTATCGATACTAACAACGCCAAACCAGTTTTTACAAAATCTTATCGATACCCTCAAATACACAAAGAGAAGGTTAAAACCCAAATCAATAAAATGTTACAACAAAAAATAATACGACCCTCTATTTCAACTTGGTCAGCACTAGTCTGGGTAGTACCCAAAAAACTTGACGGTAAACAAAAATGGAGAATAGTGATTGATTATTAAAAATGTCAATGTCAATATTTCACCACACTTGACCTTGCATCTGGCTTTCAGCAGATTGAAACTAATCAGAAAGATATGCCTAAAACAGCTTTTTCGGTCGATCATGGCCACTATGAATTTACGAAATTCTCTAGTCACCTTTCAGAGGGTCATGGACAACGTACTTCAGGGATTTTAACTGAAAAATGCATAGTCTACCTAGATGATATCATTATTTTCAGTACTAGCCTGCAAGAGCATATTAACAATTTAAAAGCAGTTTTCAAAATGTTACGTGACGCAAATTTAAAAATTCAAATCGAAAAATTAAATTTCCTTTGCAAATAAGTGGCATTTTTGGGCCACATTGTCACGCCACAAGGCGTTAGGCCCAACGCTGATAAAATAAAAGCTATTAAAAATTGTAAAATATCCACAAACAAAAAACAATTAAAAGGATTTTTAGGTTTGTTAGGGTACTATAGAAAATTTATCAAAGACTTTTCCAAGATCACTAAACCACTCACAATTAACCTAAAAAAAGACGCAACAATTAATATCAAAGACACAAACTACGTTCAATGCTTTGAAAATTGTAATAACCTTCTAAATGACGCAAGCAATTTTGCTTTAGGCGCTGTGTTGAGCCAGGGTAAAATCGGTTCTGATCTCCCGATTACGTACGCAAGTAGGACTTTAAACGAATCTGAAAACAATTATTCAACTGTCGAGACAGAGCTTCTTGCGATCGTTTGGGCAGCTAAATACATATTTGTTCGGTAGAAAATTCACCATAGTCACAGATCATAAACCACTTCAGTGGTTATTTTCCCTAAAAAATTCCAACTCAAAGTCGGTTTGTTGGCGATTGAATCTCGAAGAATATAATAACGAAATCGTATACAAAACAGGCGTTCTTCCCAGCACATCAAAAAACATTTTCGAATCCATAGAAAAATTTAATGAATATTTAAGCTCAGAAACCAAAAATCGAGAAAATAACTCTTTTATAGTAGAAGCTGAAGATGCTGACATGGAAGACGACAATGATACAGTTCATACTAATAGAGAAAATCCACTCATTGGCATACCAATTTCGGATAGCGCCCTTAATATCGATAAAAACCAAATAATTGTATCGCAAGTTAATTTTAAACCTGCTACTACTCAGATCATAAGACCTTATGAAAACAAACAGAGAATACTAGTACAATTATCTAAAAATGAATTTGAAAACGATGTTGTTAATTTCATGAAAAATTACATAGTTTCCAAAATCAAACATCATATTTATGTTGAAAAATTTAGCACCATATTGCAAAAATATTTAAAAAATTCCCAAATATCACCAATTCGTTGCACTAAAAAATTAATAGACCTTTCCTTAGTCGAAGTAAAAGAAGTCATTCAAAATTCCCATAAGGCGAAACAAAATCACAGGTTAGATGAGACCGCAAAAACACCTATTATTGGCCAAACCAAAGAGCATCTATTCAATCCGTAAACCAATCAAACCTACATTTAATATTACCCCTACAGCTACGAGACCCTTCGAGATTTTGCATTTAGACTCAATTACAAAATAAACTCATCGCAAGGAATCGAAGTAATTAATGCCCTTGTTAAATATTTTACCCATCAGTGTATACCCAAGCAAGTTATAGGTATCTGATAATGGCACCGAATTAAAAAATAGTCTTGTCAAAGACTTATTACATCTACATAAAGTAGACATGCACGTTATAAGCTCGCAACATCCCGAATCAAATGGTATTGTTAAGAGGTTTCATTCTACTATAATAGAACACGTTAGGCTATTAAACAATCAAAAAGAATAAAAAACCTAATTGATCGAACAGAAAGTAAATTATGCACTTCTTGCCTATAATAATAGCATTCACTCAGCTACAAAATTGAAACCTTATGAAATCGTCACAGGACATGTAGATAGTAATTCTCCTTTTGATGTCAATGTAGACCATCAACTAATTAACACTTATATCGCAAATCATAAATATAAAGTAAAACTTTTATATTCCAACTTAAATAAATTATTACAAGACAATAAAGAAAAATCAATTCACAAATGAAATTAGAGAAGAAATAACCCAACCAACACCCACCAATATATCTATACTAATATTATAAACAGAAAAGGTTTGATTTTTTGTTTGTTGGTTTGAAATGAATAGGCTCCGAAACTACTGGACCGACTTCAAAAATTCTTTCACCGTTGGCAAGCTACACTATTCCTGAGTG
The DNA here is from genome assembly GCA_964028335.1 of Altica lythri. Lineage (NCBI taxonomy): Eukaryota > Metazoa > Arthropoda > Insecta > Coleoptera > Chrysomelidae > Altica > Altica lythri. The sequence goes on along the minus strand of OZ034807.1, from coordinate 61,307,631 downwards.
ACATAGGCTATGTTTCATTTAAAAAAAAAATAGGGATCCTTACTAAAATGCCTTTAATGTAACCAAAAATTACCTTAAAATCCTTACATCGCGTGCGCTGAGAATACTATTGATTATAGAATAAAATAATGTACTACGATTTTGAAGAAAATATAAATATCTACAAAAAATGCCACGACAGCATATCTCTAACTGTTGTAGTTACGTCACAATAACTAATTTTTAATTTTTTAAAAGTTTTTATCTTGGTATTATTCCTTATCAAAATAACTTATTTTATAATCACGACAGATATCACAAATTTAGCATGTGCAATGGGACGAGGCTACTTATAAAGGAATTAAAGGACAATTAAGTTGTAGCAACCAATATAACTGAACCACCAGCTGGTGAACTAGCTCATACACTGAGGATACCGATGATCCCAACTGATTTACCAAATCCATTTAAACCGCTTCAATTTCCTATCAAAACATCTTTCGCTTTTACTAATAATAAGTCTCAAGGTCAAACCTTCCAAATAGTAGGAATCGGTTTTCCTCATGGCCAACCGCCTAAGGCGGGTCGGAGCACCTGAAACATTATTTAATCTAGTCAGTGTGTTTAGAAGTTTCTAGAATAACCGAAAAACAATCTTTCAAATTAAGGTCCTTTCCTTTACGGTTATCCCGTTACACTGCCCCCTCCTTAGATTCATTCCTCCTGGAATGTTATTTCCAAAATCGGAATCCCGCACACCCCTTGAGCCAGCCAAACCATCTTCTTGGAGCTGCTGCACATCTCCACTGTGGTTTCTCTGGTAAGGCGCCAAACGATCATAATGGACCACGACGGGTTTACCTCTGGGAATTTTCACGATCCGATAAATAACATCGTTAATCTTTTTCTTAATGGTGTATGGACCTTCCCAGTTCTTCTGTAATTTCGGACAAATTCCTCGTCGCCGCCGGGGGTTATAGAGCCAGACTAAATCTCCAACTTGGTAACTCTTTTCCATTGTACGCGTGTCATGGTACCTCTTCATCCGATCATTAGACAATTGAAGCTTTCCACGAACCAAGTTGTCAATATTCTCCATTCGATTCTGAAGATCGGCGACATATTCTTCACGGGCCACTTCACCATCAAACCAACCAAACACCAAGTCACATGGTAGCCTCATTTCTCTACCGAACAGGACCTTTGCAGGCGTTTGGCCTGTTGTTTCGTTAATGGCCGATCGAATGGCCATTAGAAATAGTGAAATATGTTGATCCCAATCCCTCTGACACTCTGACACAACTTTTGACAGGTAGCTGGTTATAATCCGATTCATTCGTTCCACCATTCCATCAGACTGAGGGGCATCGCTGTGGTTGTAATTCTAGTGGTACTCCAAAACGGCTTACAAATTCTTCAACTAATAAACCTGCAAAAGTGGTGGCTTCCTCATTGGAAACTGCGTAGGCTTCAACCCATTTAGTGAAGTAGTCCATTACAACAAAGATGTACTTATTTCCTACATCGCTTTGTGGAAGTGGCCCCAATACATCTACTGCGATTCTTTTAAAAGGACTTCCGACCAGGTATTGCTGCATTTCCGCCTTGGGTTTTCGATGCGGACCATTACTGGCAGCACATGTGGTGCATTTACGACACCAATCTTTAACATCGTTAGTGCAGTTTACCCAGTAAAATCTATCTCGGACCTTTGGCAGCATTTTCGTGATACCCAGATGTCCTCCAGAACTATCATTATGTATCTGTTTTAAAATTTCTGGCACAGAATTTCTTGGGACCACTATTTGTTTCCTTGTTTCTGTGCCCTCGGCATTTTCTACAAGTCTTTGAAGGAGCCCACTGTCCAAAATTAAAGAATTCCATTGGGCCCAATATGCTTTTAAAGCAGGAGAGGATGAGGATATCTCTCTCCACAACGGGCGACGGTCCATTCTCTTCCATTTCCGAATATTTTTCAGAACGGGATCGTTTTCTTGTTTCTTCTCCAGCATAGAGCTCTCGTCTTCTGGCACAACCTTAACTAATGCAAGTTTTTCCTCGTTCTGCTCCATGTGGGTACAATGGGGGCAATCAGGTCGACATGGCCTTCAGCATTACGATGTCTTGTTCCAGGTGTGTGCTCGATTTCAATATCATATTCCTGCAGCTTTTCGAGCCGTCTTGCTATCTGTTCCTAAAGCTAAGTAGCCACTTTAAACTGGCATGTTCTGTGCTGATCAGGAATTTTCTGCCATAAAGATATTTATAAAAGTGCTCGACGGATTTTACGACTGCTAAGAGTTCACGCCGAGTTACACAGTAGTTCTTTTCAGCTTTCGATAAAGTTTTGCTGAAGTATCCAACCACTCTTTCTTTACCATCTTGTAGCTGTGACAAGACGGCTCCAATTCCCACATTGCTGGCGTCGGTGTCCAGAATAAGCTTACCGTCAGAAAGTGAATAAGCAAGAATAGGGGCAGACGTCAGCTGTTTCTTAAATAGTTCAATAGCCTTTTGACATTCCTCATCCCAACAGAAGGACTTTTCTTGTTCTTTCAAACGTGTCAAGGGTTTGGCGATGTCTCCAAAATTCTTGACATACCGTCGGTAATAGGAACAAAGACCCAAACAACTTTGGAGCTGATGTTTGTCGATAGGGATTGGCCATTCTTGAACGGCTTGAATCTTAGCGGGATACACAGCAACGCCCTCTTTGCTTACGTTATGTCCTAAATAAATGACCTAACTCTGGAACAAGTGGCATTTCTTAACATTCAATGTTAGATAAGCTTTCTGTAATCTTTAAAAGACTTCTTCCAGGTTAGTTAAGTGTTCTTTAAAGGTCTTTCCCATTATGATGATGTCATCTAGATAAACTAGACAAGTTTCCTATGACAAACCGCGCAGGATGTTCTCCATTAGCCGTTTAAAAGTCGCAGGAGCATTACAGATGCTAAAAGGAAGGACCGTGAATTGCCATAACCCTGATCCACTGGTAAAGGCAGTCTTTTCTTTGTCTGCAGGATTCATTTTAACCTGCCAGTATCCGCTTTTAAGGTCCAAGGTAGAAAACAAAGTAGAACCTGCCAAAGCGTCGAGGGTATCATCAATCCTTGGCAGAGGATAACTGTCTTTCTTAGTGACATCATTAAGTTTTCGATAGTCGACACAAAACCGCATTGATCCGTCTTTCTTTCTTAATAATACTACAGGAGAAGCCCACGGACTACTGGAGGTTCGACTATGCCAATTTGAATCATTTCTTTAAGGGCTCTATCTGCTTCTTCCTTCTTAACTTGAGGCAGCCGTCGGGGTACCTGTCGAATCGGACGTCCATCGCCAGTATCAGTTTTATGTTGGACAACATCAGTTCTTCCAAGTTTACTTGTAGAACCAAATACAGGTTTATAACGGTAAAGTAGATCTCTTACCTGTTTTATTTCTAATTTTGACAAAGAGGGATCTAATTTTGTCATTAATTGTTCGATTTCGTTAGTCTCATCTGTTTCCATAACGTTTACCTTGTGAATTATGGCCGTTACTGGTTCTAAACTTCCCATTTCCATGTCCTTTCGGAGAACAACTGGGCCCTGGAGTTCGATGCCGTGACGGAGGCCTCACGTGGAGTTGCTCGACTAAGGACAGTCACCGGTAACCACGACCATACCGTTCATTCCGTTAGCGACGTCGAGGCGGTAGTGGAAAGGTTAATGAAGATATCTCCAAAAAGAAGGCGACCAGTGAGATGCTGGAACTGCGGGGAACTAGGCCATATAAGAAATACTTGCCCCCAAAAAGAAAAATCTCCTGCTGAAGTACCCCAGCAGCAGAAAAACTAGAACAGGTCGACTCCTGGAGGGCGACATCGACCCCAAACATTCCCGAAGCCCCTTACATCATTAAATTGGCAACTCTGCGACATCACATGGACAGCTTATATGTAGATGGCCTCATTGATGGAAAGAACTTTAGCATGCTGGTAGACACTGGAGCTACGAAAACTATTGCCCGACCATCCATCATTATGCGGAAGAAGATGTGGCCTAACAGTTGGAGACTGCGTAACGCTACCGGAGAATCTGCTAGAGTTTACGGTGAGATACAGGTGACGCTACAGTTTGGTTCAACCTCTCTTGTTCACTCAGTGCTGGTGGCTGACGTTAATGAAGATGTTGTTCTGGGCATAGATGTTATGCTCCACTGTGGTTTCCATTTGGATCTTCGCCGACGTATCCTTTGTACTGGTAGTGATGAAATATTCCTGCATCGAAAACAAGTTGTCAATGTCGTAACAGCGCGGTTGGATGGACTGGAGCCAGATGGAGTCCCAGCCATGATAGAGCCAAAGAACCATGACCATGAGTTGGGAAAAGGACTCCTTGTGGGTAAGACTCTTGTTAAATCCGCCAAAGAAGTACCCATCCGAGTCATCAACTTAAATGATCATCCAGTTCTTCTCCGAAAGGACACGGTAATGGGAACTTTAGAACCGGTAACGACCGTAATTCACAAGGTAAACGCAATAGAAACAGATGAGACTAACGGAATCGAACAATTAATGACAAAATTGGATTACTCTTTGTCAAAATTAGAAAAGAAACAGGTAAGAGATCTTCTTTATCGTTATAAACCTGTATTTGGTTCTAAAAGTAAACTTGGTAGAACTGATGTTGTCCAACATAAAATTGACACTGGTGATGCACGTCCGATTCGACAGGTACCCCGAAGGATGCCTCAAGTTAAGAAGGAAGAAGTAAATAGAGCCCTTAAAGAAATGATTCAAAATGGCATAGTCGAACCATCCAGTAGTCCGTGGGCTTCTCCTGTGGTATTAGTGAGAAAGAAAGACGGATCAATGCGGTTGTGTGTCGACTATCGGAAGCTTAATGATGTCACTAAGAAGGACAGTTATCCTCTGCCAAGGATTGATGATGCCCTCGACGCGTTGGCAGGTTCTACTTTGTTCTCTACCTTGGACCTTAAAAGCGGATACTGGCAGGTTAAAATGAATCCTGCAGACAAAGAAAAGACTGCCTCTACCAGTGGATCAGGGTTATGGCAATTCACGGTCGTTCCGTTTGGCCTCTGTAATGCTCCTGCGACGTTTGAACGGCTAATGGAGAACATTCTCCGGGGTTTGTCATGGGAAACTTGTCTAGTTTATCTAGACGACATCATCATAATGGGCAAGACCTTTAAGGATCTAACCTGGAAGAAGTCTTTAAAAGATTACAGAACGCTATTCTAACATTGGATGTTAAGAAATGCCACTTGTTCCAGAGACAGGTCAACTATTTAGGACATAATGTAAGCAAGGATGGCGTTGCTGTGGACACCGCTAAGATTCAAGCCGTTCAAGAATGGCCATCCCTATCGACAAACATCAGCTCCGAAGTTTTTTGGGTCTTTGTTCCTATTACCGACGGTATGTCAAGAATTTTGGAGACATCGCCAAACCCTTGACACGTTTGACAGAACAAGACAAGTCTTTCTGTTGGGATAAGGAATGTCAATAGGCATTTGAACTATTAAAGAAACAGCTGACGTCTGCCCCTATTCTTGCTTATCTACTTCCTGACGGTAAGCTTATTCTGGACACCGACGCTAGCAATGTGGGAATTGGAGCTGTCTTGTCACAGCTTCAAGATGGTAAGGAAAGAGAGGTTGGATACTTCAGCAAAACTTTATCAAAATCTGAAAAGAACTACTGTGTAACTCGGAGGGAACTGTTAGCAGTCGTAAAACTCGTCGAACACTTTTATAAATATCTGTATGGCAGAAAATTCCTGATCAGAACAGACCATGCCAGTTTAAAGTGGCTACTTAGCTTTAGGAACCCAGAAGGACAGATAGCAAGATGGCTCAAAAAACTGCAGGAATATGATGTTAAAATCGAGCACAGACCTGGAACAAGACATGGTAATGCTGATGCACTTTCCAGAACGCCATGTCGACCGGATTGTTCCCATTGTACCCGCATGGAGCAGAACGAGGAAAAACTTGCCTTAGTTAAGGTTGTACCAGAAGACGAGAGCTCTATGCTGGACGAGCAACAAGAAAACGATCCCGTTATAAAAAAGATTCGAAAATGGAAGAGAATGGACCGTCGTCTGTTGTGGAGAGAGATATCCTTATCCTCTCCTGCTGTAAAAGCATACTGGGCCCAATGGAACTCTTTAATTTTGGACGGTGGGCTCGTTAAAAGGCTTGTAGAAAATTCCGAGGGCACAGAAACAAGGAAACAAATAGTGGTCCCAAGAAATGCGGTACCGGAAATTTTAAAACACGAAAACGCTGCAAAAGATCCGAGTTAGATTATACTGGTTAAATTGCACTAATGATGTTAAAGATGTGCTGCCAGTAATGGTCCGCACCGAAAACCGAAAGCGGAAATGCAGCAATATCTGGTCGGAAGTCCTTTTGAAAGAATCGCAGTAGATGTATTGGGGCCCCTTCCACAGACCGATGAAGGAAACAAATACATCTTTGTTGTAATGGACTACTTCACTAAATGGGTTGAAGCCTATGCAGTTCCCAATCAGGGAGCCACCACTTTAGCAAATATATTAGTTGAAGAATTCGTAAGCCGATTTGGGGTACCACTAGAATTACATTCAGACCAAGGGAGAAATTTAGAGAGCAAGCTGTTTCAAGAAGATTGCTAAAGATTAGGCATCCACAAAACGAGAACCACAGCGATGCACCCTCAGCCTGATGGAATGGTGGAACGAATGAACCGGACTATAACCAACTATCTGTCAGAAGTGGTGTCAGAGTGTCAGAGGGATTGGGATCGACATATTCCACTATTTCTAATGACAATTCGATCGACCGTTAACGAATCAAACGCCTGCGAAGGTCCTGTTCGGTAGAGAAATGAGACTACCATGTGACTTGGTGTTTGGTTGTAAACCTGGTGAAGAAGTGGCCCGTGAATAATATGTCGCCGATCTTCAGAATCGAATGGAGAATATACACAACCTGGTGCGTGGAAAACTTCAATTATCTAGTGATCGGATGAAGAGGTACTATGACACGCGGACAATGGAAAAGAGTTACCAAGTTGGATATTTAGTCTGGCTCTATAACCCCCGACGGCGTCGAGGTATTTGTCCCAAATTACAGAAGAACTGGGAAGGTCCATACACCATCAAGAAAAAGATTAACGATGTTATTTATCGGATCGTGAAAATTCCCAGAGGGAAACCCGTCGTGGTCCATCATGATCGTTTGGCGCCTTAGCAGGGAAACCACAGTGGAGATGTGCAGCAGCTCCAAGAAGATGGTTTGGCTGGCTCAAGGGGTGTGCGGGATTTCGATTTTGGATATAACATTCCAGGAGGAATGAATCTAAGGAGGGGGCAGTGTAACGGGATAACCGTAAAGGAAAGGACCTTAATTTGAAAGATTGTTTTTCGGTTATTCTAGAAACTTCTAAACACACTGACTAGATTAAATAATGTTTCTAGTAAATTCTAGAAAGTTCTTAACACACTGACTAGATTAAATAATGTTTCTAGAATTTTCCAGAATGTTCATTTGTTGTATGTAAGGGGACGTATGGGGAGTTAACGGCAGTTCAAGTTTAAATATTCACAAGAGTTCATTGTATTGTCAAGCAGTTAAGAGGTTATCCAGCAGAGTTCTGTGTATTTTAACAATTTTGTAAATAAATTGTGTAAAAGTCCCCATATTTGATTCAATACAATGAACTATTCAAATTATTTGAACTCCCTTAACTGTCTATACATCCCCTTATATAAAACAAAAAAACATTCTAGAATGAACGCGAAACATAAATCGAACTTAATCATTATACACTAGAAAGAGAGAGAACATTCTAGAACAAATAACCCAAAAATAGTCTTTCAAGTAAAGGTCCTTGTCTTAATCGGTTATCCCGTTACAATATTTCTGTTTGAGTTGCGATATTCTTTTATTTTGCACAAATACTCTTGCCTAAGTTCAACGATACGATTAGATTCCATTACTATTATCCGATTATCTAGTTTCTTATATTTAATTTAAGAACTCAACAAAACCTCGCGCAGTGTTTCCAAACTTGCATAATTATACTCAGGAAAATCTCTTAAGTTTTCACGAATCATTTCTAAAGTAGGCCCTCTATTTTCTTTGTAAAAGTTATAAACTGTTTGTTGAATAACCTCCTTTGCAGCAGTGTCAACCCTACCCAATTTTTTATTTGGTCGCTTTCGTTTTAAAGAATGATCCGTAACAGTTCCTAATTTAATAATTTTATATTTTTCCAATAAACACACTGACGCCACTGTTTACTACTCTTAAAATGAAACATTATGCAAGGTCAGAGGTCAGTCAGAATAGTTGAACCACTCGCTGTACCGAAATTTAATTATACTTTCGCATTACGACCACGTCGGCGTCGGTTCTTATTAGCGACTCTCCTGTATGTCTGGAAACAGATCGTTGTCGGTAATAGTATCACAAAGGCGTCAGCATTTCTTTACATTCAATATCAAAGCGAAGCAAAAAAATTGAAAATTGGTAGCTAAATACAAAATGTTGCCGTTAATCAAACCTAGTTAATTAATTTAAGTATATATTTTTTAAGAATATTTTCATACTATTTTCCTAAGAGTTATTGACAAGCAATTAAATAGTAAAGTAGAGAGAACATTTTCAAAATATATAAACTTAGGATTTTTTGGAAATATATCTGGCAACCTAGATTCGAAAGCCGCTTCATTTGATATGCTTAGGAGGCGTGGTTGGCTTATTACATTAATATTAGTTAAACTATACAACAAATTATTAGTTTACATTTTTATCATAATCGTTTTAATAGAATTATTTAGTTAGTCAGATTTTATACCGCAAAACTTGTCGGATGAATTTAATTGTAGAGTTTTCAATAAACGTTATTGAAAAAGCATTTTAAAGAACCTTATAATTTTATAGTTTTATATATATATATATATATATATATATATATATATATATATATATATATATATAATATATATATATATATATATATATATATATATATATATATATATATATATATATACAAAAGGGGAAAATTTTCCCCTTTTGTTTATATTAATACGCGTTTTCTTGGCACTTTGTTTACTTGGCACTTTGTTTATATATATATATATATATATATATATATCCTATTTAATTTTAGGATACACACATCGCAACCTCTTATATATTATGTTGATTGAAATGAAATAAAATATATAAAACTTTAAAAAAATGTGTCAACCTATAAAAACTAACTAACTTGTTAACTTAATCAGATTTATCTAATTTTACTTACTAAATAATCTTACCTATAACTGATATTTTTTTGCTTTGTATATCTTCACTTTCTAATGTGGAGACCATGCAAGTATAGTTTCCGGCAAACTTAGGTTTAAAATCTTTGATTCGCAGGGCTCTGTACATATTTATTTGATCAACTGTGGATTCGTAATTCAAGTCTAGACTATCCTTTAAAACTCCTGAAACAAAATAAGAATTAGGGCTTAACTGCTTAACTGTATATATACGAGGAAAAAACGAGAATTTCAAATTTCAGGGGCTATGTTCATTCGATTCTCGATTTTTGGTTTCTTATGTTGGTACGCAATCATGTCCTTATTATATGTTGACAAAATCAGCCATTTTGCATTGTTAGTTTTTGTGTGACTGACAGAAAGGTTAGACGTGATTTGGTATACTCTTGGATTTTCTACTATCAAACAAAATGAATCAAAGGATCTGCATTAAATTTGCTTTAAAAATGAAATAACGTGTGCCAATGCATATATGGCTATGACATCGGAACCAAAGTCCAATCATCCCAATGGAAGCGGCCAGAGGAGCCAAAACCGAAAAAAGCACGTCAAGTTCGGTCGAATGTGAAGGTTTTGCTTACTGTTTTCTTTGACTACAATTGCGGATTTACTCATAAGTCCCTGCCACAAGGTAGTACGGTCAACAAGGAATATTACCTGGAACTTATAAGACGTTTGCGTGAAGCAATACGATTTAAACGCAACTATTTGTGGAAAAACCAGTCATGCACCGGCACATTCATCACTGCTTGTTTGTGAGTTTTTGGCCAAAAACAACACCGTTATCGTGCCTTAACCACCGTATTCTCCCGACTTAGCCAAAGGCGACGAGAACGATGAATGAAAGACGTTTTGCCACAATTTAGGAGATGAAGGCCGTGTCGAAAAAATAATACCAGAAGTGGTTAAATATAACAAACCTTCTTTATATTTTATGAATTTCAAAGAATAAATGTATCATTACAGAAAAAATTTGATTTTTTTAGTGAAGAATAGGAGTAATGACTTCTAAAAAAATTTTAGGATTTTTTTAATTTATTAAAAATTGAAAAAAAAAATATTATCTGGAGAAAAAACTACCGATTCTTTTTAGAATGTTTTTTATATTTTCACCGTGTTCTTTAACTCTCTGTCATTCCGCGGAATTTTGTAATCGAATTTAAACCTATTTCCCGACTACCTAGAGCTCTGAAATTTTCAGGATAGCTAAGAACTGGATGACAATGCATGTTTCAAGTGTGTTTAGGCATATACATAAATTTCAAAATTTATACTGAATTGATATGAAATATGATATAAATTGTGTATACATGTTATCATTTTGAAAGTTTTTAAATATGTCGTTCGTAGCCTAGTTGATTAAGCGTCGGATATGAATCAAGGTGACAGTTCTATTATGTTATCATAATGGGATCGACTACGCGAGAGAGAAGTTTTTTTTTTGTTTTACATGTGACAACAGTAATTATTATTTTAACTATTAATAAAATAACTAATTTAGAAAATTTTTAAAAATTTTAGACTATACTGTGGACTATGCCGTAATCTATCTCGTAAAGCGCTATTTGCCAAGGGAGTAATAATTTAATAATAGTAATATGACTTATAAATCACCAAAAAAAACTTTCTACTATAAAAAGTTCTTTTATAAATTGTGATTATTTAATCATCTTAATATATTTAAGTTTTTGTTATTTTTGTATTTCTTTCGTTTTATATCTGTATAAATGGAAATTAATAGTCTATTATTTAACGAGCGTATAATATAAGCTATTAATGTCGGAAAAATGCAAAGAAATTAAACAATATGAAAAGAAATACGATTACCAAAACATGCATAAGAAGATAAAAGAAATGACAAATAAAAAATACAAGAGCTTAGCGACACCAACAGAATTTTGATCTCAGAACCAACGAAGATTCTAGAAATATGAAAGCAACATGTTGTTTACCTATTTGCTTCACACCGCCCTAACGAATACTTATTTGAAATGACCGAAAACAGTCCTTCCATTCTTAATTGAGAGGTAGAAAAAACAATACGTTCACTCAAAAATAACAAATCTCCAGGACCTGACAATATTCATGCTAAAGTGCTAAAACTTTTATGCAAAACGGACCATTTATTCCTGGAAACGTTAACCACTCTTTTTAATAATATATATGACTTTGGCAAAATTCCGGAAAATTGGTTACAATCAACCTTCGTGCTCATACATAAAAAAATAACCACTATATTGTGTGACCAACATAGACTGATAAGTCTAATTAATCATATTACCAAAGTCTTCACCAAAATCATTTATAACAAAAGCTACAAGTGTGAAGCGGAAATCAACGAGTCGCAATTTGATTTTAGGAATGCTCTGGGCAAAAGGGAGGCAGTGTTTTGCCCACGACAAAATTCTAAATTTACGCTAATTAATGTAATTGAAGTTTCAAATATATATAATCTGTTCACTTCTTATTCCTATCTCAAGACTATGCATTTGATTTCTTGTGTTGGTACTTCAGTTTGTTGCGTTGGCACCTAAACTGAAAACGTCCTGTCGAAATATTGACAGCACATATCATGGAGACTAGACAAGGAGTACGAACTCCATGTATGCAAATAGGGCTACCAAAATAAGAGGGCGCTGGTGTCCCATTTGTACCAAAATGGCGACCAATGAGGACGTCGTTTGAAATAAAATAAATAATTTTTAATTATTTCATTATTAATTTATTTACAGAATGAAAAAAATGGTTCGATTTTTCTGATATAAATAATAAAAACCAATTTAATAATTCACGATTATTTAATTGTCTATATTCATACCGGTACAAAAGGAAAACTAGCCACGCTAGTGGTGAAAAAAGTAAACCTAATATGTACGATACCGTGGACAGATTTTGGCAATTCCGCCGGTCGAGTGCGTACTCCTTGTCTAGTCTCCATGGCACATATTATGAAAGGTAAAATTTTTAAACATAAAAATATTAAATAAACAATGCCAAAAAAAATCAGTATAGAAATACACAACAACATCATTAAATGTTTAAGAAACAAAGCAACAGCTGCGAAAGTGCTTATTTAAATCAATTGGCTGAGATCTTTAGATACCGTAAGTACCATTATTGCTATTTCTTTTAAATCAATCCTAGTTGGTGACAAACACTAACAGCTAACATAAAGTTATATATTTTGCATTAGATTAATTGAGAGAGGTTTTTGTAATGAATTTATAAATATGTATCACTTTTTTAAATAAAATTTATATTATTAACATGATACATAACCTTTTTTGACAGATATCATAAAAAATTATATACAATGTTGTCAGATTTCAAATTTCGAAATTATACATTTTTGTAACTATAATTTAATTCAACATTTTGTTAAATATTTTTAAATCTCTTAACTACCTTTATGTAACTGGGGTATATGTTTTAAAACTTATTAATATGACAAACATGGTAAATGCTTAATTTTTTTAGATCAGTATTTGGAAAATACGGAGAATTATTAAGGAAGGATTGAAAAATAATGAAAAAGTCGCAAATAAAGGAAGTAAAACTGATACATTTGAGAAGTTTATTTAAAAAAAAGACTTACAGCGACAGTTTTCTAAAAATGAACATTTTACTTTAAACAAATTTTTGACTGAGGCTAAACAAAATTTTGATTTTAAAGGGGGACGTACTACACTATACAAACTTATAAAATTAATGGAATACAAATTTAAATAAGTAAATGGACGACATATTTTATGTCAACAACGACACGTTAAAATTAGTAAGATCGCTTTCATTCGGAAATATAAACAACTAAAAAGTCTTACTGAGAGAGTTAGATTCGTGTACCTAAATGAAACATGGTTTTATCAAAATGGTAGACCAGTGCGTCAATGGATGCAAGATTCTGACCTGAAAAGTAATCCAGCTCGTGTAAAATCCGAAGGAAAGCGATTTACTATTTTACACGCAGGGACTGATACTGGATTTCGGGAAGGATGTAACTTGTTACTAGACTCTTCGAATACAGACCTTGACTATCACAAAAGTATAAATGGTGACCTTTTTAAAAACTGGGTTGTTAATCAATTCATTCCTGCTCTATCTGTATTTCAAGAAAAATGTATGGTGGTCATGGACAACGCGCCTTACCATTCAGTTCAACTTAACAAACCACCCTCTTTTTCAGCGAAAAAAGCGATGTTGCAGGAATGGTTGATTAACAATAACATTACGTTTGATACAAAAATGACAAACAAACAACTGTACTCAATAATATTACATTATAAATCTGACGAAAAGACATATGTATTGGATTAAATTTTAAAACAACGAGGACATGAAGTACCATTGTCATTACAATCCAATAGAACCAGCTTAGGGGTTTACTAAGACATATTATAACAAACATATAACATCTACTTATCTTGACCAGCATAGAGTTAAAAAAACTTGGACAGAAGCATTGACTTAATGCACACCAGACATGTGGCAAAATTTTTGTAGACATACAGACTAACTTATTTTGGCAGATTGGACTACTTACATGGGAAACTGCTCACATGACAATATTCCTCCTTTAATTATTTCATTGGAGGAATTAGATTCTGAAGATTCCGATTTTGGATTTGATAGTGACTCTGATTCTTCCAGTGAAATAATGGAAGAGGATTGATCATACAAATACACCGACAACATTGACACGTTACATCCAAACATGCATCTGTATTTGTTTTTATTTGCGTTTATGTAATTTATTAAAATATTTTTGTTTGAAAGCATGTATGTCTAACAAATCTTAATTTTTCTGAAAAATTTCTGCTATAAAGAACATTATCAAAGAATCTGCAAGTCAAATGCGACACCACCTGGGGCGGGCCAGGAAAATCAAATTTGTACTGGAGTATAGTTATGTGAAATTTTATTATCCTACAGCCACTAACAAAAATGTCACACTACGATGCTATTTAGATGTAAAATAGCAGACTTTAAAAAAGATAAATATAGAATTTGAGTACTGTGTTTTTATGTTAATCTTAAAAATGATGAAATAATTTTTTTACCACTGCTTGAACAACTTAAAAGTTTTTTATACATTTGTAAAAATGATTTTTTTATTATTGCTTGATTAATTTAAAAGTTGTATTAAACGTTTCTACTTAATATATGTATATGTGCTACATTTTGAATTTTATTTATATTATTTATTTGTAATAAAATGTAAATATAAAAGTATACTTTTTGTTCTAGATCAATAAAATAATATGATAATTAACTATAAACAGGGATCTGTTCTGTTCAAAGGAATGTGTTATTTTAAATATCAGTCAAAATCCATGTGAATTCAAATAGACCATTCTTGAATATTAACTTGCAGCAAAAACTGACGTATCTACTTTAGTATTCAATTTAATATTAAATATATTGACCTATTTTCTGCAAGTATTAAATTTGGTTTGCAGGTTTAATTACTTAAGATATTTGTAATGCATACACATATTTTATTGAAGACGTGACAACATCGTACTTACAATTAACAAGACCACTGCCACGTATTTTAATGAATTTAAAAAAAATAAAATCAAATTTTAAAAAACAAATAAATCAACTAAATAAATTCAACTAAATAAATTCAACTCCAGCTGAATTATGCCCAGCTCAGCCGTAGAGGGTAAGTGCCAAAATAAAGTGAGTGCGCCACTGATTTGGTACGGTTAAAATCGGAAACCCCCAGGCACCACTTTACCCACTGGAGATAATTAAATAAATTCAAAATTTTACCCAGAACTATTTGAATTGTACAATAAAAAAAAACGATAAAGTGAGCTAAATAAAACCAAAATATCAACTAGACCCTTCTTTAATAAAAAAAAAAATTGAGAGTTTACACAACTGTCAAGCCTCGTGCTTAACAACGCTATCAATATTTATATAAAAACAAAGAATTAATAAATGATTTTAAATGTTAAATTTACCGATATGTGTGATCACACTAAATACAAAAGAAATAGACAAGAAAAATAAATCTTAACTAGTTACGACTTAATCTAATGTAGCTTATCTGTTAAACTAAAAAGTTTCTGCAGTCCTTTGCTTGTCTAATACTTGGGTCGGTTCCAAAATCAAGCCTTCTCCAAAACCAATAGGCTTGCACCAATTACAATAACTTATGCTCGAACCAAGTATCAGGCCTGCTCTCAAAAGAAGCCTGTATCTAGGACTATAGCCGGTATCAAGGAAGTTTAGCCGGTAACTAGAAAGTTTAGCCGGTAACTAGAACCCTATTAAAATAGGGTTATTTTACTTTGTTACTCGTGATACCCTAGCTGGTAGTCGGGTAAAAACAATTTCCTCGTTGCTAACTGCAATACCAGTCTTCCCTACTGTCTGCTTTATGGGTTCCTACCCAACAGAAGAGTTTATTAAATATCCCTCCACGAGGTATTTTTTTCTAACTAATCCCAAAATAACGGAAAATCTCACTAATACTATTCGTTAGAAAAAAATCTGAGCTTAAATTTCGTAAATCCAATATTAATTGAACAAAGATTACAATTTAAACTCAAGAAAAATCTTTTTTAACCAAGCTTCTACGACAAAGGTTGGGAAATGAAAGAACTATTACTCATATGTCTTCGTTCCACAAAATTTGACACACGTCGAAATTAGAAGTGGCCTCTACTTCTATAGGGACAATAACTGTAGGATCTCTAGCCATCACTTACGAACAAACCGTGGTCGTTTGATACAACAGATCTTATTATTTATATAGATACCTATAAAATTCACAACATTACTTAATTTCCTCGTTTATTTTCGATCTTAATATGCAAATAAAAATTTCACGAAACAGTTGGCCGAAAAACACAATAGTTATCGACAAAAAGGAAGAGGTGGTACCTCAGTCAGATGAAAGAGAGGTATGACAATAAATTTCAGAAAATAAACAATTCATAGCCTGAATTAAATATAATTCACTTACAAAACAGTATTAGCAACATTAGGAATAATTTATGGCCAGAATGATAAACAATAGTTGGCGATTAACTATTAACGAACCAAATCAGCCGGTTCTCGACCCAGTAAACCTTTAATAATAGGAATTTTCAAGGTAAGAATACACTATGTTTATAGATTAAAATATCTCAGTGTTAACGAGAAATTAGCCCGTGATAACATCCCCTCCCCTAAGAAAGGAGAAAATCTACCGAAGATTTTCGACGATAACTTAATAAGTATGAAATAGCCAACAATCACAATGAAAGAGACAACAAGCCCACAATAGCTACGAACAACTTGCTGCAATATCCAAATATATAAAACGCCATATTCGCATAACCATTTCGTAAAGAATACGTACCAACAACACAACACAACCAAAAGAAAGAAAAGCAACAAACAAACAAAAAAAAGAAAAACACAGAAAGGTATCAACGATGGAGTTGATGAATTGGCTGGATTCAAGTAACGTAGCAAAAGGTAAAGAGGGTAACGAACACATGTTTCCCACTAAGTCGACCAAAATTCCTCGACAAATCCCAAAAGGTGGTAGGAGAGATAAGATAGGATGGTCGTAGGATTCTCTGAACCGCTTCAGAGAATCTCTCTCAACTACCACTAAGGCTTTTTCCCACCAGACACCCAAAACCAATGGTCCAGTCGGGAAAACAAAAAGGTTTGGCCTCCAAAATCCACAAAACGTGAAACAGCACCACGGCCACATAAAATAGAGACCCAAACCATGAAGGTAATTAAAGTCGACGAAGCAAGCAACAACAAAGGTAAGATAAGGTAAGATAAAGGTAAGGGAAGTCAAGGCAAAGATAAGGAAATTACTTGAATCCAGAAGTGTTAAGGTTGGAGGACTCTACCTCCCCGCCTGGAATATCCTCGGGTGGTGAAATTCTTAGGCCTCCAGCCACAAGGCACAAAAGAGTCAACGATGGTTATGTTGAACAAAGGTCTGAATCCAAGCAACGAAAGATACCATAAGTGAACAATACCTAAGTTCATACCAAATAGGCTCCGAAAATTTCCTCTATAAATCCCAACAAATGGTTTTTCCACCGGACACTCAACAACCAATGACCCGGTCGGAAAATAAAAGGTTTGGCCTCGAAATCCACACAAAACGTGAAAAATAGCACCACGGCGAAAAAAAAAGGCCCAAACCATAAGGGTAATTCAAAGCCAACGGAGCAGGAAAACGATGTAACAAAATATAGATTAGGTAAAGATAAGTTTACTAAGGTAGGACGAAACTTGAACCCTGAAAGTGGTTAGGTTGGGGGACTCTTACCCACCCCGCCTGGAGTATCCTCGGGTGGTGAAATTCTTACGCCTCCAGCCACAAGGCGTGACAAGAACAGAAAACATCAAGGAGATACAACAACAAAAGAGTAAAGAACGAACAACAACATTCCAAGACAAACAGGTACTGAAGTCGCAACGTGTGAGTTATGTCCCAGCAAAGATAACTATATAAACTATCACAATCGAAATAAGGTACCTAAAATAAGATAAAAGACAAAGTAAATCATACCAAATAAAGTCCATCATAAAACTCACGTAACGTAACGAATTCAACAATAAACGAATGAGACTACTACAAAATTGCACAACAGCCTGTGGTTCAGTACAAGTTAGCAACGATGTACAATAAAAAATAAACAACTTACCAAAGATATTAAAATCCATAATCTATAAAAATTATTTCGCGATTGGTGTGATCAAAAGTCAATAACGCCAATGATTAAAAATGTTAAAAATACAGTTACTACTTAGCTCACTTTATATGTAGCATTTACAAAATTACAACTACCGGGATTTAAATCCACCCAAAACATAATTACGTCCCCAAATTACAAAATTGGCACAATTACAAAAATTAGCCCCAATAAACAACGTGGCCCCAATTAACAAAATGGCCCCAATTAACAAAATGGCCCCAATCAACAAAATGGCCCCAATTAACAAAATGGCCCCAATTAACAAAACGGCCACAATTACCAAAATCTGCCCCACGTTGGGCGCCAAAAATTTGCCACGTATTTTAATGAATTTAAAAAAAATAAAATCAAATTTTAAAAAACAAATAAATCAACTAAATAAATTCAACTAAATAAATTCAACTCCAGCTGAATTATGCCCAGCTCAGCCGTAGAGGGTAAGTGCCAAAATAAAGTGAGTGCGCCACCGATTTGGTACGGTTAAATTTGGAAACCCCTGATGTCCCAGGCACCACTTCACCCACTGGAGATAATTAAATAAATTCAAAATTTTACCCAGAACTATTTGAATTGTACAATAAAAAAAAACGATAAAGTGAGCTAAATAAAACCAAAATATCAACTAGGCCCTTCTTTAATAAAAAAAAAAATTGAGAGTTTACACAACTGTCAAGCCTCGTGCTTAACAACGCTATCAATATTTATATAAAAACAAAGAATTAATAAATGATTTTAAATGTTAAATTTACCGATATGTGTGATCACACTAAATACAAAAGAAATAGACAAGAAAAATAAATCTTAACTAGTTACGACTTAATCTAATGTAGCTTATCTGTTAAACTAAAAAGTTTCTGCAGTCCTTTGCTTGTCTAATACTTGGGTCGGTTCCAAAATCAAGCCTTCTCCAAAACCAATAGGCTTGCACCAATTACAATAACTTATGCTCGAACCAAGTATCAGGCCTGCTCTCAAAAGAAGCCTGTATCTAGGACTATAGCCGGTATCAAGGAAGTTTAGCCGGTAACTAGAAAGTTTAGCCGGTAACTAGAACCCTATTAAAATAGGGTTATTTTACTTTGTTACTCGTGATACCCTAGCTGGTAGTCGGGTAAAAACAATTTCCTCGTTGCTAACTGCAATACCAGTCTTCCCTACTGTCTGCTTTATGGGTTCCTACCCAACAGAAGAGTTTATTAAATATCCCTCCACGAGGTATTTTTTTCTAACTAATCCCAAAATAACGGAAAATCTCACTAATACTATTCGTTAGAAAAAAATCTGAGCTTAAATTTCGTAAATCCAATATTAATTGAACAAAGATTACAATTTAAACTCAAGAAAAATCTTTTTTAACCAAGCTTCTACGACAAAGGTTGGGAAATGAAAGAACTATTACTCATATGTCTTCGTTCCACAAAATTTGACACACGTCGAAATTAGAAGTGGCCTCTACTTCTATAGGGACAATAACTGTAGGATCTCTAGCCATCACTTACGAACAAACCGTGGTCGTTTGATACAACAGATCTTATTATTTATATAGATACCTATAAAATTCACAACATTACTTAATTTCCTCGTTTATTTTCGATCTTAATATGCAAATAAAAATTTCACGAAACAGTTGGCCGAAAAACACAATAGTTATCGACAAAAAGGAAGAGGTGGTACCTCAGTCAGATGAAAGAGAGGTATGACAATAAATTTCAGAAAATAAACAATTCATAGCCTGAATTAAATATAATTCACTTACAAAACAGTATTAGCAACATTAGGAATAATTTATGGCCAGAATGATAAACAATAGTTGGCGATTAACTATTAACGAACCAAATCAGCCGGTTCTCGACCCAGTAAACCTTTAATAATAGGAATTTTCAAGGTAAGAATACACTATGTTTATAGATTAAAATATCTCAGTGTTAACGAGAAATTAGCCCGTGATAACATCCCCTCCCCTAAGAAAGGAGAAAATCTACCGAAGATTTTCGACGATAACTTAATAAGTATGAAATAGCCAACAATCACAATGAAAGAGACAACAAGCCCACAATAGCTACGAACAACTTGCTGCAATATCCAAATATATAAAACGCCATATTCGCATAACCATTTCGTAAAGAATACGTACCAACAACACAACACAACCAAAAGAAAGAAAAGCAACAAACAAACAAAAAAAAGAAAAACACAGAAAGGTATCAACGATGGAGTTGATGAATTGGCTGGATTCAAGTAACGTAGCAAAAGGTAAAGAGGGTAACGAACACATGTTTCCCACTAAGTCGACCAAAATTCCTCGACAAATCCCAAAAGGTGGTAGGAGAGATAAGATAGGATGGTCGTAGGATTCTCTGAACCGCTTCAGAGAATCTCTCTCAACTACCACTAAGGCTTTTTCCCACCAGACACCCAAAACCAATGGTCCAGTCGGGAAAACAAAAAGGTTTGGCCTCCAAAATCCACAAAACGTGAAACAGCACCACGGCCACATAAAATAGAGACCCAAACCATGAAGGTAATTAAAGTCGACGAAGCAAGCAACAACAAAGGTAAGATAAGGTAAGATAAAGGTAAGGGAAGTCAAGGCAAAGATAAGGAAATTACTTGAATCCAGAAGTGTTAAGGTTGGAGGACTCTACCTCCCCGCCTGGAATATCCTCGGGTGGTGAAATTCTTAGGCCTCCAGCCACAAGGCACAAAAGAGTCAACGATGGTTATGTTGAACAAAGGTCTGAATCCAAGCAACGAAAGATACCATAAGTGAACAATACCTAAGTTCCTACCAAATAGGCTCCGAAAATTTCCTCTATAAATCCCAACAAATGGTTTTTCCACCGGACACTCAACAACCAATGACCCGGTCGGAAAATAAAAGGTTTGGCCTCTAAATCCACACAAAACGTGAAAAATAGCACCACGGCGAAAAAAAAAGGCCCAAACCATAAGGGTAATTCAAAGCCAACGGAGCAGGAAAACGATGTAACAAAATATAGATTAGGTAAAGATAAGTTTACTAAGGTAGGACGAAACTTGAACCCTGAAAGTGGTCAGGTTGGGGGACTCTTACCCACCCCGCCTGGAGTATCCTCGGGTGGTGAAATTCTTACGCCTCCAGCCACAAGGCGTGACAAGAACAGAAAACATCAAGGAGATACAACAACAAAAGAGTAAAGAACGAACAACAACATTCCAAGACAAACAGGTACTGAAGTCGCAACGTGTGAGTTATGTCCCAGCAAAGATAACTATATAAACTATCACAATCGAAATAAGGTACCTAAAATAAGATAAAAGACAAAGTAAATCATACCAAATAAAGTCCATCATAAAACTCACGTAACGTAACGAATTCAACAATAAACGAATGAGACTACTACAAAATTGCACAACAGCCTGTGGTTCAGTACAAGTTAGCAACGATGTACAATAAAAAATAAACAACTTACCAAAGATATTAAAATCCATAATCTATAAAAATTATTTCGCGATTGGTGTGATCAAAAGTCAATAACGCCAATGATTAAAAATGTTAAAAATACAGTTACTACTTAGCTCACTTTATATGTAGCATTTACAAAATTACAACTACCGGGATTTAAATCCACCCAAAACATAATTACGTCCCCAAATTACAAAATTGGCACAATTACAAAAATTAGCCCCAATAAACAACGTGGCCCCAATTAACAAAATGGCCCCAATTAACAAAATGGCCCCAATCAACAAAATGGCCCCAATTAACAAAATGGCCCCAATTAACAAAACGGCCACAATTACCAAAATCTGCCCCACGTTGGGCGCCAAAAATTTGCCACGTATTTTAATGAATTTAAAAAAAATAAAATCAAATTTTAAAAAACAAACAAATCAACTAAATAAATTCAACTAAATAAATTCAACTCCAGCTGAATTATGCCCAGCTCAGCCGTAGAGGGTAAGTGCCAAAATAAAGTGAGTGCGCCACCGATTTGGTACGGTTAAATTTGGAAACCCCTGATGTCCCAGGCACCACTTCACCCACTGGAGATAATTAAATAAATTCAAAATTTTACCCAGAACTATTTGAATTGTACAATAAAAAAAAACGATAAAGTGAGCTAAATAAAACCAAAATATCAACTAGACCCTTCTTTAATAAAAAAAAAAATTGAGAGTTTACACAACTGTCAAGCCTCGTGCTTAACAACGCTATCAATATTTATATAAAAACAAAGAATTAATAAATGATTTTAAATGTTAAATTTACCGATATGTGTGATCACACTAAATACAAAAGAAATAGACAAGAAAAATAAATCTTAACTAGTTACGACTTAATCTAATGTAGCTTATCTGTTAAACTAAAAAGTTTCTGCAGTCCTTTGCTTGTCTAATACTTGGGTCGGTTCCAAAATCAAGCCTTCTCCAAAACCAATAGGCTTGCACCAATTACAATAACTTATGCTCGAACCAAGTATCAGGCCTGCTCTCAAAAGAAGCCTGTATCTAGGACTATAGCCGGTAACTAGGAAGTTTAGCCGGTAACTAGAAAGTTTAGCCGGTAACTAGAACCCTATTAAAATAGGGTTATTTTACTTCGTTACTCGTGATACCCTAGCTGGTAGTCGGGTAAAAACAATTTCCTCGTTGCTAACCGCAATACCAGTCTTCCCTACTGTCTGCTTTATGGGTTCCTACCCAACAGAAGATTTTATTAAATATCCCTCCACGAGGTATTTTTTTCTAACTAATCCCAAAATAACGGAAAATCTCACTAATACTATTCGTTAGAAAAAAATCTGAGCTTAAATTTCGTAAATCCAATATTAATTGAACAAAGATTACAATTTAAACTCAAGAAAAATCTTTTTTTAACCAAGCTTCTACGACAAAGGTTGGGAAATGAAAGAACTATTACTCATATGTCTTCGTTCCACAAAATTTGACACACGTCGAAATAAGAAGTGGCCTCTACTCCTATAGGGACAATAACTGTAGGATCTCTAGCCATCACTTACGAACAAACCGTGGTCGTTTGATACAACAGATCTTATTATTTATATAGATAACTATAAAATTCACAACATTACTTAATTTCCTCGTTTATTTTCGATCTTAATATGCAAATAAAAATTTCACGAAACAGTTGGCCGAAAAACACAATAGTTATCGACAAAAAGGAAGAGGTGGTACCTCAGTCAGATGAAAGAGAGGTATGACAATAAATTTCAGAAAATAAACAATTCATAGCCTGAATTAAATATAATTCACTTACAAAACAGTATTAGCAACATTAGGAATAATTTATGGCCAGAATGATAAACAATAGTTGGCGATTAACTATTAACGAACCAAATCAGCCGGTTCTCGACCCAGTAAACCTTTAATAATAGGAATTTTCAAGGTAAGAATACACTATGTTTATAGATTAAAATATCTCAGTGTTAACGAGAAATTAGCCCGTGACACCACAGAACAGTAAACTATTCTGTGATCAGACGTTTATTATACCTACTGGGCAAATTTCATGTTACTAACAGAACTGAGATAGAAATAAAAAGTGAACAGAGTATATGATTGACACTAACTACGATCTAAAGTGTAAAGTCTGTTCCCTTGGTATTGAGGGAAAAGGTAGGTCTATTCTTAATATTCAAATATCGAATTTGATTAAATTAATTTAGCCTCTTATTTAATTTCTTTTGAGTTCTTGTATTTAATTTTGAATACTAGAAAATACTTTTTCCACAAAATCAAAGTAAAATTTGTAACAAGCTAATAATGTAAATAATATTCTCATATAAGTTTTGTTATAACGTCATACAGCGAATAATGAACCATTATTTCATTATTCACTAGTGAACTATTATTCTTAAGGAATCTCGTGTATAATGAACGTTTTGTATATTAAAGATGTAATTTGGGGTTGTGCGATGGCTTTACTTTTCATTACAAAACGCGTAACGCACTGAAATTTGCAATAACTAGGTACTAAAATTTTGAGTATACCTATTGACGTGTTTAAGTTCATGAGCATTAATAATTATAAAAAAGAAACATTTTTACCTAAAGCTATTGGTTTGTGATTGACTATCCATTGATACACCATTCCGTCGTTTAAGAACCATTTTACAACAACATCGTGATCATGCTCGTCTAATTTATAAACACAATCTAAAGTCACATCATCTCCATAGTTAACTCTTTCTGGTACGTCCAGATTTTCGATTTTGACACCAAGTGCATTATGGTCCCACAAACCTAAAACATGTTATCGTATTTAAGTGACTCTTGTCCATAAAACTAATCCAAATGATAGTGACTCTTGTCCATAAAACTGATCCAAACGATATATACAAACGCACTACTGGTTAATATAGCTTTAACACATTTTCATTATAATTCAATACTTTATATTAGTTAAAAGTAGCTTTTTCTCGTGTTTTCACTTGCGGAGGGATTTAGTCTGCGTGGTGTGTAGATAAAAAGTTGCCTATGTCCTTACCAGGTTTGAAACTATGTATATCAAATTTCATCACCAAACCATCAGCACAGCCGTGAAAAATACATTGAGACTGATTAAAAAACGGGGCGGATAGAAGCTAAGCGAGAATGTTAAAAAAATCTCAAGCTAGCTTGGATGCTTGGCTTAATTAATATTAATAGGATATTTATCAAAGTATACCAATTGAATTTTATTTTAAAAACTAGCTTTTACCCGCGGCTTTGCCCGCGTGAAACTGGGACTTTCACAAATGATTTAATGACTGTCTATTTTACATATAAAAATTTAATTTTAATTATTCTGTAGGCATGTCTTTAGTGAAATAGGTCTGGCCTAACTATTTTAAATTTCTTTTTTTATTTGAAATTGTATGTTTGCCAGTCAATCACGCTGCAACCACTGAACAGATTTTGATAATAATAAATCATACAACATCGATTATGACTATCTTATAATATTGGTCTATGACAGTTCTACATTGGACCTCATCATCTGTAAGATATAGTAATTTGTGAGTCATTTTTATATGTACTTGCGATAAAAAACAACGACAGCGCGTTTTAATAACCTCATTGCGCCATCTAGTTTCGAATATCAAAACTAAATTATAGCACGTATGTATGCATGTTGTGTATAATTTTATTGATATTTTTAAATATGAGATACTTTCATACCAAATCTGACCCCCTCTATTGTATAGTAAAAGGGGCGGAGAGAGAAATTTTTATACACCAGATGTTAAGTTAAAAGAAGACAAATACATCTGTAAAAACCGCATTTGAATCGAATCAAAAGTTTCCTAAGATGCGCGCACAAATATACATACAGACAGTCCAAAAAAATCTAACCACATTTTTGGGTTTTATATCGATTTACCCACAACGTCGTTCGCGTGGCGTGTTGATTATTGTATAAAAAGTTGCATATGTCACTTTTCATGCTTTCAACTTTCCCGAAACAAAAATCATGCCAAAATTTGTATATGCCAGATGTTAAGTTGAAAGAAGGCAAATACATCTGTGAAAGCCGCATCCGAATCGAATCAGTAGTTTTCATAGGATGCACGCACAAACATACAGACAGAGAGACAGACAAAAAAATCTAACCACATTTTTAGGTTCTAAATCAATGTACCCGCGACATCGTTCGCGTGGCGTGTTGATTGTTGTATAAAATGTATCCGAGTCCCATTCAACCCTTATAAATGGGGTTAATTTCTAAAAATACAATATAAGTACACCTCCTCAACCTCTCAAGAGCACACATTTTAATTTTCTAGACTTCAAAAACATGAGACTTTCATACAAATTTCCAACTCCTGTTTTACCCCCTTAGGAATAGAGTTTTGTAAAATCCTTTCTTAGCGAACGTCTAGAGCCTATAAGGAACCTACTTGCCAAATTTCAAGTTGGTAGGTCTTATGGTTTCTGAGATATGGTGATGAGTGAACTTTCGCTTTTATATATATAGATAGATATATAGATAGATAGATAGATAGATAGATAGATAGATTAATAGAAATAAATACGTCAAAATGTCATTCGTTAAAATGTCCGTTAAAACGCATTCTTTATATCCCTTGTATCGGGAATAAGTCTGCTACCTTGAAACAGTTGGAATTCAAATGGAAATATTTCTCCAGCTGCTTTCAGTTCGAAAGTTGTGCCATAAGTATACAACCTACCCATATCGGCTACATAAAGGCGTTTTGTATCGTAAGGGGTCCCGGATCGGTCCATAGTAAAACACCTAAATCTTTGCCAATCGTTGGACACGTGGCTTACTATATTAGCTCTAACTTGAGCAATCATTGAAATATTTCCATAAAGTAAATAAGACAGAGATGAAAATAAACACGCTCCATCGCCAGGTATCTCTTTCCCTCTACATCGGATTGCTAACCCTTCAACTGTGACTGTTACAATTTCTCCATCCATTTTACAAACGAACGTAAGTTTACTTAACGAAAAATACAAACTTCTTTAAGTAAGTAATCGATATGACACTTTGATATATACGTCAGTATAATCAATAAAAAAAAACAAATCTAAGCTAGCACCTAATTGGCATGAAACTTTGAAATAAACATAACTTTAATCAACGAAGAAAAAACAAATATTACTAACCAATTTGAAACGAAACTTGTACACCTCCACAACGTCTAAAGAAAACATTTTAATTTTTAAGTCCCTTATTTCAAAAACATAGGACTTTCATACAAACTTGCAACCCCCATTTTACCCCCTTAGGGGTAGAGTTTCGTAAAATCCTTTCTTAGCGGACGTCTAGACTCTATAAGGAACCTACCTGCCAAATTTCAAGTTTGTATGTCTTATAGTTTCTGAGATACGGTGATGAGTGAACTTTCGCTTTTATATATATATAGATATATTTATTTGGTATTAAAAATACAAAAGGTCTCCAAAAACCTGTTTTCCCGCATATCGACCAAAAACGAGTAATACCGAATTCCTAACTATGGCCAGATCATTACGATCAACCCCCAGCTGAGCTACCGGTCTCAGACCCTCTTCGTTAATCCTATGTCCGAATTCCTAACTGCATACAAATATTATTTAATTTTGAATTTAATAAATATAAAAAAGTCTTCAAATTTTTAAAAACAAAATGTGTTTTGGAAAATTTTACATTATTTGTTTTTTGTACGATTAATTAATTAATTAGATTTTACTCGTAAAAGTACCGCACGTTAAAATCTTGAAGTGAAGATAAACTATATAGTAGAAGATAAACTGTTTCAAGTAATTTTTTTTTAACTTCGTGTGATTAATAAAATAAAAAAAAAGTGAAATACTTAGGTGAAATATTTCTTTTCTTCAATCCGATTAAGAAATCTAAAGTAGTTGCCAAAATCAGGTAGAAAATGTTGAGTTAGAATTTCGGACATAGGATTACCAAATTACGTACTAATCCCCAACTGTTATGACCACGATTAGGAATTCGTATATCTCGCCAAAAACGGGTCCCCTCTTTTGGGTAAAACAGGTAAGTTTAGGGTTAAACGGTTATACTCTTTTAATGACTTAACAACTTTGCTAACGAATAATGTATTACCTAACTTTTATTTACTTACCTTTTAAGTAGTCTTTATATTTGAGATAGGTACATTTTAAGATTAGAGTCAGTAACTTTATACACCTAAACGTAATTATTATAGGGTTTGTTCCAACTCACTAGTTGAATCGTTCTTGAACGGCTCCCGCATGCTGATTATTAAACATGCGGGTAATTATTTAATGATGAGTATTAGTCCAAGATATGACGGTTTTCTGCTAGCAATTCTTTTTATATGCATGGATTTGTTTAAAATTTTGACACTAGGTAGAAAATGGCTCAAAAATTAAAATCTACCCTATGCCAATATGTGCTTTTTCTCTGGGGGTGGTTACCACCCCAACTAGGGGGTGGAAAATATTTATCAAAAAAAAACATGGTAATCGATAGAATAGTGCATTTTAAGACAAAAACGTCCCTTAGAGTTTTTTCGAAAAGTCAATACTTTTGGAGTTATTGGTAACTGAAAGTTCACAAATTAAACGGCAAAAAAGCATGTTTTTAAACGATTTTTCGGGAATAAGTCAGAAAATTTACAGTTTATCGGGAAAAGTGTCATAATATTAAATGAAGCTTATATAAAAAGATAGAGATTTGTTTTCTTGTAATTATTGCAGATTTAATATTAAAAAAGTTATGACTGTTCGAAAGTAGACGTTTATACATCCAATACAAAAATCCAAACATATGACGTTAAATAACCGGAAAACGATAAGTTTTTCATAGAAAACTTATTAAAACTTTTTTAAAGATTTCGAAAAATCCGTTCAAACCACCACTAGTAAAAGTGATTTGCATGAAAATTAGGGTAAGTTATAACAAAAATAAAGTCAGCTTATAGTTTTTGCGACGCAAAAAGTAACAAACTCAACCTCGCCAAAACCACCCTGGTTGAAACTATTTGTTGTTCATTTAAAATTTACTTCGTTTATATACAAACATTAAACTCTCGGAGTTTAACTGGTTTAGAAGGTTTAGTTTTAAAAAAATCTCAGGTTAAAGTGAAAATGTTATTTTCTGAATTTCTCAAAAAATCTCTTTGTTTTGAAAATAACTCAAGAACTAGAAAAGATACAGAAAAATTTTTTAGACTGCAAAAGAATAGCTTTTTCGTTACTAAAGATTTTAATTTTATTTTTATTTTTATAGAATAAAAATTAAACGAGATATGCTTCTTTAAAGCTTGTCTTCGCATGCGTTTAGCACCATCATCGAGCCCTTTCAGCGCAACCCTTTTTAAAACGAAGGGCTTGAAAAAAAATTCGTTTACGTCATCTTGTAGCTTTTAAAATTACTTACCAAATCGTTTTTTTACGGACTTCCTAGCTTAAAAACTGAAGAAGTTATAAATAAAAAACCATTAAATTTTTTTAGAATTTTGGAGCACGTATATTGGAGCATTCAAGAATTTGATCTAAGATTTACCGACACAGCATCTACTCTTATAAACTTACACAGGTGTATGTATGTGTATTTATTTATATATATTAGGGGTACATTTTAAAATTTGTTTCATAATAAGGTTTCCTACTAATTTTACCGTTTAATTTGTAAACTTTCAGTTACCCATAACTCCAAAAATATTGACTTTTCCAAAAAACTCGAAAAAACATTTTTTGTCTTAAAATTCACTATTCTATCGATTACCATGTTTTTTTTTTAATTTTTTCCACCCCCGACCCGAGTTGAGGGTGGTAACCACCCCCAGTGAAAAAGCACATATTGGCATAGGGTAGATTTTAGATTTCGAAGTGGAGGGTATATTGAGCTTACCTACAAATTTTCATTCAAATCCATGCATATAAAAAAATTGCAAGATTTCTTATTAATTTTACCATTTAATTTGTAAACTTTCAGTTACCCATAACTCCAAAAATATTGACTTTTCAAAAAAACTCGAAACAACATTTTTTGTCTTAGAATTCACTATTCTATCGATTATTATGTTTTTTTTTTTAATTTTTTCACCCCCGAGTTGGGGGTGGTAACCACCCCCAGAGGGAAAGCACATATTGGCATAGGGTAGATTTTGACGTGGAGGGTATATTAAGCTTACCTACAAATTTTCATGCAAATCGATGCATATAAAAAAAATTGCGAGGTTTCCTAGTATTTTTACCGTCATATCTTGGACTATATGAGCGAACCACAAATATATATAATTATAGAAACAATCTATAGCAAATTGATTTGAAGATCAATATCAATATAAGAAATATTAAATCAAAATAATTAATAGTTATTTAAGCAACAAGTGTATTAATAAGGGCGATTAACAATCGAGATATTTTAACGCGCGAGCATAGCGAGCGCGTTAATATTAGAGATTGTTAATCGCCATTTTAATTCACGAGTTCGTTACAAAACTTTTCCGTCGACCGTACTTTTCAGAAATATCATTTTTTGATTTTTCAAATACAAAATAAAGTAAATAATGATATACAATGACAGTTATTACATTACTAACATTGACAGTAAGTATCAAGAGGAGCTGCTTGATTTTTTGATTTTTCAAATGTACAGAATTTTAAACAATAAACTAAATAATGATAAACAGTGACAGTTAGTACTAACAATGACAGACAGGCTACTCGATTTTAAATGTTTTAGTTGAAATCGTTGATTAATAGAAAATCATTCATTAATAGGGGTTATTAATCAACGATTTTGAGTGTGTTAAAATTCATCATAAATGAACGGTCGACGGAAAAAACATTTAAAGTACCTAATTGTTACAAAAATTTAGTTTCACATGTTAGGTATATAATGTCTTCATTCTTGACATAAATCCCAAAAAATAAACCTATTCCAGAGTAAGTAGTGCAGGGTTCGTGAATCCATTCATTACAATCTCTACATCCATCAAATATGTGACGATTCATGGGCAACTATAGTTGATTTAAAGCAGTTAATGGCATTTTGTGTACCTACTAGCAGCACAAAAAGCCTTGCTTTTTCATACTGGGAAATGACTCTTACATGGCTCCTTGAAACTGCTTGATCGTATGAAAAGCAGGGCGTGCCTAAATGTAGGCAGTCAATTTCATCATAATAACTTTTTTCTACAACCGTGCGTAAAGTATTATCTTTACGCACGGTTTAAGGTTCGTAAAGTTTAACTTTTTTTCACTAGTGAAAAAAAAGTTTTTTTTTAACTAGTAAAAAAAAGTAAAATAAGCACCGTCTTTTATAAGATTATGCAAAGATTTTTAAGTGTGTTATTGGCCGAGAACGTAAGGTGTATGGCTTCTACCCAGCTGACTCGGGTTCAATTCCGGGTAAGGAAACTTTTTTTTAACTTCCCGCTAAAAAAAAATTAAATTTTTTTTTTAAATCGGGAAGTTATTGGTTTTACCCCGTTTTTCGAAAATCGAGTTTTCATCGGATCTTAACGTTTTAAGGTCTTAGGAACCTCCCCTGACTATTTTTACGAGGGTGTCTGTATGTCTGTATGTACGTGTGGATGTGTGTGTGTGTGTGTGTGTGTGGATGTATGTAAACCTCTTATAACTTTTGAACGGCTTAACCGATCGGAATGAAATAAAAAGCATTTCAAAGAGTTCCATCCAACTTAGATTCCCTGTAAGTGTAAACCGATTTGAGCCGGTAGGTTTCGAGAAATTTTAAAATAACCGAAAAAAACAATTGGTAAAAATGATGTTTTTTGGGCATATCTTTTTGGCTATTGCATCGATCAATTTCATAACCTAATCAGCTCTCAAGCTTAAAAAGCCACGTCGAATGCTGTTTTGCAAATTAAAATCGGTTGATTTGTTCGTGAGATATCGTGGTCGAAAAATTTCAAAAAAAGTGTTTTTTTTCAATAACTTAGAGATTTTTTGACTAACCGATTTTGCACTCCCGGTAACGTTTTTAGGTCTCAAAAAACTGCGTCGGCTGCCATCTTGAACATCAAAATCGAATAAGGCGTTAAAAAGTTATGGCTTTTTAAACATTTCAAAAAAGTCAAAAACGTCAAAATACGTCACGTTACTATAGCTTTGCGGTTAAAACTAGCGGGAAGTTGCAAGGATGGTCTTTAAGGTCAACCTCTTTTCGAATTTTTTATTATTTAATTGTGTAAATTTGTGTAAATATATTTAATTGTTAAATTATTGCAGTTTAATACATACAAAACTAGATATTATATTCAGTAATTTTTAATTTGATTTTTAATATGACAAATATCAGTTCATGAATAAGGGTCCTAAGTATTTTTATTTAAATATACGTAGGGTCTGACTGATTGACATTTCAATTAATTTATAATTCAAGCATTTCGCGTTTCTATGTACCGGTATTATAGGTAAGATTAATTTAGAAAATAAATATTTTGTTATCTAAAATATGTTTTAAATATAATATTTTTTTTGCAGTAGTGCGTAAAAAAAAATCAGTCCTATACTTGTATTTCTTGTAAAGAAATTCGGTTGTAGAAAAAATATTGTATGCAACTCGTGCGTAAATGTTCCTTCTTTGACTCATGTGATTGTCGCATTCGCCTGCGGCTCATGCGACAACATTCACATTCGTCAAAAAAGGTCACTTTACGCACTAGTTGCATAAATAACTATTTAACTATACGTCTAAATTTTTTAGTGTAATGGACAAAATTTATCTGCATTAAATGCTTAAAGTGAAAAATGCGTCGATGTCGATAGGATTTTGATAAATATTATAAAATGTGCATTGTACAAAAGTATCCTATTTAATTGTATTTATGTTGCACTATTTTGTTCATAGTGGCTGCTACATTAAAAGTTAATATATTCAGAACTAGTTAAGACGTAATTACACGAGTACGTAATACCTCTTACCACTCGAGTTTCGTACTATGCTTTTTCTACGACTCAATATTTTAATTTTAATTCTAAATATTTGACATCTCTTAAAAAATATATAACGAAATTTGCCGTTTAAAATAACATTTATCAAAGTAGTGACAATAAGTAACATCCTAGATTAAATAATAATTTAAAATGTAATGTATGTTGCCTATATCTGTTTTATTTTTATTTTATTTTTTAATAAAAACAATTATATATTTATGTTTTTAAATTGACTAAAAGTTTGTAAATAGACCAAATAAAGTAGTACGTACATAAAATTTTATTGCAATTTCATTAAACAAAGAAATTGAAGTTTTCTTATCTAAACGCACATGTATGTTATGAGATCTTATTACGTGCATGTTATTGTTAAATGTCACTTACACGGAATGTCTATACAGTGCGATTTTTGACGTTTACAGTCATGGGCGTAGAAAAAATGTTTTAGCATATTCTTTTTTGTCGTGTTATTCATACCTTTAGTACGGTATATGATAATAAATTATCTAGTACGGTTATAATTTTCCTTGTGTTTGTTTAAGATGTGCCTGTATATATGACTTAATCATTGGGTGTTCGCATGTTTATGGTGTTATTATAGTACATTACGTAACGAGTGCGGAAAGCAGGTGATCCCATCACGAGTGCGTTTGTCGCGTCAACCGAAGGCGAACGCGATAAAAAGCACGAGTGATGGGATTACCTGCGCACCGCACGAGATGCGTATTCTATTTTTCATCACTCCGTGAGAAAAGCTCTTGAATTTGTCTAAAATAAAAGGAAAGAAGATAATAAAAGTAGTATTAGGTCTGATCCGCCTGCACCGCGAAGGCGCTAAAGGAGGGTTGGGGAAGGCGGATCCCCCCATTAAAACAAAAATTTTTAGAGTTGAGAAATTATAACATTTTTATTAAAAAAAAAGCACTTTTATTACAAAATTATGTATAGTTATGAATCTTTGTTAAATACGTTAAATGTAATTTGAACAATTACTTAATTCTATAGACATGTTTTTTTTTATTCAACTTAGAAATTAATTGAGAATCAACAAAATCTTTATTTAGTAATGAAACGTTTGATTGATTATATCGTGGAGCATTTACTACCGTGTTATCAGATGCAAAACTATTAGAAAATTCATCCTCAATTTTTCTTAATTCACTTTCTATCTCATTTATTTTGATTGGGAAACACTTATTAACTCTGTTTCGGTCATTAATTGCTTTCCGTACGGTCCTGCATGGTCGAAAGCAGTGCTTTCCGCACGGAGTAATGAAAAGTTTTATATTTCGTAACGTTGACTGAAGCATTGCTTTCCGCACGGCCCTGCATGGTGGAAAGCAGTGCTTTCCGCACGGATTGATGAAAATATTAATATATATCATTTCGTCTATGGATCTTTTATAATAATTTGATTCTCTATCTAATATTGTAGGATGATTAAAATGTGGAATTAGTAATCGTCATTCTGTTGGTGTAAATCAACGATACAACGCACCGAGAGAAGGAGAAGTAATTAATACAGTGCTTAACGAACCAGGTATTAGTACCAGAAGAATTGCAACCTGTCTACAAGTTTCTCAAAACTTTGTTTAGAGAACTTTAAACAGAGAATCTTTATCAGCGGGTCCATCACTTACAACCAGGAGATAAAGAACAAAGATTAGATTTCTCCCGACGGCTACTTGAACAGTACGGGCAAGATCCTAATTTATTCGTTCTTTTTTGTGGTCCGACGAAGCTACCTTCACCAGAGACGGTATCAATAACTGTCGTAATGAGCATGTAAGGTCAGTACAAAATTTGCACGCATTTAGAAGATAGCGTTTTCAACACAGATTTTCTATTAATACGTGGTGTGGGATTTTCAACGGTCGTCTACTGCCAATACAAATTCTGCCACATCGTTTAAATGCTGCGTACTACTTGGATTTGTTGGATAATTACTTGCACAAGTCGACCAGATTGTTCCCATTGTACCCGCATGAAGCAGAACGAGGAAAAACATGCCTTAGTTAAGGTTGTACCAGAAGACGAGAGCCCTATGCTGGAGAAGCAACAAGAAAACGATCCCGTTATCAAAAAGATTCGAGAATGGAAGAGAATGGACCGTCGTCCAAATACAAATACATCTTTGTTGTAATGGACTACTTCACTAAATGGGTTGAAGCCTATGCAGTTCCCAATCAGGGAGCCACCACTTTAGCAAATATATTAGTTGAAGAATTCGTAAGCCGATTTGGGGTACCACTAGAATTACATTCAGACCAAGGGAGAAATTTTGAGAGCAAGCTGTTTCAAGAAGTTTGCCAAAGATTAGGCATCCACAAAACGAGAACCACAGCCATGCACCCTCAGCCTGATGGAATGGTGGAACGAATGAACCGGACTATAACCAACTATCTGTCAATATTTATATCCTATTTAATTTTAGGATACACACATCACAACCTCTTATATATTATGTTGATTAAAATGAAATAAAATATATAAAACTTTAAAAAAATGTGTCAACCTATAAAAACTAACTAACTTGTTAACTTAAATCAGATTTATCTAGTTTTACTTACTAAATAATCTTACCTATAACTGATATTTTTTTGCTTTGTATATCTTCACTTTCTAATGTGGAGACCATGCAAGTATAGTTTCCAGCAAACTTAGGTTTAAAATCTTTGATTCGCAGGGCTCTGTACATATTTATTTGATCAACTGTGGATTCGTAATTCAATTCTAGACTATCCTTTAAAACTCCTGAAACAAAATAAGAATTAGGGCTTAACTGCTTAACTGTATATATACGAGGAAAAAACGAGAATTTCAAATTTCAGGGGCTATGTTCATTCGATTCTCGATTTTTTGTTTCTTATGTTGGTACACAATCATATCCTTATTATATGTTGACAAAATCAGCCATTTTGCATTGTTAGTTTTTGTGTGACTGACAGAAAGGTTAGACGTGATTTGGTATACTCTTGGATTTTCTACTATCAAACAAAATGAATCAAAGGATCTGCATTAAATTTGCTTTAAAAATGAAATAACGTGTGCCAATGCATATATGGCTATGACATCGGAACCAAAGTCCAATCATCCCAATGGAAGCGGCCAGAGGAGCCAAAACCGAAAAAAGCACGTCAAGTTCGGTCGAATGTGAAGGTTTTGCTTACTGTTTTTTTTTTATTACAATTGCGGATTTAATCATAAGTCCCTGCCACAAGGTAGTACGGTCAACAAGGAATATTATAGTTTATCCAATCTTAATGTGAAAACATAACCACGCCCTTTAACCCCAACAAAGGATCCGACTTTTGAATCTAGGTTGTCAGATATATTTGCGAATATTCCTAAGTTTATATATTTTGAAAATTTTCTCTCTACTTTACTATTCAATTGTTCGTCAATGACTCTTAGAAAGATAATATAAAAATATTCTTACAAAATATATACTTAAATTAATTAACTAGGTTCTTCTTATTTAAACAGTTTTGACTTCTAATGATATTAATTTTGTAAATATTACTTATACTTAAAGAAATTTTTAAATACCGGCAACATTGTGTATTTACTGTCGGGATTTTGAAGTCGGTTCGTAAGGCATTGATCTTAACGCAAACAAATGCCGACGGTGCGCTCTTTATCAAACGAAACTTCAAAGAGGGAAATTGCAAAATGCGACAACAGTCAAATACCGCCAATAGTCTTCTTACCCATTACAGTACACAGTAGCGTGATTGATTTTTATTGATTTTTTATATTAGATATATTATATATTACGGTGGCTTGATAGTACTTAATATATATAGTAAGAATTTCTCGTTTAAATATATAAGATAATAACTACGCCACCTTACGGTGGCGTTATATTATTTGATTTAGAAAGGTATTTTTTTAGACTTTATTTTTTTCGCATTTTTTCTGTTTTTAATTTTCCACTTTCTTTTAGTTTTTCGTTTATTCATTTATTTATTTGTTTATGAATCGAAATTAAACACTATCTATTGGGTTTTCTTACAATTCAGTAATTGTTATGGACAATGTGTCGTATCATTTCCGCATATTAAATAAAATACCTAATAACACAAAAAAAAAGAATGAAATTTCAAGACTTACGGCAATCAAAAATATCGATGTTCCTAAAAAGGTTCCAGTAAAGAAGGAATTAATAAGAATGATCAAAAGTCAGAATTTTAAAAATGAATACGTCATTGACACCATTTGCAGCAGACATGGTCATACCCTTTTGCGTTTACCTCCTTACTAGTGTATTTTTAATCCAATCGAAATGGTTTGGAGTACTGTAAAGAAACGTTTACGAAAATACATTCAGTCACCAACCTTAAGCGCAGTTGTTCTTAATAATATTCGAGAGGTAATTAGTGACATTAATAGCGATGTATGGAAAAATTGCCAAACACATGTTATAAAAATAGAAAAAAAATATCCTGTTTTACCGCCAATAGCACCATTAGTTATTCAACCTGGAAACGATTCTACTTCAGAAGACTCTGACAATTCTTGTTATTAATTCCAACCAATTTCCTTTACAACTATCGTGATGTATCTTGAAAACTTGTTTTCAAAAACAAACTAATTTTATATTCTTACTAACGTACCCAACCCTTTCCTTTCCAGGCAAGGAAGGCTCATACCTCCTCATGGTCCTTGCTGGACAGACAATCTTTTAAGATTGTCTGATAAAATGAGTATTATTTTTAGACAATTGTTATAAAAATATTATAAGTTATGTACTATTTGACTAATGAGCCAAATGTTCTTATTAATAACTAAAATTAACAAGTTTCAATTTGAAAGAATTAATTTGTTATTTGACAATTTTCAAATTGATATAAAATTTACAAATATACAAAAACCGTTTTTCTTTTGAAATTTAAAACAAAAATTAATAAAAATTTATGAACTCTTTTTATTTAATTCCACGCCAATGGTCGGAAATGTCGTCAAAGGCACTTAAAAACCGCCAAAGAGACCAAAATTTTACATTAGGATTGGAAAGAGTATACCTGGAACTTATAAGACGTTTGCGCGAAGCAATACGATTTAAACGCAACTATTTGTGGGAAAACCAGTCATGCACCGGCACATTCATCACTGCTTGTTTGTGAGTTTTTGGCCAAAAACAACACCGTTATCGTGCCTTAACCACCGTATTCTCCCGACTTAGCCAAAGGCAACGAGAACGATGAATGAAAGACGTTTTGCCACAATTTAGGAGATAAAGGCCGTGTCGAAAAAATAATACCAGAAGTGGTTAAATATAACAAACCTTCTTTATATCTTATGAATTTCAAAGAATAAATGTATCATTACAGAAAAAATTTGATTTTTTTAGTGAAGAATAGGAGTAATGACTTCTAAAAAAATTTTAGGATTTTTTTAATTTATTAAAAATTGAAAAAAAAAATATATTATCTGGAGAAAAAACTACCGATTCTTTTTAGAAATTTTTTTATATTTTCACCGTGTTCTTTGTCTCTCTGTCATTCCGCGGAATTTTGTAATCGAATTTAAACCTATTTCCCGACTACCTAGAGCTCTGAAATTTTCAGGATAGCTAAGAACTGGATGACAATGCATGTTTCAAGTGTGTTTAGGCATATACATAAATTTCGAAATTTATACTGAATTGATATGAAATATGATATAAATTGTGTATACATGTTATCATTTTGAAAGTTTTTAAATATGTCGTTCGTAGCCTAGTTGATTAAGCGTCGGATATGAATCAAGGTGACAGTTCTATTATGTTATCATAATGGGATCGACTACGCGAGAGAGAAGTTTTTTTTTTGTTTTACATGTGACAACAGTAATTATTATTTTAACTATTAATAAAATAACTAATTTAGAAAATTTTTAAAAATTTTAGACTATACTGTGGACTATGCCGTAATCTATCTCGTAAAGCGCTATTTGCCAAGGGAGTAATAATTTAATAATAGTAATATGACTTATAAATCACCAAAAAAAACTTTCTACTATAAAAAGTTCTTTTATAAATTGTGATTATTTAATCATCTTAATATATTTAAGTTTTTGTTATTTTTGTATTTCTTTCGTTTTATATCTGTATAAATGGAAATTAATAGTCTATTATTTAACGAGCGTATAATATAAGCTATTAATGTCGGAAAAATGCAAAGAAATTAAACAATATGAAAAGAAATACGATTACCAAAACATGCATAAGAAGATAAAAGAAATGACAAATAAAAAATACAAGAGCTTAGCGACACCAACAGAATTTTGATCTCAGAACCAACGAAGATTCTAGAAATATGAAAGCAACATGTTGTTTACCTATTTGCTTCACACCGCCCTAACGAATACTTATTTGAAATGACCGAAAACAGTCCTTCCATTCTTAATTGAGAGGTAGAAAAAACAATACGTTCACTCAAAAATAACAAATCTCCAGGACCTGACAATATTCATGCTAAAGTGCTAAAACTTTTATGCAAAACGGACCATTTATTCCTGGAAACGTTAACCACTCTTTTTAATAATATATACGATATACGACTTTGGCAAAATTCTGGAAAATTGGTTACAATCAACCTTCGTGCTAATACCTAAAAAAATAACCACTATATTGTGTGACCAACATAGACTGATAAGTCTAATTAATCATATCACCAAAGTCTTCACCAAAATCATTTATAATAGAAGCTACAAGTGTGAAGCGGAAATCAACGAGTCACAATTTGATTTTAGGAACGCTCTGGGCAAAAGGGAGGCAGTGTTTTGCCTGCAGCGATGTAGAGATTTGAACAAGGAGGTATACATGTGCTTTGGCGATTACTTGAAGGCCTTTGACACTGTAAGACATGACCAACTAATTATAATTCTCCAAAACAAAGGAATTAATGATAAGGACATCCAAATTATAACAAGTCTACTGGCATCAGACAGCCAGGGTAAAAGTTGGCAATTCGTTCACAGAGAGCATTGAGATCAGAAAGGGTGTGCGACAGGTATGTGTTTCCTCCTCCTTCTTTTTAATATTTACTCCGAACAAATTTTTAAAAAAGCACTGGGCGGAGCAAACGGAATCCTAAAAATCAAAGGAGAATTGATAAATAACATTCGATATCTCTTTCACAATTAAAAAACGGAAACCTGAATAACTTGACATGATAAATATCGTATAATATAGCTAATAATAAAGAGCAAACGCAGACCTGAAACAGGAAGTCACTTATTGCTTCAATACTTACGCCAATGGTTTGTATTAAGATCGATTGAATTATTTAGAAACACCGCAAACAAAATCAAAATTGCTATGATGATAGCCAACGGTTGTAACGGGCAAAGCACATAAAAAAGAAGAAGATTATTCCAGAAAACACAAGCAGCAGGCAGAATACTATACTTTGTCCACGACAAAATTCTAAATTTACGCTAATTAATGTAATTGAAGTTTCAAATATATATAATCTGTTCACTTCTTATTCCTACCTCAATAGACTATGCATTTGATTTCTTGTGTTGGTACTTCAGTTTGTTGCGTTGGTACCTAAACTGAAAACGTCCTGTCGAAATATTAACAGCACATATCATGGAGACTAGACAAGGAGTACGAACTCCATGTATGCAAATAGGGCTACCAAAATAAGAGGGCGCTGGTGTCCCATTTGTACCAAAATGGCGACCAATGAGGACGTCGTTTGAAATAAAATAAATAATTTGTAATTATTTCATTATTAATTTATTTACAGAATGAAAAAAATGGTTCGATTTTTCTGATATAAATAATAAAAACCAATTTAATAATTCACGATTATTTAATTGTCTATATTCATACTGGTACAAAAGGAAAACTAGCGACGCTAGTGGTGAAAAAAGTAAACCTAATATGTACGATACCGTGGACAGATTTTGGCAATTCCGCCGGTCGAGTGCGTACTCCTTGTCTAGTCTCCATGGCACATATTATGAAAGGTAAAATTTTTAAAGATAAAAATATTAAATAAACAATGCCAAAAAAAATCAGTATAGAAATACACAACAACATTATTAAATGTTTAAGAAACAAAGCAAGAGCTGCGAAAGTGCTTATTTAAATCAATTGGCTGAGATCTTTAGATACCGTAAGTACCATTATTGCTATTTCTTTTAAATCAATCCTAGTTGGTGACAAACACTAACAGCTAACATAAAGTTATATATTTTGCATTAGATTAATTGAGAGAGGTTTTTGTAATGAATTTATAAATATGTATCACTTTTTTAAATAAAATTTATATTATTAACATGATACATAACCTTTTTTGACAGATATCATAAAAAACTATATACAATGTTGTCAGATTTCAAATTTCGAAATTATACATTTTTGTAACTATAATTTAATTCAACATTTTGTTAAATATTTTTAAATCTCTTAACTACCTTTATGTAACTGGGGTATATGTTTTAAAACTTATTAATATGACAAACATGCTAAATGCTTAATTTTTTTAGATCAGTATTTGGAAAATACGGAGAATTATTAAGGAAGGATTGAAAAATAATGAGAAAGTCGCAAATAAAGGAAGTAAAACTGATACATTTGAGAAGTTTTTAAAAAAAAAAAGACTTACAGCGACAGTTTTCTAAAAATGAACATTTTACTTTAAACAAATTTTTGACTGAGGCTAAACAAAATTTTGATTTTAAAGGGGGACGTACTACACTATACAAACTTATAAAATTAATGGAATACAAATTTAAATAAGTAAATGGACGACATATTTTATGTCAACAACGACACGTTAAAATTAGTAAGATCGCTTTCATTCGGAAATATAAACAACTAAAAAGTCTTACTGAGAGAGTTAGATTCGTGTACCTAGATGAAACATGGTTTTATCAAAATGGTAGACCAGTGCGTCAATGGATGCAAGATTCTGACCTGAAAAGTAATCCAGCTCGTGTAAAATCCGAAGGAAAGCGATTTACTATTTTACACGCAGGGACTGATACTGGATTTCGGGAAGGATGTAACTTGTTACTAGACTCTTCGAATACAGACCTTGACTATCACAAAAGTATAAATGGTGACCTTTTTAAAAACTGGGTTGTTAATCAATTTATTCCTGCTCTATCTGTATTTCAAGAAAAATGTATGGTGGTCATGGACAACGCGCCTTACCATTCAGTTCAACTTAACAAACCACCCTCTTTTTCAGCGAAAAAAGCGATGTTGCAGGAATGGTTGATTAACAATAACATTACGTTTGATACAAAAATGACAAACAAACAACTGTACTCAATAATATTACATTATAAATCTGACGAAAAGACATATGTATTGGATTAAATTTTAAAACAACGAGGACATGAAGTACCATTGTCATTACAATCCAATAGAACCAGCATAGGGGTTTACTAAGACATATTATAAAAAACATATAACATCTACTTATCTTGACCAGCATAGAGTTAAAAAAACTTAGACAGAAGCATTGACTTAATGCACACCAGACATGTGGCAAAATTTTTGTAGACATACAGACTAACTTATTTTGGCAGATTGGACTACTTACATGGGAAACTGCTCACATGACAATATTCCTCCTTTAATTATTTCATTGGAGGAATAAGATTCTGAAGATTCCGATTTTGGATTTGAAAGTGACTCTGATTCTTCCAGTGAAATAATGGAAGAGGATTGATCATACAAATACACCGACAACATTGACACGTTACATCCAAACCTGCATCTGTATTTGTTTTTATTTGCGTTTATG
Organism: Altica lythri; assembly: GCA_964028335.1. Classification (NCBI taxonomy): domain Eukaryota; kingdom Metazoa; phylum Arthropoda; class Insecta; order Coleoptera; family Chrysomelidae; genus Altica; species Altica lythri. Next base: position 61,265,460 of record OZ034807.1, on the reverse strand, counting down.
TAATTTATTAAAATATTTTTGTTTGAAAGCATGTATGTCTAACAAATCTTAATTTTTCTGAAAAATTTCTGTTATAAAGAACATTATCAAAAAATCTGCAAGTCAAATGCGACACCACCTGAGGCGGGCCAGGAAAATCAAATTTGAACTGGAGTATAGTTTTCTTAATTAACCCATTGGATGTGAAATTTTATTATCCTACAGCCACTAACAAAAATGTCACACTACGATGCTATTTAGATGTAAAATAGCAGACTTTAAAAAAGATGGATATAGAATTTGAGTACTGTGTTTTTATGTCAATCTCAAAAATGATGAAATAATTTTTTTACCACTGCTTGAACAACTTAAAAGTTTTAATATACATTTGTAAAAATGATTTTTTTATTATTGCTTGATTAATTTAAAAGTTGTATTAAACGTTTCTACTTAATATATGTATATGTGCTACATTTTGAATTTTATTTATATTATTTATTTGTAATAAAATGTAAATATAAAAGTAGGTATACTTTTTGTTCTAGATCAATAAAATAATATGATAATTAACTATAAACAGGGATCTGTTCTGTGCAAAGGAATGTGTTATTTTGAATATCAGTCAAAATTCATGTGAATTCAAATAGACCATTCTTGAATATTAACTTGCAGCAAAAACTGACGTATCTACTTTAGTATTCAATTTAATAATAAATATATTGACCTATTTTCTGCAAGTAATAAATTTGGTTTGCAGGTTTAATTACTTAAGATATTTGTAATGAATACACATATTTTTATTGAAGACGTGACAACATCGTACTTACAATTAACAAGACCACAGAACAGTAAACTATTCTGTGATCAGACGTTTATTATACCTACTGGGCAAATTTCATGTTACTAACAGAACTGAGATAGGATAAAAAAGTGAACAGAGTATACGACTGACACTAACTACGATCTAAAGTGTAAAGTCTGTTCCCTTGGTATTGAGGGAAAAGGTAGGTCTATTCTTAATATTCAAATATCGAATTTGATTAAATTAATTTATTCTCTTATTTAATTTCTTTTGAGTTCTTGTATTTAGTTTTGAATACTAGAAAATACTTTTTCCAAAAAATCAAAGTAAAATTTGTAACAAGCTAATAATGTAAATAATATTCTCATATACGTTTTGTTATAACGTCATACAGCGAATAATGAACCATTATTTCATTATTCACTAGTGAACTATTATTCTTAAGGAATCTCGTGTATAATGAACGTTTTGTATATTAAAGATGTAATTTGGGGTGGTGCGATGGCTTTACTTTTCATTACAAAACGCGTAACGCACTGAAATTTGCAATAACTAGGTACCTACTAAAATTTTGAGTATACCTATTGACGTGTTTAAGTTCATGAGCATTAATAATTATAAAAAAGAAACATTTTTACCTAAAGCTATTGGTTTGTGATTGACTATCCATTGATACACCATTCCGTCGTTTAAGAACCATTTTACAACAACATCGTGATCATGCTCGTCTAATTTATAAACACAATCTAAAGTCACATCATCTCCATAGTTAACTCTTTCTGGTACGTCCAGATTTTCGATTTTGACACCAAGTGCATTATGGTACCACAAACCTAAAACATGTTATCGTATTTAAGTGACTCTTGTCCATAAAACTAATCCAAACGATATATACAAACGCACTACTGGTTAATATAGCTTTAACACATTTGCATTATAATTCAATACTTTATAGTTAAAAGTAGCTTTTTCTCGTGTTTTCACTTGCGGAGGGATTTAGTCTGCGTGGTGTGTAGATAAAAAGTTGCCTATGTCCTTACCAGGTTTGAAACTATGTATATTAAATTTCATCACCAAACCATCAGCACAGCCGTGAAAAATACATTGAGACTGATTAAAAAACGGGGCGGATAGAAGCGAAGCGAGAATGTTAAAAAAATCTCAAGCTAGCTTGGATGCTTGGCTTAATTAACATTAATAGGATATTTATCAAAGTATATCAATTAAATTTTATTTTAAAAATATATTTATTTTATATTAAAAATACAAAAGGTCTCCAAAAACCTGTTTTCCCGCATATCGACCAAAAACGAGTAATACCGAATTCCTAACTATGGCCAGATCATTACGATCAACCCCTAGCTGAGCTACTGGTCTCAGACCCTCTTCGTTAATCTTATGTCCGAATTCCTAACTGCATACAAATATTATTTAATTTTGAATTTAATAAATATAAAAAAGTCTTCAAATTTTTAAAAACAAAATGTGTTTTGGAAAATTTTACATTATTTGTTTTTTGTACGATTAATTAAATAATTAGATTTTACTCGTAAAAGTACCGCACGTTAAAATCTTGAAGTGAAGATAAACTATATAGTAGAAGATCAACTGTTTCAAGTAATTTTTTTTTAACTTCGTGGGATTAATAAAATAAAAAAAAGTGAAATAGGTGAAATATTTCTTTTCTTCAATCCGATTAAGAAATCTAAAGTAGTTGCCAAAATCAGGTAGAAAATGTTGAGTTAGGAATTCGGACATAGGATTACCGAATTACGTACTAATCCCCAACTGTTATGACCACGATTAGGAATTCGTATATCCCGCCAAAACGGGTCCACTCTTTTGGGTAAAACAGGTAAGTTTAGGGTTAAACGGTTATACTCTTTTAATGACTTAACAACTTTGCTAACGAATAATGTATTACCTAAATTTTATTTACTTACCTTTTAAGTAGTCTTTATATTTGAGATAGGTACATTTTAAGATTAGAGTCAGTAACTTTATACACCTAAACGTAATTATAGGGTTTGTTCCAACTTACTACATGCGGGTAATTTTTTAATGATGAGTATGAGCGAACCACAAACATATATTCTTATAGAAACAATCTATAGCAAATTGATTTGAAGATCAATATCAATATAAGAAATATTAAATCAAAATAATTAAAAACATTTAAATAAATTGTTACAAAAATTTAGTTTCACATGTTAGGTATATAATGTCTTCATTCTTGACATAAATCCCAAAAAATAAACCTATTCCGGAGTAAGTAGTGCAGGGTTCGTGAATCCATTCATTACAATCTCTACATCCATCAAATATGTGACGATTCATGTGCAACTATAGTTGATTTAAAGCAGTTAATGGCATTTTGTGTACCTACTAGCAGCACAAAAAGCCTTGCTTTTTCATACTGGGAAATGACTCTTACATGGCACCTTGAAACTGCTTGATCGTATGAAAAGCAGGGCGTGCCTAAATGTAGGCAGTCAATTTTATCATAATAACTTTTTAATTATACGTCTAAATTTTTTAGTGTAATAGACAAAGTTTATCTGCATTAGATGCTTAAAGTGACAAATGCGTCGATGTCGATAAGATTTTGATAAATATTATAAAATGTGCATTGTAAAAAGTATCCTATTTAATTGTATTTATGTTGCACTATTTTGTTCATAGTGGCTGCTACGTAAAAAGTTAATATATTTAGAACTAGTTAAGACATAATCCTATGGTAAATCATCGTTGTGAAACTCTTAACAGTTTAGACAGCGCACACCAAGATAGCACTCGGAGTGCAGAGTTTTTCCTGACTTACTTGATATTTATCTTTATGGTATGAACAAATTACCTACATAAAATTATTTTATCCTATGTGTTACAGGGTAAATAGATGCCATCACATTACAATAATATAGAACATATTAAAATAAACACATCTGCCACAAACAAATTAAATTATTAAATTTACAATACCTACCTGTTTAGTTAGATAAGATTTATGCCATAGATGTTTAAAATTATGACGATTACACACAAACACGTAAAATAGATGTTCTTAATGAGATCAAAAAGAAATTAAATCACAGTTAGCAATTTGATATTTAAAATGTTTTAGCATATTCTTTTTTGTCGTGTTATTTATACTTTTAGTACGGTATATGATAATAAATTATCTAGTACGGTTATAATTTTCCTTGTGTTTGTTTAAGATGTGCCTGTATATATGACTCAATCATTGGGTGTCTGTTCGCATGTTTATGGTGTTGTTAATATTAATATATATTATTTCGTCTATGGATCTTTTATAATAATTTGATTGTCTATCTAATATTGTAGTATGATTAAAATCGAAATTATGAACAATATCAAAATGGTGTTTTGCTAGTGCTGTTTTATCAGTTTCTTCCCTGTTCCTTTCTCTACAGTCGTACTGGTGTTGGTATAAATGATTTTTTAAATCTTGTTTTGTCATGCCTATGTAGTTTCTGAACTTATTTTATTTTTGTCTTTAAAATTAATAGCAAGTCATGTAAATTGCTTTGAAACAAAACATATTTACTAGTTGTTGACAGTTGTCCCAGACTGTGGGTATTACTAATTGTTAGTGTAAAAAAAGAAATTTTGCCAAGAATGTATTTCAGCAATGAAGAATATGCGATATTATTTATATTTATAGCTATTCCAACGGGAATATCACAGAAGATCCCCGAATAGACGTCAGCCATCCAGCCGTGTATTTTTAGATGCATTTCAAACACTGCGACAATGTGGAATTGGTAATCGTCATCCTGTTGGTGTAAATCAACGATACAACGCTCCGAGAGAAGTCTGAAATCACACAAATACATTATCTTTAGTAAAGAAAATGTTAAAAGTGCGATAATAGCGACATATCCATAACTAATTACAAACTGAAATTCTATTTGACAAAAAACCTCTCGGCTTTGTAGGGTTAACTACTTGATTTACAGTTTCCTGCTAATCAATTGTCAATTTAGTAAAACGTTTATCAAATAGATGTCAAAGGTATAATAATTGTTTAATACTATTATGACGTTTTACAGAGTCTTTGAAAATCAAAGAACATATAGACCGTTTACTAAGAACCAACAACTCTTAAACTATTATTACCTTTGACATTTATTTGATAAACGTTTTACTGAAATGACAATTGATTAGCAGCAAACTGTAAATCAAGTAGTTAACCCTACAAAGCTGAGAGGTTTTTTGTCAAATAGAATTTCAGTTTGTAATTAGTTATGGAGATGTCGCTATTATCGCACTTTTAACATTTTCTTTACTAAAGATAATGTATTTGTCTGATTTCAGACATATCTCCAGTCTAGATGCTCTTAGAGCTTCTGGACGGATATCTTCCTTGTACCTTCCTTATGCCCGGTTTCTGAGGTACTTTTAACGACAGTTTATCGATTCGATAGCGCTATTGGTTCAATAACTCTTAGAATTGCGTTTCTGAACATGGCCGCGTCAGTTAAACTCCGTTCAAACTAAGGTAAACTTATGCCCGGTTTCTGAGGTACTTTTAACGACAGTTTATTGATTCGATAGCGCTATTGGTTCAATAACTCTTAGAATTGCGTTTCTGAACATGGCCGCGTCAGTTAAACTCCAAACTAAGGTAAACTTAACTGACCATTTTGTGCAGTTTATCGGTTCCATAACTTTATTTGACGTTTTGGACGTGGTCATTTCATGCGATTTTTAGGTTATTATTATTACGTGGTGAATTTTAACGTTACGTTATAGCTAAACTTAACTCGAAAAAATAATGATTAGTGGTATAATTAATACAAGCAGTTCGTCAGAGTCAGATACAGAAGTAATGGAGTTTATTTCTAGTATATCTATATCTAGAAACTTAAGACAAAGGAGAAACCCTTTCGAAATGTTTAGTGATGAAGAGTTCACGTTAAGATATCGCTTTAACAGGAACACTGTGATACATGTTAGTGAAATCATCAGCCCTACTCTAGTGCCTATTTCGCACCGCAAATACACATTGTCTGTTTTGTAACAAATTTTTATCGCATTACGATTTTATGCCACAGTTACGTTCCAGGTTTTAATTAGTGATGACATAAACGTACATAAAAGTACCGTGTCAAGATTAGTGTATAAAGTGAGTAAGGAAATAGCAAAGTTAGCTAGGAGCTATATCAAAATGCCCAATGTTGAAGAGTTGAGAATGGTTAAGGAGCAATTTCACAATATAACGGGATTCCCAAATGTTATTGGTTGTCTAGATGGATCACACGTAACTATTCAGTCTCCTGGTGGTAAACAAGCAGAATTGTTTTGTTAATGTACAAGTGGTTTGTGATGCAAAATTATATATCCGTGACATTGATGCTCGATGGCATGGATTGGCTCATACTCCAGCCATTAGGTAGTTATGTCGGAAATTGGGGTTAGAAATGAAAATGAACGGAGAAAGCCTCCACAGAAGAACCTTCTGTTTTTTTATTGTCGATTATTGCGACAAATTCTTTCGCTACTTCTATCAACGTCATCTTTTCACGTTCAGTGAAATTCCTACAGCGCTTTCCTGATTCCATATTAAAAGAAAAAAAAATACTTCAAAATTTAACACGAAAAAGCACACGCGGGAACAACTCAAAGCTAACAACACAACAATAAAATCATAGGATATTTTCTAAATAGTTATTTTTCTCTGTCAAAAACAACTGAAGCACTCTTTTGTCCTCCAGTTTAGGGAAGGAGACGGTACCACCAATTGCAGATGAATTTACTTAATAGGTAATTGGGAAAAACACTAACAATCCCTACCGATAATTCTAAATAGATCTAGTCATGGTCAAACATCTTTATTCAGGGGAAAAACCAATATTATTTAAACTAATAAATGTTAAATGGGTATAAGGATTGAATTTAATGCCTATTGTAAAATAGCTGCTTACGATCTGAGATTAGTTAGATAATATCCAAAAGGGTCTTTCAGTAAATTTTATCAGAAATATATATTTATCTTTTTAACGTATTTTCAACAGATTATTTGCACCTAATAACTGTTTAAAATTTATTTATTGTTATTATTTTTTTATATCACTATCTGGGATTACCCAAAATAAAGTGTATCTATATATTATTTTCATATTTTTAGACTAAAATAGTATTTGATAACTCATTTAACTTCAAAAAAACTATTATCACAAATAAAACATGTAATAAGTACAAAATAAAATAAATGATATCAAATTCTTTGAAAATTTCCATCTAGTGGTAAATATAGGAACTACTTATTGGTTAAATAGTTATTGAGTTATTGCGTGTTCAGAAACGCAGTGACAGTTAAACAAAGTTTATCTTCTCCATAACTTTAATGAAGCGATAACTATTGAAAACTTAACTGAAGACCTCAGAATCCGGGCATTAACTGACCATTTTGTGCAGTTTATCGGTTCCATAACTTTATTTGACGTTTTGGACGTGGTCATTTGATGCGATTTTTAGGTTATTATTATTACGTGGTGAATTTAAACGTTACGTTATAGCTAAATTTAACTCGAAAAACAATGAATAGTGGTATAATTAATACAAGCAGTTCGTCAGAGTCGGATACAGAAGTAATGGAGTTTATTTCTAGTATATCTATATCTAGAAACTTAAGACAAAGGAGAAACCCTTTCGAAATGTTTAGTGATAAAGAGTTCACGTTAAGATATCGCTTTAACAGGAACACTGTGATACATGTTAGTGAAATCATCAGCCCTACTCTAGTGCCTATTTCGCACCGCAAATACACATTGTCTGTTTTGTAACAAATTTTTATCGCATTACGATTTTATGCCACAGTTACGTTCCAGGTTTTAATTAGTGATGACATAAACGTACATAAACGTACCGAGTCAAGATTAGTGTATAAAGTGAGTAAGGAAATAGCAAAGTTAGCTAGGAGTCATATCAAAATGCCCAATGTTGAAGAGTTGAGAATGGTTAAGGAGCAATTTCACAATATAACGGGATTCCCAAATGTTATTGGTTGTCTAGATGGATCACACATAACTATACAGTCTCCTGGTGGTGAACAAGCAGAATTGTTTAGAAACAGAAAAGGTTTTTTATGTTTCTGTTAATGTACAAGTCGTTTGTGATGCAAAATTATATATCCGTGACATTGATGCTCGATGGCATGGATTGGCTCATACTCCAGCCATTAGGTAGTTATGTCGGAAATTCCGGTTAGAAATGAAAATGAACGGAGAAAGCCTCCACAGAAGAACCTTCTGTTTTTTTATTGTCGATTATTGCGACAAATTCTTTCGCTACTTCTATCAACGTCATCTTTTCACGTTCAGTGAAATTCTTACAGCGCTTTCCTGATTCCATATTAAAAGAAAAAAAAATACTTCAAAATTTAACACGAAAAAGCACACGCGGGAACAACTCAAAGCTAACAACACAACAATAAAATCATAGGATATTTTCTAAATAGTAATTTTTCTCTGTCAAAAACAACTGAAGCACTCTTTTGTCCTCCAGTTTAGGGAAGGAGACGGTACCATCAATTGCAGATGAATTTACTTAAAAGGTAATTGGGAAAAACACTAACAATCCCTACCGATAATTCTAAATAGATCTAGTCATGGTCAAACATCTTTATTCAGGGGAAAAACCAATATTATTTAAACTAATAAATGTTAAATGGGTATAAGGATTGAATTTAATGCCTATTGTAAAATAGCTGCTTACGATCTGAGATTAGTTAGATAATATCCAAAAGGGTCTTTCAGTAAATTTTATCAGAAATGAATATTTATCTTTTTAACGTATTTTCAACAGATTATTTGCACCTAATAACTATTTAAAATTTATTTATTGTTATTATTTTTTTATATCACTATTTGGGATTACCCAAAATAAAGTGTATCTATATCTTATTTTCATATTTTTAGACTAAAATAGTATTTGATAACTCATTTAACTTCAAAAAAACTATTATCACAAATAAAACATGTACTAAGTACAAAATAAAATAAATGAAATCAAATTCTTTGAAAATTTCCATCTAGTGGTAAATATAGGAACAACTTATTGGTTAAATAGTTATTGAGTAGTGTGTTGCGTGTTCAGAAACGCAGTGACAGTTAAACGAAGTTTATCTTCTCCATAACTTTAATGAAGCGATAACTATTGAAAACTTAACTGAAGACCTCAGAAACCGGGCAGTAATTATTCAACCCCAGTCAAATGGTTCTATCGAAAGATTTTACGCAACACTAGCCGAAATGATACGAGCAAATAAAGCTAAAATTCCAAATGATCACCCTTTTGCTATATGCGATTATTTGCTATAATAATAATAATAATACAAAAAGTTATACCCATGGATTTACACCCTTCGAACTAATTTTCGAGCTATACGTCGAGTAGGCCACCAGAAACCTTATGTAATCTATAGACTCTTATTACTAAATATATAAATAATTTAATGGAGTATTTTTATAAATAAGCTCGAGGAAGTATACAAAAAAAGAGAGAAAACGCAAAAGAACGATTCGATAAAAATATTTCATACGAACCTCCTGAGTACAAAGTAGGTGATAAGGTCTATGTAAAAGAATCAGGCAGATAACAGCAAAAGCCAGTAACAAATTTAATGGTCCTTTCAAAATCATAAAACTCTTAGGAAATAATTCTACTGTCTTATTAAACCATTTTGCTAATCAGACATCTAAAATCAATTTTGATAGGCTTAAACCCTACTATGAATAGTTTTCGTCTTTCAGATTCTTTGGACTGCTCTAAGTCGTCACATTACAATTTTCAACTACAACAATTAACAACACAATTACAATATTGTTCCGTGAGAAAGGAACTATTAAAATCTCAAACGACAAATGAACTCTTTCTGTATACAAATATTTAAAACTTATTAAGGATGCAATATCACATAACGATAAAATTTTGCAAGGATTATCCGACAATATCATGGATCCAAGTAGGTACCCTAACAATGCTTGCATTTAAAACCGAAATATTTTTCGACACTAAATCCTATAATTATAGAAAAAGCCGTGGTATATTTAACGGTGTAGGTACAGTTTGGAAATCGATAACAGGTAATTTAGACGCATCAGATGGTGAATACTTTAACGATTGTATAAACAAAATAAAAAAAGACGAACATCAAATAAAGTACCTATAAAGAACCGAATTTCAGTGAGAACATCTGTCATAAATTCTTTTAGCAACAGTATACAAAAACTTAAAATTCACGAACAGACTTTTAACAAAGACATTGACTAAATCAAGAAATCAATTCCAGATATTTCTGATAACATTGCGTTTTATCAAGCAAAAGAGATAGCAATTGAATTATGTGAGTCTTTAATGGAAAGTTACGTTTTCCTAGCATCTTAAATGAAATAGTTTTTGCACGTCTCATAATTTTGCATAGCTTAATTTTAACAGCATCAAATTTGGTCACTTCCCTACAGGAATTCTCCCAAGAACTTCAATGAATAACAACTCATGCCGAAATATACTTTAAACATTACAGGTTTTATTGATATAATGGAATTAGCAGCCTATTCATCAGATTCAAGATAAGTTTTTACATTTTAAAAATACCACTTGTCAACACGGTAACCTATAGCTTGTTTCACTTGTACCCAATTCCAACACAACCACAAGTCATTTTTGGGAAAGTATGATAATATTTCATCGACAAATTATATTGGTAGATTAGTAAATATAATGAATTTTAAGCTCAAAGTGAATAGAATATCCAGATGTTAAATTATATAAACAACAAACAAAAGAAATTTGTACATTAACCGGCGTTTAAATTGGAGATTTTCTGCGGGTTACATAGACACTCTACGAACTGAGCTATCATAGTATCTACTAATTCTATGGAATTTTTAACTATTAATCAAATATGATATAACAATTTGTCGATAATTTTTGTTTTAAAAAATATTCAATAAGCCTTACGTCTTTCAGTTTTTCCTTGAATCGCGTTTTTATAAATATAATATCTGCTATTAGGTAACATTTAAACATTTTAGCATTTTTAAAAGTAATGCATCTTACCAATTAATGAAAATATCACACACCAAGAGAAAAACATTGAAGAATAACTGTTCAAGTTATCAAACTTAATCCAATTGAGCAAAATGATTTCAATCACCTACAGATACCGAACCGACAGAAGTCCTTAGGTAACTAACTAAATTTTCCTTGCAATGAATTTAAACTAGTGACTGAAAAAGGGGAAAATTTCGGCGCAAGGAAAATGTTTGGTTAACTAATTTGAATGCAAACCAATTGAAAAGTTAAATCAACAAGAAATTTTTGTATTACTTACCAAATAGTAATAATAAAAATTCCAGATATTTAAAATACATCTTACTATCATTTACTATCAATACGTTAACACTAAGATAGAATTTAGAAAAGATGAAGGTTAAATTGGAAAAAAAAATTAATAAAGCATAGACGTAGAAGTAGTAAAAAAATTAAATACTAAAAGTAATTTGTAAGGAAACAATTCAGATTAAAAATTTATTATTTTACGTTGCTTTTATCTTTTTGATCTAATAAAATGACATGGTACATATATGGAATTTATACTTTGTCGCCAGGCTTCAGATAAGCTTTATAAATTTATAAATTTTAAATATGTTTTTATACCAAATAACTTCTTAAAATTTCGAAACATTAACAAGCGTTTTTTTTTGTAATTATTTATTATAAGTATATACCTACTATGTAAAGTATCTGTAATGAAAAATACCTATTAAACTAAAGATAGAAAAACTAAGTAATTTCGATCAACCTCATGTAAGAGATTAGCTCAATTTATACCGAAATTTAAGAGAATTGGATAATACACTTCTTATTATTTTTTCGTATTGATAAAAAATATGTATTCAAAAATAATTTAGGTAATTCCATTTAAGTGCAACACTGAGTTCGAGCAAAAGCACAAAGTGCAAAAAGGTTAACGTATACAAAAAAATTTTTACATGTACCTAATATTCCAAACGAATGTACGCAACAAAAATTTTGAGACAAAAATATAAATACTGTCATTGATTTAATTAATTAATTCTAATTAATTTATAAAAAGAATAGTTTGTTACATTATTTTTTTTTAACAACTTGAACACGTTATAACACTACTAGTGACCCGTTGACGTCAATTCTTATCAAATTTGTTCTTGCGTGCCGCATAAATAATTGGATGGTTGCAACATCGATTTCTCGAATCTCTTAAACAATTTTGTTATTTAATTAGTAAGTACAGTTTGTTTTTAATTTTCTATTCATTGTTATAAATTCTGCTAAATAAAGCGCAAAATTTTGCATGGAGAAAGTAAGGTGGTATATCTTGTTTGGGTATGAATGGGATATTAAGCTGCAAGCCATTCTCTAGTTTGTCTGACAAAGTGACAAGAAGTCAAATCAGGTTAGAACATCACTTTAACTTTATTGTGAAATTCGCGAATAAATCCTAAAAATTTAGGCAAAAAGAATTATACCTAAAAGACGTTTGAATTTATTTCAAGCTAGAGATGGGACGTCACAACAGCAGATTGTCGCCGAACTTCGTTATAAACAAGTGTGTGATTTCACGAACTTGGAATATGTTTCGGAAACGGGTGATATAGTAAGATGGCCATGTGGACCCCAAGCACGCATTACAATGTCTCGCCAGATGGTAACGAATGCAATCCAAACTTCCACTTCTTGACATGGAATCACAAAGATTCTCGTTTTCGGTCATGTGGACCTGATGGACGTATTCGAGTTTACAGAAAACTAGGTTCAAAGACAATATAGTACTTACCATTTTGGAGGAGGATTTTGTTTTCCAATAGAATAATCCTGTCCTCAGGTAGCACAAGTTTGAGAATTTTTCCAAGAAAATAAAATTGCAGTAACCTATGTATTATTCACTCAATAGTCCGATTTTAAATACTATATAACATCTGTGGAAAGAATTGCTAAGACAAATGAGACAGAGATATGGAAACAGATTACTCAACAAATAATTCGTTATTTAATTAATATCATACCACGTCGGAACCTAAGCGTAATAAGTACAAAAGAAGGTAATACCAAATGTTTAAACTTATAAGTATTAGAATTTCTGAAAAAAAATTATTTATTAATTTATTTGTTTCTTATCAAAGTTTTCAAAAACCATTTGGTTAATATTGTTTTCACAATAAAGTAGTTTTTTCATAGTGAGTATATCAAGTTTTTTTATAGTTTATTAATAACTAGTTGTACCCGCGACGTCGTTCGCGTGGCGTAATAATTGTTGTATAAAAAAACTTTATAACTACACCAGATGTTATGTTGAAAGAAGACAAATACATCTTTGAAAACCGCAATCGGATCGGATCAGTGGTTTTCATGTGATGCGCGCACAGTCAGACAGACAGACAGACAAAAAAAATCTAACCACATTTTTGGGTTCCTTATCGATGTACCCGCAACGTCGTTTGCGTGACGTGTTGATTGTTGTAATAAAATTTTTCCCCCTCCCCGTTAAAGGGGTAGGGGAAGAAATTTTTATGCACCAGATGTTAAGTTGAAAGAAGACAAATACATTTGTGAAAACCGCATTCGAATCGGAACAGTAGTATCATGTGATGCGCGCACAAAGATACAGACAGACAAAAAAATCTAACCAGATTTTTGTGTTCTATATCGATGTAATAACACCCCCCGTGAATAATTTTTTAAATATCTTTAATGTACAGACTTTTCATTTCTACAGTTTATTATATGTATAGATGAGTATAGAACATTTTTAATGGAGCTCTGTGATTCGCGACTGATTCAGGGACTTAAAGGTAGTTAAAAGCAGATTCTCTATCCTTATTCTCGATACCTATGCTTGAGATAGAATCGACAACGTACCAGTTCTCATATAACTGGAAAAGCGGAACTACAGATTCTTAGAACTAATAGGTCATTATTTCTTCGCGTGCGAACAGCCACTCCACACACTCAATGATACGTTATCGGTTTGTTACTTTGCCTGCCAAAGAATCCAATAAAAGCTGAACTTCTTCGACTACCTCTTTTCAGATATCCAGAAATTTATGACGAAACTTGGCATCTTTACTAAAAAAATCATGGAATATTTCTCTTATTCACAAAATCATTTTTAAAACATAATTTTTGTAAATTCGGTTGACATAAAAAAAAATGAAATTTAGAATATAACATGATTATATCTACACGAAATAAAACAAGCTTTTGAGGAGAGATTTAATTAATAATAGTTTGGAAAATAAATTTCACTTTATTTTATATCCAAAGAAAACAGAATTTGAAACACTTACAAATATGCACAAGGATATAAGATCTAAGAACTCTGACCTTACAGGTATACCAACAAAGACTTAAAGAAAAAATAACTAATAATAATATCTGATTCTGATAAGAACCAACATACTGAAAGCAGCACAACAAGCGGTTAAGAAGAATTATCAAAAAGGGAGAAAAATCGAAAATAGTGGTGGTTTAAACATGAAGTAAAGATATTACCCCAGAAGAAACAGAAGTCCTATCTTAAACAAAGATCTAATACGGAAGACAAAAGAAGGTATGGAATCTATTGAGAAATAGGAAAAAATTAATAAACGAGTATATTATACAAAATACAAAGATTACATCGAAGATGAAAGATATGTTTAAAAACTTCATATTACAACCGAAAGCATGTCAATAACTCATGAAGACAAAAACAGGACCATTTCTATAGAAAGACTAAAGCAAATCGCGGCGAAGCTAAAAACCGGAAATCACCGGGTATTATACAAACAAGTTATAATGGTGTCGTGGGACACCAGGTAGGAACTAAGTTCCTTCGGCTTATGTAGAATCGACACAATTTGCAAAAAAAAACGTGCTGAATTTTATGTAGGTTTTCTTGATTTTTCTCTTAAATTTTGTTGATTAGTATTAAATGTAATAATTACTGAGATTCGGTCAATAAATTATTTATTAAAATTTTTTTGTACACTACATATGTTTCGGCTCATGCCATTTTCAAGTGTCTAAAATATTTACAAATTAGTTATAACTAAAACACAATACACTCAAATTACCTATATGATCTATATTCTATACTAATAAATTTGCAAACGGTCTGCTAAAATGTGTTCAAAATGATAGGTAAATCGTATGTAAAATTTTAAAAAAATAGTGCAACAGTGATCCAAAAGGGAAACCTTCCATATGAATGTATGTATTATATTGTGCCATTGAATTTTCTTTAAAATAACATAAATTCGTTATAAACCATAACCAAACAACGTTATCTATTCGAGTGACCATACACGTTCAATAAATTTAAAAATAGTAATAGAACATGAATGAAGCTACTGTAAAGAAAATTATAGATGATGGCTTAAAACGAATACTACAGGAGATACAGGATAAACAAAGCAATGTTTTGGAGGAAATACAAAAAACTAAAAATGAACTAAAAAACTCCATAGATTCGTCAGAAACACGACTTCTTTTAAAATTAGAGGAAAAAGAAAATAAAATACGTCTTCTCGAAACAGAAAATCTGGATTTAAAGGACAGAGTGGAATACCTTGACAGACAGAACAGGAGAAAAAATATAATCATTTCAGGATTAAAAAAGCCTTCTCAAGAAATCAATCTGAAAGATATTATTGAAGAATTAAAAAATAAAATAGATATCACTTTAGCAACTGGAGATATTGATCATTACTATTCATTAGGAAAAGCCAAATCAGCCCCTTTAAAATTAGAATTAACAACTTATTGCAAGAAAAAGGAAATACTAACAAATAGAAAAAAATTAAAAGGTACTAGAGTATATATTTCCGAAATTCTTACAAAAGTACAAAGAGCAGAACTAAATATTTTAAAAGAGTATCAATCACACTTTAGGAAAACCGAACCAGATTCTAAATGTTATATAGTGGGAAATAAACTTTGCCTAAATGGTAACAGGCTTACAATTGAGGATCTTCTAGAACTTAAAAACATTCGTTCAAACAGCAAACCATCAACACCAGTAACAAATTCCTACGATTCAGAACATACAGCACATCAGTCTCTAGAAAAGGAAACAAACGAGGAAACATCTAAACCAATTAGAAACGAAACTCCTGGCAAGAAAACCAAGGAAACAATAGACAAAACAGGCGCCAAGATCAATACAAATCTCAAACAAGTTAATCTCACTAGAACGGTAAAAACAAGATCCAATAGTAATTCCTCCAAAAAATAATAAAAGTACATAAAAGTAATACTTAACTATTGTTTGGCTTTTCTAAATTAACAATTTGTATTTTATTAATATTTATAAGTTAAATAATATAATATGGATGAGTATATACGAGATTTCACTTTGGAAACAATTGATACTAAAATAATAAAAAGTGTAAATGAATATAATAACTTACTAACTGGAATAACAAATTAAAATTTAAATATTTTTCATATGAATATTAGAAGTATTAATAAAAACCTAGATGAACTAAAAATAATGCTTCATCAAATAAATGTTGAGTATGATCTAATAATCCTCACTAAAACCTGGGAAATTGTTGATACTGTAATGTTCACAATGGATGGGTACAATCTATATTATAATCAAGGAAATATTAATAAGAATGACGGAACCCTAGTTTACGTAAATAACAAGTTAGAATCGAATTGTAATATTAGAAAAATTGATGTTTTTAACATGTTAGAAATTGAATGTTATCTGTTGAATTACTACATTTTGATATATGCATTGTATAGGTCTCCAGCAACTCTGACATAGATTTTGTAGAAAATTTTTCTCATTTTATACAAAATAATAATAACCAGCACCATGATTTGCAATTTATAGTTGGTGACTTTGCCACGTACTTTTAGTAAAAAAAAAATAAAATAAATTTTGAAAAATTATTCTAACGGTTTATATTGATATCTCCAACTCCAGCTTAGATTGGTAAGTGGTTTCTCTACTGGCAAATTTGTGCCCAGCTCAGCCGTAGAGGGTAAGTACAAAAGTGTGAGTCGCGCCACCGATTTAAACGGTACTAAATCGGAAACCCCTGATGTTCCAGGCACTGACCTATCTTACTGGAGATAAATAATGAATTTTAAGTATCTTAATAGAAAAAAAAATGATTGAATAACAAATATGGTGAGTGGGTGATTGGCTGAGTAAGACAACAAAATTAGATCTATCTATATATTTTACAATATTATAAACCCAACGGTTCAATAATAATCTCTGAAAAATAATGAAAAATAAGCGTTAAAGAACAAATAATCAATAATGATACCGCTAATTACTGGCGTATAAAATAAAAGAGTGATCACCCAGCGCAAAAAAAATTACTAAATAGTTAGTACCTAAAAATGCAAACTATCAAATGTTACATCCGCTTAAACAAAATTACAATGTCTTGAACTTAAAATTATCTTAAAATTGGCTTATCTGTTAGATGATCTTCTCTGACGCAGAGGATCTTGTAGAGAGGCTAACTGTACTAGCCAGTCCAAAAAAAAACAAATTACTCGCCAGATCCAAAAACAAATGTTCGCCAGGTCCAAAAACAAATGTTCGCCAGGTCCAAAAACAATTTACTCGCCAGGTCCAAAAACCCCTTTTATATTAAGATTAGTGGTTAAGCAGCCAATCTGCGATGTTATTTCGCTAACACCCTGTAGCAAATTTCGTGTTTCTAAATCGGATGTCCACGCTTCTTCGTAACGAACTCTCTTAGTAATCACACGAAGAAAAGCACCATTTAATTAAATCCCAAGAAATATGGAGTTATCTACGCCTACTCAAAAATACCACAATAGGAATAAACACAAATGAGGCTTAGATAAAAATACTGAAGTGAAATTCAAAATCCCGTAAGGATGGCTTAGAAATTGCCAGATAAGAATGTTCAACTTCACAAAATGGCGTTGCTTAATTCAGTAGTAGCACTAAATTGTTCGTTCAACTGTTGAAACGCCAAAGAAAGCCAAGAATCCGATCACTCACGCATACGCTTCTCGCAATGATACTTGAGAGTAAAGAAGGGGAAATTGTGTGTTCTGTTGTGCAAAAATGGCTTTGCTAGACATTAAATTGATTTAAGAAATGATGTTGAAATTATTAATGTCACAAGAAATCAATGCACTTGTTTGCCTAATTTTAGATTTTCGCTATTAGCTTAAACAGTTAAAGTACCGGTACGTTTTCGAGCTAAACAATCGAATTACTCTCTCTACGGGTCAAGGCGATACGATACTCACTACAACTGACTGGAACCCGTTAAAAGGCTAGCAATTGCGATAAAACACTTAACTTTACTTTACATATATGGAACCTGATTTATGCACGTGACAACATCCCCCTCCCTTCGAAAGGAGAAAAGCTTACTCGTAAGATTTTCGACGATGACTTATAGATTAAAGATTCGGGAATAGACACGCGCTAGAAATTACCATACATACCTTCATATAAAGACTCGACAAGAAGTAAAAGAAAACATAAAATTAAAAGGAAGGTCGCAGAACCAAAAAGTACCTTCACAGATTTTGAGCTAAGCTCGGGAACAAAAGCACCCAGTACAATAAAGTTTGCACCAAACTAAAACAACTTCGGTTATCCGCTTCAGAGGACCATGAGCGATGCTCCCCGAGGCGAGCAGAGGCAATGCACTCTTCCAGGGGCGACCTCGCGAAAAGATGTTCAATCGCGTCGTGGTTACACACCCCTGGACCTCACACCTTACAGAGTACAAAGTCCACCCACCCGGTTAACAACGCTCACAACCCTCCTCCACTTCTAAACCTCCGTCGGTATATCACAAAATAAAAGGAACAAGTTAAAAGGTATCAAAGATTCGGGTACTGCCGAGACTTCCACGGGAGGCCCTGCAAGGTCATCTGACTCCGACAGCAGTAGTGAACCCCGCATAGTGACAGTTTTCTCTCGGGTCCCTGTCGGTGAGCAATCCACCTCCCACTGACGGAGCGTAAGCAATGCAGTTCCACTAAAGGCGACCTCCCGTACAGCCTCGGCACCCACCCGAGCCTAAGGCCATATACAAAAGAAATCGCGGAGGGACGTTTTGGGCCGAAGCCCGGGACCTGAAGGGACCCAGTGTGATAAAGCCCACACCAGACTAAAACGAATCAGAAGGATCCGGTAGGAATTTGGAAGTGTACCTGAAGGGTACATCCTAAATAATAAAAATAACACAAATAAAACCCAAATAAAACCCAACGACTGACACGAACAGGACTCCAAAAGAAAGAAAAAAGACATCTGGCTCCAGTCACCCAACCTCAGGACAATCAGTAACAACTAGCAATTAAAGACCAAAGAGGAAAAAAAAAGAAGTAAAAACATTCAGCTGTCATTGAAAGAGACGGAGATGGAAGAAGAAGAGAGAAAAAAAATTGAGATTAAATGCAGAAAGAGAGGAAAAAGAATAACAGAAATAAAGGAATTAGTAGCGAAAGAAAACGAATAACGGAAGAGGATTCAGTGAACAGAAGATAAGACAAGGTAAGGGAAGAAAAAGTTACGACGAAAACTGAATTCTAAAGTGTTAAGGTCAACGATGGTCATGTTGAAGAAATAAAAAAAAAGGTTGCTGGATCCAAGTACGAAAGATAAGATATGACAATAATTTGATTTTACTAATCCGACTCAGAGAATCCCTCAACAAATCCCACAACTTGTTTTTTTCCCACTGGACACTCAATAACCCAAACTAAAAGCCAAAACGCAAAAGGATTCAATGGTCCAGTCGGAAAATAGAGGTTTGGGTCTCAAAAATCCACAATTAAGTGACATAGATACACTAAAATTGAAACCAAAACCATGAGGTTATTACTAAAGTCGGTGATAACTAATACGGAAGCAGGTAAATGAGATAACTAAACATAAAGGTAAATATAAGATAACGTACAAGTTATTCATTACAACGCAAGACGAAATATACCACGAAACTTGGATCCAGAAGTGTTAAGGTTGGTGGACTTTTACCTACCCCGCCTGGAATATCCTCGGGTGGTGAAATTCTTAGACCTCCAGCCACAAGGCACAAAAAAAAAGAAATAAACGATGGAATTGCTAAAAAGGTTGGATTCAAGTGACGACGGGTAAGATAGGGTAACAATAAGACAACCCAAGGTATAACGAAACTTGAATCCAAAAAGTGTTTAGGTTAGGGGACTTTTACCCACTCCGCCTGGAATATCCTCGGGTGGTGAAATTCTTAGGCCTCCAGCCACAAGGCACAAAAAAAAAGAAAGTAAACAAAATCAAACTAAATGAAATAGGACATTAACTGAAAATAATAACAAAAGTAAAGATTGGGGAAAATAATTTAGCGAAGGGAAGATAAAGAAAAAAATCCTAAATAAACCGTTATTTTAAGGTTCCAAGTTTGGATCACAAAATGGTTTGAGATCTTGGACATGCCAGACGCCCTTTTGATTACCCTGTTCGTCCTGTAGTTCATAAGACCAAGAGCCACACTTACTTTTTATGATATAGGGACCTACATAAGTGGGAGCTAATTTTGCGCTGTAATACTTTAGCGAGTCCGAAAGAACTTTATTCCGACGCCACACCTAATCTCCGCAATTGAAAGATACCGGTCGCCTACGTAAGTTATAGCGATTAGCGTTATGAGTTCTCGTTGCCGCAATACGTTGTTTCACTTGTTGGTACAACTTAACAAATCCATCTTGACGACTTTTAACGTACGTATCCAGAGTAGGTGTTGCGATCGATGTCTTTGCTCGATGATCTGTCCCATAGAGTTTATGTTCTTTCCCAAATATGAGGTAATACGGGCTGTACTTCGTAGTTTCGCTTGGAGACGTCCTTATGGCACAGCCGATTTCATTCAGGTGCTCGTCCCAGGTCCTATGATTTTCCTGGTCTACATACATGGTTTTTATTATCCTGTTATGGCGTTCAGTCGGAGTAGCCCGCGGATTGTAAGCTGCAGTGAAAAATATTTTGGTGTTATACTTCTCGCAAAGTTTACGGAATTCATTGGACTTCATCTGCACCCCGTTGTCACACGTCACGGACATTGGCGTTCCAAACAGTAGGAAGAAACCTTCCACCGTCTCAACTAGTGATCTTGCGGTAGCCTTCCGACAAGGATACAGGAAGACGGACTTGCTGAAATAGTCTGAAACCACTAAGACGTATTGATTGCCACGTTTCGAACGTGGTAGTGGATAGCCTGGAAGGGCTCTGTAATCTCCGGTCGATCTCCCATCAATCCCGCTGGCGGTTTCTGCTTAACCTTGTTTCTAGCACAGCATTTACAGGTCTTCACATACCCAGCCACGTCGGCTCTCATTTTGGGCCAGTAATAGCCTTGACGAACTTTCCCTAGGGTCTTGAATACGCCCATGTGTCCTGAAGCTGGAATATCATGGCAACGTTGCAAAATGAACAAGCGTTCTTCCTTCGGGACTACCGTTTTCCAGTTGTCCATGGTAGGAGACAAATCCGGGACAGTTGGTTTCATTAGCTTAAGCAGTACGTTATAATGAACACGCCACAGGGGATACTTGTGCGGATGGTCTTGCACCCTTTTTAGCATGGAGGTATACCATTTATCTGACGTAGTCGAGGTAATCCTACAACAGGTGTCCGTTAAATCTATTGCGTCAATGGGCTCTGGCACAGCTCGAGAAAGAAAGTCTGGGACTATGTGGTCTTTCCCCTTCCGATGGATCAATTGGTAGTCGAACTGCTGCAGTTGCAACTGCCATCGAGCAAGCCTTCCCTGGGGGTCTTTCAGTCGGTGTAACCACAAGAGGGATGCGTGGTCCGTAATTACTACAAATCGAACGTGGTCCAAATAGTGTCTTAACTTTTCTACTGCCCAAATAACTGCTAGGCACTCCTTCTCTGTGACAGACAACTTCATCTCCTGTTTTGACAATGATCTCGATAGATAGCAGATCACCTTCTCTCCTTCTTCGAATTGCTGTCATAGAACAGCACCTAGGCCATAGTTGGAAGCGTCAGTATGTAAGTAAAAGGTCTTCTCAAAATCTGGCGCTGTCAAGATAGGGGCAGTAACCAGGCATTCCTTCAGTGCGTTAAAGGATTTCTGACAATCACTTGTCCAATGCCATCTAGCGTTCTTCTTGATCAATTTCAATAAAGGGGCCAAAAGAGAAGAGGAATTTGGCACAAACCGTCTGTACCACGAAGCGGTCCCTACAAACCGTCGGATTTCGTTGACATTTCGCGGCGGGGGTATATTTACGATGGCCTCTACCTTCTCCGGGTCTGGTCGTAATCCTTTGTCGTCCACAACATATCTCAGATACTTAAGTTGTGGCTTGCAGAAATTGCACTTGTCCTTGGAAACTACTAGGCCTGCTCTCCTTAGACGGTCGAATACCTCCTCTAGCAGTCTGAGATGATCCTCGAATGAGTTAGAGATGATTATTATGTCGTCCAGGTATACCATGACATTGGGTTCCAGCTCTGGGCCCAAGATAGTGTCTACAATTCGTTGCCAGGTGGCAGGGGCGTTAGATAGCCCGAATGGCATTCGGCGGAATTGAAACAACCCTCTCCCAGGTACGGTGAAAGCGGTGTATTCTCGTGACGCCTCGCCTAGTGGTACTTGCCAGAACGCAGATTTGATATCGATGGAACTAATGTACCGTGTGTCTCTCAACCGATCGAGTATGGTGGAAATATACGGTATGGGGTATGCGTCTTTACGAGTCGCGGCATTTACTTGCCGATAATCGACACAAAACCGGAAGGTGTTATCTTTTTTTCGTACCAAGCACACGGGGCTGGACCATGGACTAGTAGATCTCTCTATCACGCCTAAACTCAGCATCTCGGTCATTTCATCGTCGATGATTTTCTGCTTGTATGGTGAGACCGGATAATAACGTTGTTTAATCGGTCGGGTTCCTGGCTCTAATACAATCTCGTGCTCAGCTACCTTACAGCCACCGAGTCCTATACCCATTGCAGCTATCTTCTGTTCTACCAATACCTCCAGTTTTTCCTTTTCCTCGGGAGTTAGGTGTTCCATCCCTTGGACGAGGGCTACATCCATGTTGACTGGAGTGTCCGAGAATCGCCAGACATCTTGCTTTAGATCAGGAATGATCTCCATCGCTCTCCAAAAGTCTATCCCTAAGATGAGTTTGTGGGAAAGTTGAGGTAATACCATTATGTCTACCATGCGGGTCTTTTCCATGAGCGTCACAGGTGTTTAAATATACCCAATGCTGGTACATGATTCTCCATTTGCCACAGTACAGATGGTAGGTTGCTTGATGAACCCTAAACGCAAGAGTAACTCATACCCTGGTAAACCCACAATCGTGCGACTAGCGCCCGAATCAAGTAATCCTAATATAGGGTACCCGGATATTTCTATTTTCAAATAAGGACGTTGGTCACCTTGCGCGTGTGCAATTACATAATCTAATAGGGTTCTATGAGCTAAATCACGCGGATTGGTCGCTAATGAAGGATGGGGAGGAAGTCGCGACCTAACGGTTCTCCCTTGATCCGTTTCCCGAACCCGAACATTTGGGACATGCTCTCACGGTCACGTTTGGTGTTCCGCAGCGGTAACAGTGGATTTTCCGCGGATTTGGGCAATTCCGATTTGTATTCCGTATTCCTATTGGGTGGTCTATCACGTGGAGCGTCGATTTGGTCGATTTCCTCCATCGAAGGTATCGGTTTCGATGTTCTGGGATTACTCTCCACGAAGGCGAAATCTGGTTCTACGAATTGGTTCTTCCTCCTGGACGGTGGAACATATGAGTCGACTCGATGTTTATTGGTCTCCAGCTTTAAGCATTCGGTCTCCAACTCCTCGAGAGTTGTCACCACAGGAAGTTGGGTAGTATAGAACGGTGACAGGTTTCGTGAAATAATATCTAACTGGACTTCTTCTGTCAGTCCTCCATGACGTCGGAACAACATCTGCATGCAGGTTAGGTAGTCGATTATACTTTCAGAAGTATCCTGCGTTCTACCAAGCATCTCGCGGAATAACCGAGTTCGATAATCTGGTGGCTCGAAATGGCGTCGAAGCAGGTCTGATAGGCTGGTCCAATCGGCGAACCTATGAGAGTTGGCTCGATACCAATGTAGAGCTTTGCCTGGAAACAGGTCGATGGCACTGTTGAACAGTTGTCGTTCTGAAATGTTGCGAGCCCTTCGCAGTTCCTGAACTCGCTCGAGAAAATTGTGAATGGATGTTTTCCCTTCCCCGTCAAATTTGAGGTTCCACTTATCGATGGTATGAGGCTTCGTTTTTGGTGGTGAATACGATGACATCGTTGGTAGCCTTGAGTGTGAAGCTGTGGGTGTGGAGGTGACGTTATCCTCCGATTCCTGTAGGATGTGACTCAATTCCGGATTTTGTCTGCTAACCGATTCCAATGTATCCAGGGCTGCTAGTGCTTCCATGATCCACTTCGTTTTCTCCTTCCGTTCGTTCACGTCCAATCCAATCTCCGGTATCCGATTTATCCGGTGGTAGATGTGCACCAATTTGGAAAGTGTGGAGTGATACTTCGTTTGGGAATCCTCGCTTTCAGCGGTCGGCATTGACCCTTTGGTCTGTTCCAGGGAGGTTTTAATTTGCTTAATTTCATCTTCGAATGCAAAGGGGTACGGAGGAGCGGTGAATGTCCCCGTTTTTTCCATCTTTAAGATGGGTCGCAAGGTAGCACGTAATTGATCCACTGTTTGTGTTGATTCGGCAGTTATTCCACGTACTGCGAGTTCATACATTAACATGTCCTTCTTTAGGTAAGAAATGTCCATTTTATAATCCATGGTTTATTAAAATTACGATAAAATTCAACGGTAACAACGATAATTTAAAACGAATAATATGATAAATTTCCCCGCTGTATGGGATGATGGACTACAAATAACAATGACAGAAGAAAAATACAAAGAAAGAACAAATTTACGAATAGTTGCACGACAGTTAATGCGTTCTTCAACGAAAACGTAACGATACAGTTGTTTAAGATCGCTAGGGTGTTAGCGGAAATTCAATAAATGCAAAATATGTTTTAGCATAAAAAGAAAAGATAGTAATAATAAAAATATCTGCTGTAAATACCCAAAAGTTATCAAAGTTACTTAGTCTTACTCAGCTCACCAATTAAAAAGAACTTTAAAACAAGATAAAAGTGAAAATTTTGCACAATAAAAAAAAATTTGCACCCCAATTTAAAAAAAAAAAATAGGCCCCAATTAACAGAATCGGCCCCAATTAACAAAAATGGCCCCACGTTGGGCGCCAAAAATTTGCCACGTACTTTTAGTAAAAAAAAAATAAAATAAATTTTAAAAAATTATTCTAACGGTTTATATTGAAATCTCCAACTCCAGCTAAGATTGGTAAGTGGTTTCTCTACTAGCAAATTTGTGCCCAGCTCAGCCGTAGAGGGTAAGTACAAAAGTGTGTGTCGCGCCACCGATTTAAACGGTACAAATCGGAAACCCCTGATGTTTCAGGCACTGACCTATCTTACTGAAGATAAATAATAAATTTTAAGTATCTTTTTAAAAAAAAAAAAAATAATTGATTGAATAACAAATATGGTGAGTGGCTGAGTAAGACAACAAAATTAGATCTATCTATATATTTTACAATATTATAAACCCAACGGTTCAATAACAATATCTGAAAAATAATGAAAAATAAGCGTTAAAGAACAAATAATCAATAATGATACCGCTAATTACTGGCGTATAAAATAAAAGCGTGATCACCCAGCGCAAAAAAAAAATTACTAAATAGTTAGTACCTAAAAAGGCAAACTATAAAATGTTACATCCGCTTAAACAAAATTACAATGTCCTGAACTTAAAATTAAATTTTGGCTTATCTGTTAGATGATCTTCTCTGACGCAGAGGATCTTGTTGAGAGGCTAACTGTACTAGCCAGTCCAAAAAAAAACAAATTACTCGCCAGATCCAAAAACAAATGTTCGCCAGGTCCAAAAACAAATGTTCGCCAGGTGCAAAAGCAATTTACTCGCCAGGTCCAAAAACTCCTTTTATATTAAGATTAGGGGTTAAGCAGCCAATCTACGATGTAGCAAATTTCGTGTTTATAAATCGGATGTCCAACCTTCTTCGTAACGAACTCTCTTAGTAATCACACGAAGAAAAGCACCATTTAATTAAATCCCAAGAAATATGGAGTTATCTACGCCTACTCAAAAATACCACAATAGGAATAAACACAAATGAGCCTTGGATAAAAATACTGAAGTGAAATTCAAAATCCCGTAAGGATGGCTTAGAAATTGCCAGATAAGAATGTTTAACTTCACAAAATGGCGTTGCTTAATTTGGTAGTAGCACTAAATTGTTCGTTCAACTGTTGAAACGCCAAAGAATGCCAAGAATCCGATAACTCACGCATACGCTTCTCGCAATGACACTTGAGAGTAAAGAAGGGGAAATTTTGTGTTCTGTTGTGCAAAAACGGCTTTGCTAGACATTAAATTGATTTAAGAAATGATGTTGAAATTAAATCGAATCCTTTAAACTAAATGTATTATTAATGTCACAAGAAATCAATGCACTTGTTTGCCTAATTTTAGATTTTCGCTATTAGCTTAAACAGTTAAAGTACCGGTACGTTTTTAAGCTAAACAATCGAATTACTCTTTCTACGGGTCAAGGCGATACGATACCCACTACAACTGACCGGAACCCGTTAAAAGGCTAGCAATCGCGATAAAACACTTAACTTTACTTTTACATATATGGAAGCTGATTTATGCACGTGACAACATCCCCCTCCCTTAGAAAGGAGAAAAGCTTACTCGTAAGATTTTCGACGATGACTTATAGATTAAAGATTCGGGAATAGACACGCGCTAGAAATTACCATACATACCTTCATATAAAGACTCGACAAGAAGTAAAAGAAAACATAAAATTAAAAGGAAGGTCGCAGAACCAAAAAGTACCTTCACAGATTTCGAGCTAAGCTCGGGAACAAAAGCACCCAGTACAATAAAGTTTGCACCAAACTAAAACAACTTCGGTTATCCGCTTCAGAGGACCATGAGCGATGCTCCCCGATATATAGATATTTTAGACATAAAAAACAATTTAGCTCAAGATTATCTAAATATTCTCGGAGAAGCAAATTCTAGCAGTGCTATTAATAGCTTTACCAGGGTACAGGAAAATCAGAAATCATGTATTGACCATATGTTTATTAAATCGAAACCTTTAATAAAGTTTACAAACACATCCTTAGTTCTTGAATCATCGATAACAGACCATTACTCTACTGCTATGCATATCAGATTTCCTCAAATAGACAAAGAAAATTACACTAATCTAAAAATAATGCACAACTTCAATAAATTAAAATTTAAATCATTACTAGAACAGGAAACATTTAATCATGTTTACTCTTCCAATATAGTCGATGAGGCCACAGATTTATTTATAAATATAATAAAAAAATACACTGTGAATGTAGCTATACAAAAAAAATTAATTCAAAAACTAGAAAAAGATCACCTTGGATTACAAACGGCATAATCCAGTCAATCAATGCTAAGAATGAACTATTTCAAAAAATGAAAGCAAATAATACTGAAATTAATGTTAGAAATTATAAAAATTACAGAAACAAACTAAATGATTTAATTAAACTTACAAAAAAAGATTACTTTTCTAATCAAATTCAACTAAACAAAAACAGTAACAAATCTCTATGGAAATGTATAAATGAAATTGTGGGTAAGAAAACTAGAAACTATAAATAAAATAATATATAACGACTCCACAATAACTGATCCGCAAACAATATCAAATGTTTTTTGTACGACTTTCACAAATATAGGTAAAAATCTAGCTAACAAAATAAAGCAACGTAGACGGTCTACAAAAAAAGTTGTTAATAAAATTAATAGATTAAATTCTATTTTCTTAGAACAAACAGATGAAAATGAAATTGTTAATATAATAAACTCACTGAAAGATAAAAAAAGTACTGGGTTGGATGGAATTGGTACAGAAGTAGTAAAATATGTAGCTCATATGATTGCAGCTCCCCTAATGTATTTAATTAATATTTCTATGGCACAAGGCATTTTTCCTCAGGCTTTAAAAACGGAAATAATTACACCAATTTTTAAAAGTGGTAAAAAAACTGATCCCTTAAACTACCCTCCAATATCTGTGATAAGTATCTTCGCAAAAATTTAAAAAAAAATACTGAAAAAACGAATAACAAACTACCTTACGAAATTTAATATATTATCTGACAAACAATATGGTTTTAGAGAAAATGTGTCTACTTCGGATGCCATAGCTAGATTGACGAGTCTTGTCAATAACACTTTAGACAATAAAATACCATCTCTATGTGTATTCGTCGACTTAGCTAAGGCATTTGACACGGTAGACCATAATAAATTGTTGTGCAAAATGGAACAGATCGGATTTAGAGGGAATGTCCTAAAGCTTATCGATAGCTATTTAAATAATAGAAAGCAATATGTAAAAATAAATGATCATGTTAGTAATGCTCAACCAATTGAATGTGGCGTACCCCAAAGTACGGTTCTAGGACCCGTTTTATTTAATCTTTACCTTACTGATCTATTCTCACTAAATGTTGAAGGTGAAATAATAACGTTTGTGGATGATACAGCTATATTTTATAACGCAAAAAGTTAGAATGAATTAAAGCAATTGGCTGAATCTGACATAAAACAAATATTTGAATTCTTTGATGAAAATCTTTTAACTGTAAATATTAAAAAAACATTTTATGTTCCATTCACATCCTACTCCGTTAATTCACCTGAATTCAAACACTTAAGCATCAACATCCAAGGAGAAGAACATTTACAAATCTCCGAGACAAAAGAAATAAAATATCTTGGTATTTATATAGATTTAAATCTAAAATGGGATAAACAAATCAACTTCATTATAAAAAAATTAAGACCGATGTTATATAGATTTAAATACTTAACTCATTTGTTGCCAATAAAATATCCGAAACAAGTGTATCACTCATTAGTTGAAACTCACTTAAACTATGGTATAATTGCCTGGGAAACTGCATCGTCAGTACATATAAAAAGTTTAAATGTACTACAACAGTAGGTATATTTTAAAAGTAATCTATAAAAAACCAAGACTTTATGCAACAGTAGATTTATTTAAAGAAACAAGATTATTCGATATCTACCAACTATAAGCAAAAACACTATTACTTAATGAGTACCGACAAAAAGGCTCTAAAATAGTTCAGCACAAATATCAAACCCGATATACCTACTCCCAAACATTAATTGTACCACGACCAAGAAAAACGATAGGGCTGAAATGTTTTACGTATCTTGGGCCAAAGCTTTTTAATACACTACCACCAGAACTAAAAAATGTCAATTCCTTTACTTTATTCAAAAGAAAAATTACAACCTGGCTACTAAGCATTTCGAGGGATGACATATACAGTTTTATAGATAGTAATAACACGATATTTGTCTTAAAATTGGATTAAACACACCTACCAATGTACCAAAACATTTACACTCTTTATTGGATAAAGATAAACTAAAAATATATGCTCAACCGCAGAAATTTTTGTATTATTTCTCAGCGAGAATTAAATGTTAATATCCTACCCTTTTGGCAGTTTGTATGTTCTATACACAAGGTTTCTTTTATAGGATGTACAAATTGTTACACTTATATATACAAAAAAAGTATTTGTTATGTTATGTTTTAATGTCTCAATTTTGTTTTGTTCAATCTGCTTTCACATAGATACCCACGCACAGACTTTGTCTCTTGTGGGTTTCTTCATACATATTTATTTATTTATTTGCCTTTACGGCTATTTGTACTATGATTTATACATATTTTTACTGTAAAATGTTTGATGGCAAATAAAGAAATTATTATTATTAAAGTATAACGTAAACGGAAAACACAATGATTTATTATTGTTGATTAGTTTTTATTTAAGTACAGGAAAGTATTTAAGAAATAGGGAACCGGACAACTTTTCAAATAGTGTTTAAAAATAATCTTTATTCATATATATAGCCATAAAAAATAATATTTTAATTAAATAAATCCTCTGGAGTACTTAAAAACGTTAAAAACATAATTTATTTCAAATTGCCGCGAAAACAGCACTTCATGTCAATTCAGATCACGTGACGTCATTTGAAGGTAAACAAACTTCTAACCATATTACAAGTGATCAGTATTTTGTGTTTCTTAATCATCATGGACCGAAAAAAATATCATTGGTGTGCTGTACCTCAATGTGGAAATACATCAGTAACTAATCCAAATAAAATTTTTATTGATGTACCTCGAAAACCAGATATAAGAAAGAAATGGTTAGACCTAGCAAGACGAAAGTGCGATGGAATGTCTGTTACTTCAGCAGTTTACTTTTGTGAAGATCACTTTGATGTAAGTACTGTACCTAGAGTGTTATTACACAGCCCTTAATACAAATAATCATATTTAGCATGTATGTAATGTAGGTGTTATAGGTTATGTCTTACTTAGAATGTTTTACGTGTGCATAAACAATCTTGTATTTGTGTTTTAGCTGCCAAATGACATGGAAAATTACATGCGATACCATATAATGGGCTTTGTAAAGAGAGTTATGTTAAAACCTGGCAGTCTTCCGTCTAGATTTCAATGTCAAAGTGACAGAAAAAGAAGTTTGCCATCAACAACTACATCGCGCCCTGCTGCTATTAAGAGGCAGAGATTAGCCATATTACAAGAAGCCCTAGAAGAGAGTAAGGTGGATTGTAATACTGAGACTGCTACCATGACTTTGCCCCTCAGTAAGTACATACCTACTTATTTATGGAACTGAATTTAAATCCTTGTAGACTACTTTTGATATTGCAGTAGAATAAAAAGTATCTTATATCATTCTCAAAGGTTCAGTACCTATACTGCCGTACTTAGGGAAAAGGCAGTAATGTTCACTTACTGCTTTTTTCAAATTTCAGTGCCAATATGTTTTTCTAATGTTTTTACGTTTCTTCAGTATAAAATATTACATTAATAACGTTATTTCCATAAGAAAGTAATTTTTTAAATGGGACAAATATTTTGAATTAATTATATTTCCTAAGTATAAAAGCAGTAAATCCATTTCTTAAAGTAAGAAAGCAGTAAAATTCAAACTATACTGCTTTTATCTTCTAAGAGAGATTAGTATTGCTTTTTTACTCTTTATTAAGTATCATGTGTATATATTATGATCTGTAGTTACCGAGGAAAAAAGCAGTAATCGTCATTTTACTGCTTTTTTTACCAGAAAAATAACCATTACTTTTAAATTAAAAGTAATATTTTTTTAGTTACTAGATAGATTTTGTTGAGGTTCTAATAAGCTTTCATTTTGCTCAAAAAGTTTTCCATGTGATTAAACCTCCGTTTTTTTTTTCTCAAAAAATATTAAAATTCACAAAGATTTTATAATTCTTAAACAAATAATTAAAAAAATAGTCTTTGTTTAATTTTTAATACTGTTTTTTTTTCATTAGCTGATAATTCTAAAATTTAAAAAGATTTAATAATTGTTAAATATTTTTAATCATCTTTACATATAATTGCTATTGTATAAGTATTAATCGTATTGTAATTGTAAAAAAAATTAATTATATGTACAAAAATTAGAAAATTACAATTAGTATTTTATATTTTGTGATTCAACGTTGATAAGATACTAATTTTTTTACCTAGTTGTGTTTAGTTTCGATCAATAAAATTTATCAAAAACAAAAAAAAACATTCTGAATTATTCCGAATTATTTCGCAGCTATTAACAAAATAATTAATATGATAATTAAAAAAAAACATAAAAAAAATCAGTAATCTTGTATTATAGAGTAAAAAAGCAGTAAAGCATGTGTTACTGTCTTTTTGTTTACAGCAATAAAAGACAGTACGTCATTTATTTTAGGCCCGTCAATTAATTACTTTTTAAAAATACACGAAAATGACTTCTTAGACAGCCATGTGAAATATTATTTGTCATTTATTGATAATTGTAGAAGAATTGTATTATTAATTTAGTTATAAGTTATCTGAAATTTAGATTCGTTTTTTCTCCAATTCAGCTTTTTGCACTTTACTGCTTTTTCCCTAAGTACGGCAGTATATCTCCATGCTAAAATAAATCTAAATCGGTTCAGCGGTTATTTAAGCGTGAAAAGGCACCAAACAGACATGCACACTTTTGCATTTAAAATATTAGTATATTTTGTCCATGATTTCACTCATTTATAAAAATGACATGTTTGTTTTAGATACACAAACTGTAGCCATAGGAGATGAAGAACTGCAGAAACCAACACATGAAGATAAATGTGTACAAGTTTACATACAAAGTAAACATTTCAGAAGCAAGTATACACAGACAGAAAAAAAAACCCAGAACATTGGAACATCCCCTTCGAAGATATTGACAGTAGCTGTGTCAACATCTCCCTTCAAAGTTGAAGAACTTGCAAAGCCTGTTAGACCCACTATTTGCAATGAAAATAGACAATTAATGATTAGATCTGATACTGATGTATCATTGTACACTGCATCATCATCTTCAACATGCAGTAGCTTAAATGAAGAGGAAGCTAAAATAGAAAAGGAAACAGAGGCAAAGCAAGCCCTGATCAATACAATTAAAAAAATCGAAGCCAAACCTCGCTTATATATTGGCATAACTAGGGACTGTTATTTTTTAATAAACTTAATACATACAAACACTGGCATACCCACTGAACATATTTTACTATGTTTAAAAAAAATTAGGTTGAATACTACGTTTGAGGAACTTGCAGATCAATTTGGGATATCGTCATCATATGCTGGGAAAATATTTCTGAATAATATTCCAATAATTTGTAATATTCTTAAACCTTTTATTGTAGAATTAACTAAAAGTAATGTTAAGAGAACCCTTCCAATAGCATTTAGGCACCGCTACAACAAAGTCAACTGCATTATTGACTGTTTCGAAATTGAAATAGAGAAACCCTCGAAGTCAGTTCATCAAGCTTTGACATGGTCAGACTACAAGAAAGGGAATACTATCAAATACTTAATTTCGAGTACCCCTAATGGCTTAGTTAATTTTATATCACCAGGCTATGGAGGGCGTATAAGTGACACATTACTCATAGAAGAATGTGACTTTATGCAAACTTTGCAACCTGGTAGTTGGGTATTAGCTGATCGTGGCTTCAGGCATATTGAACAAATCTTGATACAAAAAGATTGTCATCTACTGAGACCCCCGAGTGTAGCTCAAGGTGCTAAGTTAACTAAGCAAGAGGCTCACAAAACTAAACAAATTGCAAGTTTGAGGATCCATATTGAAAGGGTGATCCGAAGGATCCGGGAATTTACAATGTTAAAACCTCATTCTGTTATAAATTCTAAATTGATACGAGTGCTAGATGATTGTGTTACAGTAGCATGTGCTCTAATAAACTTACAAGATAGCTTAGTCAAATGAATAAATTGTGATTTAAATTTTTTCCATTATTGTGATACTTAATTATATTTATTTACTTCTTTAATTGGGGATCTTTTTGCCACTAAAACAAACTTATAAAAAATATAAATCAATATTTTGAAAATGACCCTTGCTTATTAATCATTATGGATATGTCAAATCTGTCAATGGTCGTTTTTTAAAACTGAAAATACCTAACAAATATGAAAATAATAACGGTTGTCGTTTTCAAAAATAATAAAAAAAAATTTACTGTATACTTCTTTATGCAAGTTTGTATTTTAAATTTTTTTGATTTGTTTTTTGGTTTCAATGGATATATAGATTATCAACTCATTCTTTTTAAGGTGGTTAGCCAAGATCTAGATAAATCCAAAGTAAAATTTGAAATACATTCATTGGATTTAATAAAATGTGTGCTGTTTCGTTATATTTTTTACCAGTTTGTTTTAGTGGCAAAAGATTTCCAATTAAAGAAGTAAATAGATGTTATTATGCTATAGACATAGACTATAGAGAATATTTATGTTTTAGCTGCCAAAGAAGCGATAGAGAATATTTAAACTTAATTATATTTTTTATATATATTTTATTTTACTTGATATTGAGAATGTTAATAAATAAAACCATTGACAAATTGTGTATAATTATTTTATTTAGTGCTTTCATATAAAATAGGGAATATATTTTTTTTCCAAAATTCACTTATACTAGAGATATAATGTATACACAAAGTTTCATCATAATTTACTAGCAACATTTCCACATTCTTAGATTCTTCAAAGTTCCAATCAGCAACACAAAAATAACAATATTTCAAATTTGTTACAAACATTTGGATTTGAATTTGTGCCATACATTTTTCTGTAACTTTATTATCTTTTATATAATTTCGGTATGTCTTTTCATTAGTTGGGCATTTAATTTCAATACAATATTTTTTATCAAAAATACCATCAGGAGAACAAGCAATGAAAGGATATTTTGATGAAATAAATAACCCACACTGCTTCACCTTTTTCCCTAATGTTTTTTCTACGATCACTTTTACTTGGCTTTCTAAGTCTCAACCTCTCCTCATGGCTTTTGTATCTGGTGTTTTGGCTCCCATAATCATAGCAGTCAAAGATCCATCCACAGTTTGACATTTGCTTACTTCATAAGCTTTTGAAGCTGTAACTCGACCATATCTCAATTCGTGCCACAATTTGTTTTTGTATTGTGCTCGAGTATTCTCTTCAATCATTTCAATGTTTTGTTTAGTGAAATACTTTGATATTGTTTCTAAAAATGCATCACAATCACTATTGTTACAATGCTCTATAATAAGATAATGAAGTGATAATTTCTCATGCTCATTAACACTGCTGGAGCTAGTATATTTCATTAATTCACAGTTGGTAACATTTTGATTTGCCGCTGCTTGAAGAAATTGTGTCAGCAAATTATTATGAGGTGGAAATTGTGTAGAACAGGGTCTTTTGCCAGCTGATAAATCCTTCACAGTAATGTACTTCATTGTAGTACCAACTTGAGCCAACTTTGATTTCTTCCAGTAACACTGTATTTCAGTACAGGATGGCTCCTCACTTCGCCTGTGCACCCACAACAGAAAAGCTACAGCATGTTTGCATCCTCCTGTTGAAGCAACACAGTCATGGCACTGAACGCTGATGATTTTTGCTTCTTTTTCGTCAACTATCATAGTCACGGCATAAGATTTTGACCGAACTTTATGCTCTGGACACACCTTGCATTTGATGGTGCATATACCCGCCTCACGATGAAGTTGTACGTATCCTATGGCATCATCTCCGTAAGATTGTCTCGCAGATCTGGAAAAATGAAAAACCAATAAATATTTAACCTTGAAAATAATAGAAAATATGTGAAAATAACTGGTAAATAATGGAACTAGTTTTAGGTTATGTTTTCTTTTATTATTTCTTCACTCATTTCTATGGTTAAGATTAACAAAAAAAAGTTGAAATACTTACACAAATGTTTTCACATTTCTAAATTCAGCAGAACAAAAGTCGGAATTAGTGGCAAAGAAACTGCCGACCATGAAAATATCAACTTTTGGCAGATTTCTATTGTCGGCTTTTGTATAACCTTGTTCCATGATAAAAACTTAACAGAAGGCTTCAAGCACTTACGATAACTTCTCTTATAACTATAGTCCTTCAATTCGTAACTAATTACAATTAAATATTTTAAAAAAAATGCAAACAAATCGTAGAAAAACGCGAAATAACATACAGAGCAGTGTTGTTTACTTACGACTACCTCCAAATGACGTTACGCACTGTGATTGGCGTTTGTGTTCTGACACGAGTTATAGCTACGCCACTGGCAGACCCATACAGTAAGAAGATGCAACATCCGCAACAGATATCAGAAGTTGCAAACTCAGCCTTTTCAAGTTATCACAAACAGACTTTACATTTTATATTTTTATTCAATATAAATTCATTCTGACATAATCTATACAAAAGAAAAGACCTATTTTATATTATATTATATTTTATACTTGTAAAATAATAAAAATTATTTTTAAAAAGCCTTTTTCGAAAACACAACATTTAAGTGGCGCAGTCAGTAGGATTTTTCGTAGAAATCCATCGTGGAAATTCGTGAGTTTTACTCTTTAACGGAAAATCGTACCAAATAATTTCGAACAAGTGATTCGAACTTTTAAAAATTAAAAGGTGTTTCAAACTTTTGAACTATCCATTGTGTTGGTGATCTGAATTCTACCGAAGATATTCAATCGACGAAAAAGGAAAATAGATGTGGTAAGTGATATTTATTTTTGTTCATGTCAGAATCCTCTTCTCCTATTGAATCCATTAGTGAAAACAATAACGACGAAGAGTTAGATATTTTAAGTTCTTTTGCAAATTTAAACGTTAGCGAAAATTTAAGTAATATTTCTAATATTATAATTACACCTGAAAACAATTTAAATATGACTCAACCTAATACAACTCAACGAACACCCGTTCTTGATATTAAAAATTTAAGTATAATTCCTCAATTTAATGGAGATATAACAAAATTACATAGATTTATTGAAGCTAGTGAAACAATTTTAAATCATTATTGGAATAGAGATGAGGCAGGTTGTTTTCAAAACCATTTACTTCTGAATGGTATTTTAAGTAAATTAGATGGTAGGGCTGGAGAAATTATAGCCATATCAGGCCACAACGATTGGGCCAGAATAAAAAATACTTTAATACAGAATTTCGGGGATCAAAGAGACGAAAATTGTCTTAATCAAGATTTAGTAAATCTTATGCAAAAATCAAACGAATCACCGTATCAATTTCATGAAAAGGTAATTCATTTGTTAAACACGATTTGTAATTATATAGATTTGCATCATGTTGGACAAGAACGCGAATATAAACGTGAATTTTTTACTAAACAAGCTTTAAAAACATTTTTAGCCGGTTTAAGAGAACCCTTAGGGCCTATAATTAGAGCTATGAGACCTCAATCTTTAGAACAAGCAGTACAATATATTAGAGAGGAAGATATACATACATATACGTACATATTATCAAAAAGGAAATAGTCATGCTAATGTCCATACAAGCCAACCAAAAAAATCAAATTTTAATTTCCAACAACCCCAAAGATCAAACTTTAATTATCAACAACCCCAAAGACCAAATTTTAATTTTCAACAATCCTATAATAACCCAAAACCCCAAAATAACTACCAATTTCAGAGAGGACCCATAAGTATTCAAAGATATCAACGTCCTCCAACTCAAAGATTTCATACACATAACCAAGCCTTTGGAAAACCCCCTACAAATGTTTGGAAACCCAATAAAAATTTTATTCAACCCAAACCTACACCTATGAGTGTTACGACAACACCACAATTTAGAATTAATCATTCTCAAAATAATAACCAAAAACCGAATTTTACATCTGAAGAATTATTTAATACTGAACATGAAACCTATGAAGAACAAGAATTTTTCGACGATACAGAACAAGTTCTTGACGAACAAGATTATGAATACGACAATGACGATCAAAACCAAAATTTTCAGGAAACACAAAACCCCAACGAAAAGACATAATCGAAGTTAATATTTCAACTAATAAAAAAGAACTTCCATACATAGAAATTTCAAATCCGAAATTAAAACTATTAATCGACACAGGTTCCACCAAATCATTTTTAAACCCTAAATTAGCAAAACTTTATTATAAAAATAATATAAATTATGAACCATTTATTGTTTCCGGTGTTTTTCAATCCTCCAAGCATAACTTCTGTGCTGAAATTCCTGTCTTTTCTGAATTTAATCAAAATGATCGTATGAAATTTTACTTATTTGACTTTCATAAACAATTTGACGGACTTATTGGTCTTGACAATTTAAAAATACTTAAAGCCAGTTTAGACTTTAAGAACTCGAAATTAAATACTCCATATGCCAGTATATCGATTAAGTACCATGAATCAAACATTTCTTCAATATTCAAACAAAAAATAGACCCTTTGTCATGCGTTTTAACTAAAATTCCAGTTTCTCAAAATTCAGGCGACATTTTAATTCCTAAACAAATTATTCAAAATTGTGAAATACCCAGTACGATCTCTAAATCTTACAATGGATTTGCTTTTGTAGAAATTTATAATCGTACCAATGACGAAATTATTCTCACCCTGGACTCTAAAATTGAAACAATACCCCTCAATGATAATCAATACGAACTATATCATGCCGAAATATTACCTTTTGACAATGACAGAAAACCCGACATAGAACAATTAATTCGTACATCACACATGAACGACGAAGAAAAAAATAACATCCTAAAAATTTGTAAAAAATATTCTAGTCTATTTCATAGCGATGGTCAACCCCTGACTTTCACAAATCAAGTAAAACATTCAATAAAAACTAAAGATGAGCTACCCGTTTACAGTAAATCGTATAGATATCCATTTATTCATAAACCAGAAGTGGAACAACAAATTAAATCAATGTTGGATCAAGAAATTATTAGACGCAGTAATTCACCGTGGTCATCCCCTATTTGGGTTGTACCCAAGAAAGCAGATAGCTCCGGTAAGAAAAAGTGGAGAATTGTAGTAGACTACCGCAAGCTCAACGAAAAAACCATCGATGATCGTTACCCCTTGCCTAATATAACGGATATTCTAGACAAGCTAGGTAAATGTAACTATTTCAGTACCCTCGATCTAGCAAGCGGCTTTCATCAAATTGAGATGCACCCAGATGACATCCCTAAGACCGCATTTAATGTAGAAAATGGGCATTATGAATATGTTCGTATGCCTTTTGGTCTTAAAAACGCCCCTGCAACCTTTCAAAGGGTTATGGATGACGTTTTACGAGGACTCCAAAATGTAATTTGTCTTGTATACCTCGACGACATAATAATTTTTTCGACTTCTCTTCAAGAACACATGGTAAATTTAGATAAAGTTTTTAAACGCTTAAAAGAAAGCAATTTTAAAATACAGTTAGATAAATGTGAATTTTTAAAAAAGGAAACCGCCTATTTAGGACACATTGTAACAAACGAAGGTGTAAAGCCTAACCCAGACAAAATCATTGCAATTAAAAATTATCCGATTCCAAAAACTACCCGCGAAATTAAAGGCTTTCTTGGTTTATTAGGTTATTACAGACGATTTATCAAAGACTTTGCACGTATTACAAAACCATTGACATTATGTTTGAAAAAAGACGCTAAAATTGAACATACTCCAGAATTCATTAAATGTTTTGAAAATTGCAAAGACCTTCTTACCAACGAACCGATATTACAATATCCGGACTGTACTAAAGACTTTATACTAACAACTGACGCTAGCAACGTAGCTATTGGTGGAGTACTTTCACAACTTTCCAATGGATGTGATAAGCCTGTTGCTTATACATCAAGAACTCTAAACCAATCTGAACAAAATTACAGCACTATAGAAAAAGAACTTCTCGCAATAGTGCATTGTACAAAATATTTTAGACCTTATTTATTTGGTAGAAAGTTCAAAATTATTACCGACCATAAACCTTTACAATGGCTTATGTCATTAAAAGAACCTAACTCACGTCTTGTGAGGTGGCGTCTAAAATTACAAGAATTTGACTATACCATCGAATATAAAAAAGGTAAACTTAATACCAATGCAGATGCACTATCTCGCATAGAAATTCACTGTAATGAATTTTTTGAACACATGAAGAAATTTAACGAAAGTTTTTCAAATAATGCAGACAGAAACAATATTGACACCGAATCTGTAGCCGTAAACGTTGATGAAAACGAGATCAACGAAAATATAATTGATGAAGATAATGGAAACGAAACCGTCATTAACGAGGATAATGGAAACGAAACCATCATTAACGAGGATAATGAAAATGAAAATAATGACGAAGGACATACTGTGCATTCTAGTATCGAAGATCCAATATTAGGTATGCCAATTTCAGAAAAATCTTTAAATTCGTTCGATCATCAAGTAATAATAGATTTTGTTTTACATTCTGCAGTTAGACCTAAAATAGAAAATATTTTCCCCAACAAAAAACGACTTCACGTAAAAATTTCAAAAAACAATATAGCTGACGATACAATACGCATATTTAAAAACTATATTGATCCAAAATTCACACACGCCATATATTTCAAAAACGATACATTCCTCCCTCAAATACTCGAAATATTAAGAAAAACCTTTAAAAATTCAGCCTATAAACTAGTAAAATGTAACTTTTTACTAGAAGATGTAATCGATAGAGATCGACAACATGCACTGATAAGAAATTATCATGAAGGCAAAACAAACCACCGAGGCATACTAGAAACAGAGACCAGACTTAAACGTACATATTATTGGCCTAAAATGAAAACTGACTTGACAAAATTTATTAACCGTTGCGACATTTGTCAAATGAATAAATACGACCGTAATCCCCCAAATCAAAAATTAGCAATCACAGCTACCCCTTCAAAACCTTTTGAAATGATTTTTGCTGACACATTCGCGAGCCAAGGACAAAAATACCTTACAATAATAGACACATTTTCAAAATATGGTCAGGCTTATCCCCTTTCAGGACTCTCAGGATTAGAAGTAGTTAAAGCTTTTATTACATTCATGACACATCATGGACTACCAACATTAGTAACCATGGACAATGGTACAGAACTAAAAAATTCCGTAGTTCAAGAATTTTTCGACATGCATAAAGTCAAAGTTCATTACGTTACAGTTAATAGTACGCAATCTAAAGGACCAATAGAGAGATTTCATTCCACACTCATAGAACATCTGCGAATAATCAGAGAAAAGAATAATGGCAAAATCGACATCTTAAACCAAATGCCTTATGCGATACTAGGTTACAACAACACTATACACTCTGTGACTAAACAAAAACCTATAGACATAATTAATGGCCATATTAACACCAAAGACCCATTCGACATTGACATTAATCAAAAATTAATAAATAATTATGTACAAGAACATCGCGACAAAACGAAGGAGATCTACAGAGAATTAAATAAAAAATTAATTGAACAAAAGGAAAAAACTATTAATTACCATAATAAAGACCGACAAGAACCACTTGAGTATTCAAAAGACTCTGACGCTTACAGGAAAAACACGACACTTGTAAGAAATAAACTTAATAGAAAATTCACTAAAGTTAACGTAATTGACAACCAAACCTTAAAAATTCAAACTCCTAATCGACTTTTACATAAACAATCCTTAAGACGACCCAAAAATAATACAAAACAATTTTTACAGGCACCTAACGACGATCCTGTTCCTGGTTGTTCGACTAGCCGATCTCCAGAAGATCAGTCTAACCAACCTTAAAAATAATCCTGGTATCCTTCCTTACAAATTAGGCACCGCCAAAGTAAAATCCAGTATACACACATTCCTACACTATATTGACTTAGAACCTATTAAAAATGAATTTGACATTATAAAAACATCCTATGAAAATGCTACTGACGCAATTCAACGAGGATTAAGTCATCCTTACTATAAAGAACTTGAAAATTTCGATCGCGCTCTTCTTTTCCAAATTAAAATTACGGAACAAAAACTTCAGTCACTATTACCTGCTCATAGAACTAAAAGAGGACTCATAGATGGACTAGGGACCATAATTAAATGTATCACAGGAAATCTTGATTCCAACGATGCAAAACGTTATGACCAAGTTTTGTCTGAGTTACAAAATAATCAAAAAGAAATAGTAGTAGCATTAAATAGACAAATTTCAATATCAAAAACCATTGTAGGAAATTTCAATCATACTGTATCTTTAATAAAAAGTAATCAGGAAGTAATAACTTCAGGATTAAATTCCATCCGAACAGATTTAAATAAATTTATTTTTGAATTTGAAGATTTTCTTGTAACTAGAAATATTTTAGACCAAATAAGTTTAAGCATAAATATAATTTTGCAATTATTATCAGAAATAGAAAACGCTGTCATATTTGCTAGACTAGGTATGTTACATACGAGTATTATAAAAACAAACGAAATGAAATCCATATTAGATCAAGTTATAAAATACCACTCAGAAAGTGAACTTATTTATCCTATTTCAAAAATAAACGAATATTACAATATTTTAGAAACCGAAGCATTTTATTCGGACTCGAAAATTGTTTTCATTATTCACTTTCCAATAGTTTACCCACAAGAATTCTCCTATTTCCATTTATATTCAATCCCTACTACCAACCTAACCACAATTATTCCACCTAATACTTATCTGATAATGGATGAAAATATGTATCAATACTCATCGTTTCCTTGCGAAGATCTAAAACCAAACTTCTTCTGTATTGAAAATCAACTGAAGACCAGAGAATATAAAGACTGCATATTCCAACTGCTCCAGATCCAATCCAACCCTAGCGAATGCCGGGAAACACCTGTCCGAATCACAGAAAATTTCATCCAACAAATTGATGACTCCAACTATATTGCCATACTAGTACGACCAACGAAAATTAAGACCAATTGCGGGACTACCGACTTCCAAACCATAATTGGAAATTATCTCATCACACTTCCATATCAATGCCAATTTAGCACCGAAAATCAGACGTTCGTAAATCAAAAATTAGTATCCGACAGCCAACCATTGTTGCTTCCAAACATTACAATTCCACAGGCTCCTGAGAAAGACGAAATATCAGAAATCCACCTCAAAAACATACAACTTGACAAAATCCATGAAATCCAAAGGACACAGGAGGGAATAAAACCACTCATCCTGAATCAATCAACAAGGACTCCAATCAATCATTGGAACATAATTACAATAATCATAATAATTATCATTTTTACATTTCTTATATTCAGGTTCCTAAAAAATTTACCATTTACTAAGAAAAAATCCAAAGACGAAACAGTCGAGATGTCCAGCATTTTAACTAGAGAAGAATCAGTTCAAGAAACCCCATTTACCCAACCGATGCCGTTTTTCAACCCTACGAAAAACGCCACGAACTAGCGGTGGAGGAGTTATAGCTACGCCACTGGCAGACCCATACAGTAAGAAGATGCAACATCCGCAACAGATATCAGAAGTTGCAAACTCAGCCTTTTCAAGTTATCACAAACAGACTTTACATTTTATATTTTTATTCAATATAAATTCATTCTGACATAATCTATACAAAAGAAAAGACCTATTTTATATTATATTATATTTTATACTTGTAAAATAATAAAAATTATTTTTAAAAAGCCTTTTTCGAAAACACAACATTTAAGTCACGTCATAGATAATTTACGCAACTTTATTTATTGATTTAAAAATATAAATCATTGTTATTTCTTAAAAATCTTTATTATGTGATATTGTTGTATAACAAACTTTATTTTAAAACACATCTAAGATTTTTTTTCGATTACTGTCCGGTCCCCTATTCAGTATTTTAGGAAATAATAAATTACGTAAAATAAAAAAAAACGTGAACGTCTCGGGACGCGCGGCGGAAGTGATAACTTCAACTAATCTAAGTTGAACTATTTCATATTGAAATTGTTTAACCTGGGAAAAACTTATTACTTAAATTTTATGTACATTAATATCATAATGTGAGAAAAGGTTATTTATTAATAAAACTTTTATTGAGTATAAAATATATTTTATCCTTAGTTACAATTCTTGAATATGTGCATTAGAATTTTGTGTATGTACATAATAATAATAATAATAATATTAATAAATAAATTTATTTGCATTTAAGTGATGTTTACAATAATAATACCTAATTTTAAATAAAATCTTTTGCAAAAAGGAACTAGAAGGCAATATAAATTGATTAATGTCTAGTCCCTACAGGAAATATTTAGTAGTAAAGTAAGGTTATTTATACATCCAATTAAAAATAAAAAACCATTAAAACAAATAAAAATGAAATGATACAAAACATTCGAATTAAAACAATATTATAACAGAACAATTAGATAGGGTGGAAATGGATAGAAGTTTTTTTTTAAGCAAATAAAACATACATGTTAAACAATTTTTTTTAGAATTGTTTAGATATATTTGATATTTTTTAAATCTATGTTTCCCAACATTTACATTTTTAACATTTAAATCTAAAAAATTCTTAACATTCAAATTTTTTAACATTTAAATTTAGAAAAGATAATCCAAAACGTAACAATAATAATTAAATAAATAAATTAAGTAATTAATATATCATTAATCTATTTATACTAAAATGAGATTGATCTCATCTAATCTCGTCTAATTTAATTCAAAAAGATATTTTTTTACTTTTTTTTTGAAAGAGGTAATTGTTAGGTTTTTAAAATTGTTGGGTAGTCCATTATACAGGCTATAGACGTTGTATGAGAAGCTACGTTCATATATTGTAGTAGAGTGCTGTGGTGGAGTTATCAAATCTCTGAACCTTAGGTTTAAATTGTGGATGTCCGTTCTATATCGGATTTTGTTAAAGAGATACTGGGGAATAGCAGTTTTTATCACCCTATGAAAAAAACACAGATAATGAAGATCTCTCCTCCTTTTCATATTAAGCCACCCAGCAACTGGAAGTTTATGAC
Organism: Altica lythri; assembly: GCA_964028335.1. NCBI lineage: Eukaryota > Metazoa > Arthropoda > Insecta > Coleoptera > Chrysomelidae > Altica > Altica lythri. The sequence continues at coordinate 61,220,962 of OZ034807.1, read as the reverse complement.
TTACAGAAATAAATTTTCTTATTCCATAAATATAGCGTAGGCAAGATTTTTGTACTTTTTGAATTCTTATCTGATCATTCAAATCTAAACAGGGTCCATACACGACATCAGCGAAGTTGAAATTGCATAAGACTGTAACTTAATTAACCCTTACAAATTAAAATTGACGTTGGGAGCCAAATTTGTAGCGTAAAAATACCCTTTGCTAGCTCCAGAGGGTTCTGCTGAAATTTTGCTTAGTTTTTTCCCCAATCAAGTTATTTAATAGGGCGCCAGTACTGACATACAAATAAAATATTAGATCAGTTTCAAATGATTTATTTCAATAAATTTGGTTACTTAATGTTGACAGTTAATGAAAAATTAATTTTATCTCTTATCTTATTTTGTTGATGGCTTGATAACGGTGTTTTCTTAAGCAATAGTTGTGAAGTTTGATTTCCACTGAAGACTTCTAAAACAAACAGCGGGCGATATGGAATTTTCCTTCGGTTTTCCTGTCCGGAAAATCAGAACTGCAACGGACTTTCTGATGATAACTCTTGACGAATTCAAAATGTTGTTTTTGGTAAACCAAATATTAGGGCCCTTCTTTCAGGTGGCAATAACCCTGTCAATAAAATTGGAATCAAAACTCCGAATTTCAAATACTTTTATTCGAACACAATAGCTATCAGTCTCTCCATATTTCGAGAAAAAATTAATAAATAATAAAAAAAAATACCACAAAAACTGACCTAGTATGAATTCAGCCATTGTATTCGAATATTTAAAATATTAGTAAAATAAATAAAATATTACATTCACCGCATTTTGGATTATTAAACTATTAAATTTAAAACCAAGGTAATAAATAACTTACCAGAGACAGAAGGGCAAAGTTGGTCGGAAAACTTTGAATTAAAACAATTCAACGTTCAAATGAACAGAATAAAATCATAAATTGACTACAAAGCAAATAATTCTCCTACCACTTTGCAGTCTCCCACTCGTTACAACGCCAAAACAATAAATAATTTAAAAATATTTATAGTCCAGGAGAACTGATCGAAATAAACGATGCAATCGTTACACCACGGTACCTTGGCAGAAAAAAAAAATTGAAGATTTTTTTTTCTTTTTTTATTTTTTTTTTACTAAATAAAGTGAAAATTTTCTCAAAATAAGTAATGAAGATAAAAAGTAATAATCCAAAATTGGTGAATAGGTAAAGATTGAAACCACTATAACTGGTGTAATTCTCAAAAAAGTAACCACATAAAACTTTAAAACACAAATGTTACCGATACAACAATGTAACTAAAAGGAAAGGCTAAATCGGTAAGAGAGGAGAAGTAACCTACTATTAAAGGTAGTCGCCAACCTAAATGGAACGAAATCCAACAAAAAGCAAGTAAAATTACCATAGGTTTTGAAGAAACCCAGGTAGTTAAACCATCATAAGACGAAGTGACTAGATTTCTCTATAAGGTACTAGCCAACCTAAAGTGAAACGGATGAGAAAAAATAAATGTCCTAATATCAAATAGTCTAAGATAAGCAAAAAATAACAAGGTCTTAAAATCAAGAAACTTCTTGTCAAATTCAAGAAATAACACTATACGTCTCTAAAAAATTAAAAGAAACATCATAGGATCAAACCATAAGATATTAACCACGAAAAAACTCTAAAAATCACAAAGGATATGACTGAAGCCACCAAAAAAAATCATTGAATTAAAAATACTCACTATTGAGTAACAAAATAAGCTAAGTAGCTAAACAAAACTTCAATGAACCAGAAAAAATTGAAGCCAAAAATTAATTGAACAAAAATGTGACTTAACACTCAAAAAAATCAATTAATATCAGAATCAACTTGTAATTTGACAAGTCATATCATATAAACTGTGCAAACTAGAGACGACGCAATAGGTAGAGGAACGGTAACATTTATCAATATATTGACAAGAAATATCGGTAATAAGGTAGAGAAAAAAAAATTAGGACATTTAAAGAAAAGAAAACGTCAAATTAAATATAGGGCAGATATATACATTACACCACGTTAAGGAAACTGAAGGCAAATATTAATTAAGAGAAAGAGAAAAATTTGAAAAAAAGGACAAAGAAAACTGATCAATAAAAAAGAAAATTCTGAAAATTGGTAGTGCGGCACATAAGAACAGCCTCAGCCTATACTTGCAATAAATGCTATCCCTAAGGTACAGTACTGACCTGAACTCACCAACCAAATTCTACACTAAAAACAAGAGAAAAAAAAATTCAATCGATTTTTTTTATTTATAAAAAATTGAAATGAATTTTGAAAACTTAAAGTATTTAAACATTAATGAAATAGGAAGAAAGAGAAAAAGTCAAAGAAAAATTAATAAAAAGTGCCTTCAGTGTAGTGACTCCAGTGTACGGAATGCAAAAATAAATATACCAAAATCTGAGAATTTAAAAATATCGAGAAAAGAAAAAATATAAAACGATATCTCAAAAAATTACTGCAAAGTTACTACAAAAAATATTACAAAGGTAACGAAACATACGAAAAAAATCACAAAATATATCAAGATGTCCTCGGTATGTGAAGAAACAGTCCAAGCTATTATAAGGTATTTCTGTATTTGGTGCATCACAAAACAGTACAGAAAAAAAAATGAAAGAATGATATGAGGGAAACAAAAATCTCGAGTAGGTACAAAAACACATGGAAAATCTATTTTCTTCACAAAGATAAACCTTAAAGGTTAAAAAAAAGAAGCAAAATAGACCATATTCCAACAATACGATAAGATACGGTAAATTTCTATTGTGTCCCATCCATCGGAACACCAATAGAAGCGATAAGAAGCAGTTACTACCAACTGCTCCACGATAAAGAGGTCTCACGGACCCCTATAATATACTAAGGTCTCACAGACCTTACACGGTAATAATGTAGTCTTCCAGACCACACCAAAAATATGCCCACGGCAAATAACGATAGGTACCCACACTCAAGATATAACAAAATTCCTATTAACCATCTTCCAAATTCTTAACCAAAAGTAGTGAAATACGAAGAGAGAAAAAAGAAAAACCAGAATACAGAAATTGAAGGAATACACCAAACAATTTGACTGTAACTATCACAACCACAAAATAAAGTCATAAAAAAAAACGACCAAGAAAGCATGGATAGCAACAAAAAAGGACATATTGATAACACGATACAAACACTTTAAAATCTGCCTAGAAGGGCCCTAACTGTTTAGAAAATTCCGCCTATAAATCAGGAATAATAGAGATAAATTCAAGATAAAGAAATATTTTAAATGTATAGATAACATAGTAAGAGACAATCGGTATAGAAAAATTACTAATAAATTAAAAATACCAAAATATTTAGATAAAATCAAATCAAACATCGGTAAATAGAAAGTTAACTTTAAACAAAACCAGTTCAAATTATAAACGAAATACATCAATTCAATAGTGAATAACCTTGAGCGGTATTTAAATATAAATTGAACAAAACAATGTTACGGGTAAAAAAATCAAATGTTAGTAAAAACCCGAATTGACAAATATTTGTATGTCTGTACAAATTTGATGTTAAATTATAAATGAAAGAAAATGAAAGGAGAAAAAACCAGCAAAACTCAGGCCTTTGATGTTGGGCGCCAAATTTGTAACTTAATTAACCCTTACAAATTAAAATTGACGTTGGGCGCCAAATTTGTAGCGTAAAAATACCCTTTGCTAGCTCCAGAGTGTTCTGCTGAAATTTTGCTTAGTTTTTTCCCCAATCAAGTTATTTAATAGGGCGCCAGTACTGACATACAAATAAAATATTAGATCAGTTTCAAATGATTTATTTCAATAAATTTGGTTACTTATTGTTGACAGTTAATGAAAAATTAATTTTATCTCTTATCTTATTTTGTTGATGGCTTGATAACGGTGTTTTCTTAAGCAGTAGTTGTGAAGTTTGATTTCCACTGAAGACTTCTAAAACAAACAGCGGGCGATATGGAATTTTCCTTCGGTTTTCCTGTCCGGAAAATCAGAACTGCAACGGACTTTCTGATGATAACTCTTGACGAATTCAAAATGTTGTTTTTGGTAAACCAAATATTAGGGCCCTTCTTTCAGGTGGCAATAACCCTGTCAATAAAGTTGGAATCAAAACTCCGAATTTCAAATACTTTTATTCGAACACAATAGCTATCAGTCTCTCCATATTTCGAGAAAAAATTAATTATCTTTTAAGTATAAATAATAAAAAAAAATACCACAAAAACTGACCTAGTATTGAATTCAGCCATTGTATTCGAATATTTAAAATATTAGTAAAATAAATAAAATATTACATTCACCGCATTTTGGATTATTAAACTATTAAATTTAAAACCAAGGTAATAAATAACTTACCAGAGACAGAAGGACAAAGTTGGTCGGAAAACTTTGAATTAAAACAATTCAACGTTCAAATGAACAGAATAAAATCATAAATTGACTACGAAGCCAATAATTCTCCGACCACTTTGCAGTTTCCCACTCGTTACAACGCCAAAACAATAAATAATTTAAAAATATTTATAGTCCAGGAGAACTGTTCGAAATAAACGATGCAATCGTTACAAGACTAGAGAATCTGTTAGTTGTATTTTTTGTTTTTTGGATAAAACATGTCTGTGTGGATATAGTAGTTTTAGGTTTATATAGGCTTTTTTTATGTTGTTATTAGTATGTTCGTGAAATTTTAGATCAGTTTCTATCAATAAGCCAAGGTTTCTCGCGCAGTCTTTTGTCGACAGTGTTTTGCCACCAATGCGTAAGTTCAACGATGTATTTATTTTCTTTTTATCCTTTCCAAATACTAGAACAACCGTTTTGCTGGGATTTATTTTTAAACCGTGCTTTTCTGAAGTCGCAACAATCCGTTCAAGATCCTCTTCTATGAGATGCTTAGCATTCATCCAGTCTTTTGGGTCAAAAGAAAACTGCAGTTGATTGTCATCAGCATATTGATTAGCTTTGCAGTTTTGTAAGCAAGATGTTAATATGCAAGTATATATACTGAAAATCAGAGGAGCTAAAGTGGAGCCCTGCGGTATACCACTCTTTAGTGGCATTGGGTCCGACTCACCGGCAGTGGTTTCTACATATTGGTGTCTATTCTCTAAAAAATCCTTCATTAAAGCTTTTGAATCGTTCCCAAAGCCTATAAAGTTTAAAATTGCATGGAATAACTCATGACTAACGGTATCAAATGCTTTTGAATAGTCTAGTAGAATGAGCACCGTTGCTTTTCCATTGTCGATTTGACGGATGATATCGTCTGTGACGTCTGCAAGTGCTGTGGTGCAACTATGTCCTGACCTAAACCCTGACTGATGTTGTGGTAATATGTTATGTTGCTCTAGATGTTCTCGGATTTGTTTATCCATAATTTTTTCAAGGATCTTTGATAGACAGGGAAGTATACTGATGGGTCTAAGGTCATTAAGCTCTTCTGAGTTGCATTTTTTAGGTATTGGCTTTACCTTTGCAATTTTCCATTGTGTAGGGAACTTATTTTCTAGGATACAGGAGTTAATAATGTTCGTGATAAATGGTAGAATCTTAGGACAACAAAGAAGTAACATTTGTAGATTAATCAAATCTGGACCAACCGCTGAAGATTTAATGCTAAACAAATGTTGTTTAACTTGTTCCTCATTTACCGTTGTGAAGGAAAAAGTAATACTAAAATTGGTGATTAGGTTTTGACTATAAAATGTTAATAGTTCTGTATCAATTGAGGCATTCTTACCCGAAAATTGTAAAAAAAAGTCATTGATCTTTTTTGGGTCGTTAAGTTTTTGTGGTAACATTTTGTTTTGCTTTTTATTGTTAGTAATGTCGAGTTGGTTAAGCCTTTTCCATAAGAGTTTTTTATCACGGGATCGCATACAGTAATCAAGGTAACTCCTTTTTTCGTTTTGAATTGGGACATTTGTGAGATTACGTAGTTGTTTATAATAAGTCCAGTGTGCCTCGTTTCTGGTGCGTTTAAACTTTTTATAGGCATCTTCTTTTAGCTTAATCATATGTTGTATATTGTCAGTAAGCCAAGGTGGTTTTTGTTTTTTTATTGTTATAGTTTTGAGTGGAGCAACTGTGTCGAAGATAGTTATTAATATTTGGTTTAGAATGTTTACTTTTTGGTTAATATCATGGCATTGTATTATATTAAAAAATGGAGAGATTTGCAAAAAATGTAAGAGTTGTGTATGGTCGATTATTTTAAAATTTCTAAACGTAACACTCTGTGATTCTGGTTTGAGTTTCTCATTAATTTTATTAAATGATCAGAAACACCTTGTACTTTTTTTGTTTCATGCCTTATGCCTAAAAAACTTTTGGAAACGCAAATCCAGTCAATTAGGGTGGTTGATATATTAGTTATTCTTGTGGGTGAATCTATGATTTGGTTTAAATCAAATATACTTAAGCACGACAGAAGTTTTTGCGTGTTGCTGCTATCAATATCTAGATAATTGGTGTTGACATCTCCACCACAGATCACCCCATCCGAGAAGATCGAAAATTGAGATAATGTATCTTCTAAAGTCTCAAGAAAGCAGCTATATTCACCACCATGTAGTCGATACAGGGAACCTATGCTATACGTATGTTTATTCAACTTAATTTTTAACCAAATTTGTTCGATGCTTTTATTGGAAATGGAATTTAAAGTTTCATACTCTATCCAGCTCGCAACATAAATTCCAACCCCCCTACCTTGATATTTTCTAGTATCCGTTGCTGTCCTATCTCTTCTTATCAAGTTGTAGCCCGCTATTTTTAGTAAGTTGCTGTCTATTTTGTCACTTAAAAGGGTTTCTAACATACAGAAAATATCAAATTTTTCACTTAAAATAATATTTTTTATGTCTCCAAAATGAACCAATAAAGAGCTGACGTTAAAATATGCGATGTTTAAATTCCTCATTTTAATATTTATTTTTATTATTGTTTTTCTTGTATCAGACAGAAAATTACTAAGTCGAATAGATAAATTCACACCAAAAACACAAATATAAAAAAAAAAGAAATTACAATAAAATTCTAAATCTAAATCAATAATGATACTATTAAAAATATACATATATATATATATATATATACATATACACATATATGCACACACACACATATATATCCTTTTATTCACGTTCACTACGGTGTCTAAGGGTTCTTGATTTGTCAACTTGGATCTTTGCATTCACTTGTTTCGCCTCTTTTTCCTTTTTTTTTTCTTATCAACATTCACTAGGGAGATCTTCGGTGTGTTTGTAGCATTTTCTAATAAAACTTCATTATCGCCATCAACATTGTCTTTTTTTCGAGGTTTATCCTGAACAGTAGGTGTATTTGGAGCGCTGCTTGCTTTTTGAGGCTCTTCATTACTTGCTTTAAGCTCTTCTGCTACATAGGCATTTCCGTCAATATAAAGTTTATTTCCTTTAATGTAGCTTTTTATGTTTTTATTTGTTCTAGCTTGTCTTAGGTGGTAGTTAAGTATCTTCTGTTCCTCTCTTTGTTTTTGGGTAAAGTCGAGTGTAATATTGATGTTTGTTCCTTTTAAACGGTGGCACTTAGTTAGTATTTCCCTTTTTTTTGATATTTGAAATTAAATCTAACTTTACAGGATTATTAAGAGAATTTTTAAACCAGACAAATTTATTTATGTCTGATGGAGTTACTTGAACATTTAGTAACTGATATAATTTTTCGCAAACGTAATTTATAGAAATTCCTCCATTACCAGGTTGAAGTCTTTTCTTTAGATTGTTCTTCCAATTCATCTACTTTTTCTTTTAAATCCGAATTCTCAGTTTCCAAACTATTGATTTTTGTTTTTAAATTTTCAATTTTTAGAAAAAGATTACTCTCTTTAGCTTCAATAATTCTTTTTAGATCCTTGACTTCATTTGTAAGTGTCTGTTTTAAGTCCCCCACATCCTGACGAGTTAGTTTTATTTTATTTAATATTCTAGATATATCATCCTCCTTCATATTTTCAACAAGAAGTTTATTACTTTATTTTTACAGTGTTTTAATAATAAAATTTCGTACTCAATATTCCAATTTCCCATCATAAAAAACCATCAGCTTAATATAAATATGTGTGGGATAGGTCGGCCACCAAAAAAAGCGTTTAAAAAAGTTCACTGTTGGAGATAAGAAGTTCTGAATTATTTCTGTTATCTCTTTCACCTTTTTTGTTAAGATAAGAATTAAAAGTAAATTGTATTAGCCGTAAATTATTAATGGCAATAGTTTATTAATTATTTACAAAGTTCTACTTCACCAATTTAGTTCAAACTAGCAGGAGAGTTGCACAACACACTTATAGTCACTTCACCAAAATCTCAGTATTTTTGATCAACTTTTTCACGTAAAAACCAGAATTAAATGAAGAGCAATTAACTTGTGTGTGTTCACTTATTCACGTATATTGTTAGTACATTATTATTATTATTATTATTATTTAATCCTATAAAAGTAACAATTGGCTTATGGTAGGTATAATAAGTAACGAAATTTTTACATTGTGTCATCTAAAAATCTTGCAAAGACTGCATAAAGTACAGTTCCATGACTTGTTGTGGTTTCTTAGGGCTTATTTATCATTTTTAGAAAGTTTAGAAAGTTTTTATATTTTCACCGTGTTCTTTGTCTTTGTGTCATTCCGTGAAGTTTTGTAATCGAATTTAAACCTATTTCCCGACTACGTAGAGCTTTGAAATTTTCAGGATACCTAAGAACTGGATGACAATGCATGTTTCAAGTTTGTTTAGGCATATACATAAATTTCGAAATTTATACTGAATTGATATGAAATATGATATAAATTGTGTATACATGTTATCATTTTGAAAGTTTTTAAATATGTCGTTCGTAGCCTAGTTGAATAAGCGTCGGATATGAGTCAAGGTGACAGTTCTGTTATGTTATCATAATGGGATCGACTACGCGAGAAAGAAGTTTTTTTTTGTTCTACATGTGACAACAGTAATAACTATTTTAACTGTTAATAAAATAAACTAATATAGAAAATTTTTTAAATTTTTTTTAGGCTATACTGTGGACTTATACCGTAATCTATCTCGGTAAAGCGCTATTTGCCAAGGGAGTAATAATTTAATAATAGTAATATGACTTATAAATCACCAAAAAAAAAACTGTCCACTATAAAAAGTTCTTTTTATAAACTGTGATTATTAATTATTTCGATGTCTATATAAATATTGAACGTAGAGCTCTGTAGAGCCGTTGCGAGTTTTTGTTTTGCAAATAAATTTAAAGATTTAAAGATGTTTTTAATCTATATTGTTTACAATGTTTATATTATATTATTAAACCTACCTTTCTTTAGGAGATTCTGTAATGAGAAGATCATCTTTTGCTTGATTCATTATACCTATTATATTTTTTGTAAACACTTTCAAGAAAGTTTCGGTGACAGTTAAAAATTATATCATAAATGTCAACATTATGTCTATCGTATACTGAACACTGAGTAGAGGCTAGCGTTATGTGGAGGCTAGCGGTAACCTGCCTACTAGATTATTCCACGGACTTTTTGTTACGGTATTTTTGTTACGGTTTTACGATTACATTTTTTTCAGTTCTGTCGCGCAGCCAAATCCCTATCTAATCCAAGCCTGCCGTAAGGAACTAAGTTCCAATAACTAACGAAATAATCATCATGATCATGGAAGTGCTGAATACATGTATTAAGTAACAAAATAGCCGTAACAATTGGAATTAGACAAGGAGACAGCCTAAGTCCTATTTTATTTAACATCATAATGAACGAAATCATAAATAAAATAGAGCAAGCTGTTACAGGATATCAAATGGAAGACAAAAATTTAAAAATAATATGTTATACTGACGACACAGTGTTTATTTCAGGAAAAGAGGATAATCTGAAAGACTCCTTTACAAATTCGAACAACCGGCAAAAACATTTAACAACCAAATATCCGTAAAAAACCAAAATCCTTGGTAGTGTCTAGTAAACCTAGAAGGTGTAAGTTCGCTGTTTATAATCAGAGGGTAGAGCAAGTAATGATATTTAAAGACCTAAGGGCAAATATACCTACTAATAGAAATCTAAAGGAGGAAGTAAAAGCCAAAAAACACAAACATCATTAATATTGTAATGGGATAACCGTAAAGGAAGGGACCTTAAGTTAAAAGATTGTTATTGACAGTTGATGTTTAGAAGTTTCTAAAAATCAACTGACCATTTTAAATAATGTTTCTATAAAATTCTAGAAACTTCTAAACACACTGACTAGATTAAATAATGTTTCTAGAAAATTCTAGAAAGATCTAAACACACTAACTAGATTAAATAAAGTTGTATATAAGGGGATGCACGGGCAGTTAACGTCAGTTCAACTTCAAGTAATCACAAGAGTTCATTGTATTGTCAAGTAGTTAGAGGTTATCCAGCAGAGTTCTGTGTATCTTAACAATTTTGTAAATAAATTGTGTAAAAGTCCCCATAAGTGTTTCAAATTGGTGTCAGGTGTGGGGTGAAAATACAAGAATGCCTGGAAAAAAGATAAATGAACTATTGGTGGCTAAGCTCAAAAAAGAGCTCGGAGAATTGGAATTGGAAACTACTGGGACTAAATCCGTATTGTTGAGTAGGCTCCGTGAATACTACCTAGCTAATAATTTAGACCCTGACGCTGTGGAGTTTGAAGACCCAAATCAAAAAGCGAATTATGAACTAGCCCACCAACTGGCCCAATTATCCAGTCAGATGAAGAGCCAGCAAGAGGAGCTTTTCAGTCAGATGAAGAGCCAGCGCGAAGATATGTCCCAGCTGTCCCAACGAATAACGAGCCAACAAGAAGAACAAACTCAACAAATTTCCCGGCTTCAAGAAGAACAAACTTAACAACTTTCCCAGTTGTCCAGTCAGATATGTCCCAGCTGTCGCAACGAATGACGAACCAACAAGAGGAGCTTTCCAGTCAGATGAAGAGCCAACAAGAGGAGCTATCCAGTCAGATGAAGAGCCAACCAGAGAAGCTATCACAACGGATGTTTACCCTATCAGATGAGTTATCCAGTTCGTTCTCCCAGCAAATATCACATCTTCGTGACGAGCAAAATCAGCAAGTAGCCAACTTGAACCGGTGTACCGAATGCAGTTAAAGAGCCGAAAGCAGAAAAATGGAGAGACTATCCAGGAATTTGAAGCGGAAGTAGCAAGAATGGTACGACTTGCGTATTCAAATGCAGCGGAGGATTTCCTGGAGTGCCTGGCAGTCCAAACCTTCACCGATGGTCTTCGAGACGTCGAGTTGCAGCGGGCTGTACGGCTGGCGAGGCCGAAGTCTCTTGTGGACGACTTGACCATTGCCCTGGAGTTTGAGGCGGCGACGGAGGCCTCACGTGGAGTTGCTCGACTAAGGGAAGTCACCGGTAACTACGACCATGCCGTCCATTCCGTTAGCTGGAACTGCGGAGAACTAGGCCATATAAGAAATACTTGCCCCCAAAAAGAAAAATCTTCTGCTGAAGTACCCCAGCAGCAGGAAAACTAGAACGGGTCGACTCCTGGAGGGCGAAATCGACCCCAAACATTCCCGAAGCCCCTCACACCATTAAATTGGCAACTCTGCGACATCAAGTGGACAGCTTATATTTAGATGGCCTCATTGATGGAAAGAACTTTAGCATGCTGGTAGACACTGGAGCTACGAAAACTATCGTTCGACCATCCATTATTATGCGAAAGAAGATGTGGCCTACCAGTTGGAGACTGCGTACCGTTACCGGAGATTCTGCTAGAGTCTACGGTGAGATACAGGTGACGCTACAGTTTGGTTCAACCTCCCTTGTTCACTCAGTGCTGGTGGCTGACGTTGATAAAGATGTTGTTCTGGGCATGGATGTTATGCTCCACTGTGGTTTTCATTTGGATCTTCACCGACGTATCCTTCGTACTGGTAATAAAGAAATATTCCTGCACCGAAAACAAGTTGACAATGCCTCGATTAAGCTAATCGATGATATCGAACTTCCGGCAAGCTGCGAATGTGTCGTCACAGCGCGGTTGGATGGACTGGAGCCAGATGGTGCCCCAGCCATGATGGAGCCGAAGAACCATGACCATGAATTGGGAAAAGGACTCCTTGTGGGTAAGACTCTTGTTAGATCCGCCAAAGAGGTACCCATCCGAGTTATCAACTTGAACGATCATCCAGTTCTTCTCCGAAAGGACACGGAAATGGGAAATTTAGAACCAGTAACGGCCATAATTCACAAGGTATACGTTACGCAAACAGATGAGACCAACGAAATTGAACAATTAATGACAAAATTTGTCAAAATTAGAACAGAAACAGGTAAGAGATCTACTTTACCGTTATAAACCTGTATTAGGTTCTAAAAGTAAACTGGGAAGAACTGATGTTGTACAACATAGAATTGACACTGGTGATGCACGTCCGATTCGACAGGTACCCCGAAGGATGCCTCAAGTTAAGAAGGAAGAAGCAGACAGAGCCCTTAAAGAAATGATTTAAAATGGCATAGTCGAACCATCCAGTAGTCCGTGGGCTTCTCCTGTGGTATTAGTGAGAAAGAAAGACGGATCAATGCGGTTTTGTGTCGACTATCGAAAGCTTAATGATGTCACTAAGAAGGACAGTTATCCTCTACCAAGGATTGATGATGCCCTTGACGCTTTGGCGGGTTCTACTTTGTTTTCTACCTTGGACCTTAAAAGCGGATACTGGCAAGTTAAAATAAATCCTGCAGACAAAGAAAAGACTGCTTTTACCAGTGGATCAGGGTTGTGGCAATTCACGGTCCTTCCGTTTGGCCTCTGTAATGCTCCTGCGACGTTTGAACGACTTATGGAAAACATCCTGCGGGGTTTGTCATGGGAAACTTGTCTAGTTTATCTAGACGACATCATCATAATGGGCAAGACCTTTAAGGAACATTTATTTAACCTGGAAGAAGTCTTTAAAAGATTACAGAACGCTAATCTAACATTGAATGTTAAGAAATGCCACTTGTTCCGGAGACAGGTCAACTATTTGGGACATAACGTAAGCAAGGATGGCGTTGCTGTTGATCCCGCTAAGATACAAGCCGTTCAGGAATGGCCAATCCCTATCGACAAACATCAGCTCCGGAGTTTCTTGGGTTTGTTCCTATTACCGACGATATGTCAAGAATTTTGGAGACATCACCAAACCCTTGACACGTTTGACAGAACAAGATAAGTCCTTCTGTTGGGATCAGGAATGTCAAGAGGCGTTTGAAATATTGAAGAAACAGCTTGCGTCAGCACCTGTTCTTGCTTATCCACTTCCTGATGGTAAGCTTATTCTGGACACCGACGCCAGCAATGTGGGAATTGGAGCTATCTTGTCACAGCTACAAGATGGTAAGGAAAGAGTGGTTGGTTACTTCAGCAAAACTTTATCGAAAGCTGAAAAGAACTACTGTGTAACTCGGAGGGAACTGTTAGCAGTTGTAAAATCCGTCGAACACTTTTATAAATATCTGTATGGCAAAAAATTCCTGATCAGAACAGGCCATGCTAGTTTAAAGTGGTTACTTAGCTTTAGGAACCCAGAAGGACAGATAGCAAGATGGCTCAAACAACTGCAGGAATATGATCTTGAAATCGAGCACAGACCTGGAACAAGACATCGTAATGCTGATGCACTTTCCAGAAGACCATGTCGACCAGATTGTCCCCATTGTACCCGTATGGAGCAGAACGAGGAAAAACTTGCCTTAGTTAAGGTTGTGCCAGAAGACGAGAGCTCTATGCTGGAGGAGCAACAAGAAAACGATCCCGTTCTGAGAAAGATTCGGGAGTGAAAGAGAATGGACCGTCGTTCGTTGTGGAGAGAGATATCCTCATCCTCTCCTGCTTTAAAAGCATACTGGTCCCAATGGAACTCTTTAGTTTTGGACGGTGGGCTCGTTAAAAGACTTGTAAAAAATTCCGAGGGCACAGAAACAAGGAAACAAATAGTGGTCCCAAGAAATGCTGTACCGGAAATTTTAAAACAGATGCATAATGATAGTTCTGGAGGACATCTGGGTATCACGAAAACGCTGCAAAAGATCCGAGATAGATTTTACTGGGTCAATTGCACTAATGATGTTAAAGATTGGTGTCGTAAATGCTCTACATGTGCTGCCAGTAACGGTCCGCACCGAAAACCGATGCGGAAATGCAGCAATACCTGGTTGGAAGTCCTTTTGAAAAAATCGCAGTAGATGTATTGGGGCCACTTCCACAGACCGATGTAGGAAACAAGTACATCTTTGTTGTAATGGACTACTTCACTAAATGGGTTGAAGCATATGCAGTTCCCAATCAGGAAGCCACCACTTTAGCAGATATATTGGTTGAAGAATTCGTAAGACGATTTGGGGTACCACTAGAATTACATTCAGATCAAGGAAGAAATTTTGAGAGCAAGCTGTTTCAAGAAGTTTGCCAAAGATTAGGCATCCACAAAACGAGAACCACAGCGATGCACCCTCAGTCTGATGGAATGGTGAAACGAATGAACCGGACTATAACCAAGTATCTGTCAAAAGTGGTGTCAGATTGTCAGAGGAATTGGGATCGATATATTCCACTATTTCTAATGACAATTCGATCGGCCATCAACGAATCAACTAGCCAAACGCCTGCGAAGGTCCTGTTCGGTAGAGAAATGAGGCTACCAAGTGACTTGGTGTTTGGTTGTAAACCTGGTGAAGAAATGGCACGTGAACAATTTGTCGCCGACCTCCAGAATCGAATGGAGAATATACACAACCTGGTGCGTGGAAAACTACAATTATCTAGTGATCGGATGAAGAGGTACTATGACACACGGACAATGAAAAAGAGTTACCAAGTTGGAGATTTAGTCTGGCTCTATAACCTTCGACGGCGTCGAGGTATTTGTCCCAAATTACAAAAGAACTGGGAAGGTCCTTACACCATCAAGAAGAAGATTAACGATGTCATTTATCGGATCGTGAAAATTCCCAGAGGGAAACCCGTCGTGGTACATCATGATCGTTTGGCGCCTTACCAGGGAAACCACAGTGGAGATGCGCAGCAACTCCAAGAAGATGGTTTGGCTGGCTCAGGGAGTGTGCGGGATTCCGATGTAGGAAATAACATTTCAGGAGGAATGAATCTAAGGAGGGGGCAGTGTAACGGGATAACCGTAAAGGAAGGGACCTTAATTTGAAAGATTGTTATTGACAGTTGATTTTTAGAAGTTTCTAAAAATCAACTGACCATTTTAAATAATGTTTCTAGAAAATTCTAGAAACTTCTAAACACACTGACTAGATTAAATAATGTTTCTAGAAAATTCAAGAAAGATCTAAACACACTAACTAGATTAAATAAGGTTGTATATAAGGGGATGCATGGGCAGTTAACGTCAGTTCAAGTTCAAGTATTCACAAGAGTTCATTGTATTTTCAAGTAGTTAGACGTTATCCAGCAGAGTTCTGTGTATCTTAACAATTTTGTAAATAAATTGTGTAAAAGTCCCCATAAGTGTTGATACTTGACAGATATAATTTTGAAAAATAAATATATGACTACCAGGAGCAAAATAATGTATTGAAAAGTGTTTATCGGAAAGGAATAAATTAAGGTGGCGCCATAGTAGCAAGTAAAAGATTTTAAAAACAGCCTCATTAATTATTAGAGTAAAATACAAAATGAAATTTTGACAACTCATCTATACTAATATTATAAAGAGGAAAGGTTTGATTTTTTGTTTGTTTGTTTGTTTGTTTGTTTGTTTGTTTGTTTGTTTGTTTGTTTGTTTGAAATGAATAGGCTCCGAAACTACTGGACCGATTTCAAAAATACTTTCACCGTTGACAAGCTACACTATTCCCGAGTAACATAGGCTATGTTTCATATTAAAAAAAAATGGGGATCCTTACTGAAATGCCATTAATGTAACCAAAAATGACCTTAAAACCCTTACATCGCGTGTGCTGAGAATACTAGCCTCAAGGTCAAACCTTCCAATTAGTAGGGATCGGTTTTTCTCATGGCCAACCGCCTAAGGCGGGTCAAGCACCTGAAAATTAATTTATTTTGTTGCCAGAAAATAAAACAACATGTTATATTGTTTACAGGGAAGCGTTGACCCAATATATTTAGTGGCGAGGAAAGGTTTGTTTGTTTGTTTATTTAAAATAAATAGGCTCCGAAACTACTGGACCAATTTCAAAAGTTCTTTTACCGTTGGCAAGCTACACTATTCTTGAGTGACATAGGCTATGTTTTATTTTCAAAAAAATAGGGATCCTTACTAAAATGCCATTAATGTAACCAAAAATGACCTTTAAACCCTTACATCGTGTGCACTAAGAATACTAGCCTCAAGGTCAAACCTTCCAATTAGTAGGGATCGGTTTTTCTCATGGCCAACCGCCTAAGGCGGGTCGAGCACCTGAAAATCAATTTATTTTGTTGCCAGAAAATAAAACAACATGTAATATTGTTTACAGGGAAGCGTTGACCCAATATGTTTAGTGGCTTTTGTTATTTTTCTTTAATCCCCGTGCAAAGCCGGGGCGGGCTGCTAGTCATTAATAATAACAAAAACATGTTTTCAAAAATGTTACATAATTATTTTTTCAACACATTTTTATAACAAGGATTCACTTTGTATATTAATCTGTTACCTTCAGTACCTTAAAGTAATTAACAAAAATTTGATACACATTTTTTCCTTGTATTAACAATAATAAAATCTTTAAGATAACAACAAAATTGTATTAAAAGAAGTTTATAAAAATCACATGACTACGTACATATTTGAATACTGCATATTTCTTAACTATACAGCACACTTCACTGTGTTTAATACCGCCAAATTCAAATTATTTCCATTATCTACACGAGCGCCATTTCGGTAAATTTTAAATTATATTTTTTTTACAGGTGGACACTTTTTCAACTTGTCCCCAAACAAGACGGTTCTCCTCCCTTTTACCCTCCATATTTAAGCGATAGCAACGAGAGCGGAGAATACAACTAAAATGCATATAATCTACTTGACATGACCAAAAACGAATAAGAAAAGATGCGGGTATTTGAGATCCGAATTGGGCAAGAACCAGGAGGAGAACATGGAGAGACCACGTAGGTAAACAGAATTCCAGAAGACCGGTTAACTAAAATTGCCCAGAAAAAAGAGCAGACACGTCCCAACCTCCTGGCCGTCCGCTACGAGATGGTATGAAAGCCGGTATTCATCATCTCAACTGTTAGACCATTGAAAAAATCACAGGGCATTGTTCTAACCAATGAAGAAAAATAAGAAAAAACAAGTTAAGAATCTTGTAATGATGTTCGGGTCCACATATTCTTGCAAACAAGAAGGGGTAATTAACTGGGAAATGAATACGAAATATTAATCTAATAAATAAACAGAACAAATTTCTTATTAAAAATTTATCAAATTTGTTATAGGTACGTAAATAAATAATATTTTATA
Organism: Altica lythri; assembly: GCA_964028335.1. NCBI lineage: Eukaryota > Metazoa > Arthropoda > Insecta > Coleoptera > Chrysomelidae > Altica > Altica lythri. The sequence continues at coordinate 61,203,410 of OZ034807.1, read as the reverse complement.
AGATATACTACATTTAATTTACGTTACTCCTTGTTCATTCAAACACTCTTTGCCATTTAGATTAAATACTTAATTAAGAATTTTTGGATCGTCAAACCATGCACTCGTTAATAAACTCAAAATGTAAATATGTTAAGTTTTAAAAATGCTTAAATAAAATTTTTAAATTCAACTCTGGTGCAAATAAGTAAACAATGTGAACAAAACGCGTGATTATTTTATATGCCAGAAATAAGAACGTTTTTGTGCCAAATTGTTTGCTATATTCAGCCAGAAATATTTCAAGTTCTTTAGCAGATTTCATCAAGACATAACATCTACCTTATTCAAAAAATAGTGAAACACTTATGGGGAATTTAACACAATTTATTCACAAAATTGTTAAGATACACAGAACTCAGCTGGATAACGTTTAAATTGGTTGACAGTACAATGAACTATTGTAAATTATTTGAACTCCCCATAACTGCCCGTACATCCCCTTATATACAACCACATATACAACAAATGAATATTCTAAAATGTACGCGAAACATAAATCGAACCTAATCAATACACACTACTAGAAAGAGAGAGAACATTCTCGAATAACCTAGAAATAGTCTTTCAAGTAAAGGTCCTTTTCCTAATCGGTTATCCCTTTACACTGCCCCCTTCTTAGATTCATTCCTCTTGGAATGATTTTTCCTAAATTGGGATTCCGCACATTCCTTGAACCAGCTAAACCATTTTCTTGGAGCTGCTGCACACCCCACTGTGGTTTCCCTGGTAAGGCGCCAACCGATCATGATGGACCACGACTGGTTTCCCTCTGGGGATTTTTACGATCCGATATATGACATCGTTAATCTTTTTCTTGATGGTGTATGGACTTTCCCAGTTTTTCTGTAATTTAGGACAAATGCCTCGACACCGTCGGGGGTTATAGAGCCAGACTAAATATCCAACTTGGTAATTCTTTTCCATTGCCCGCGTGTCATTGTACCTCTTCATCCGATCACTGGATAATTTAAGTATCCCACGCACCAAGTTGTGTATATTCTCCATTCGATTTTAAAGATCGGTGACATATTCTTCTTGGGCCACTTTACCAGGTTTACAAGCAAACACCAAGTCACATGATAGCCTCATTTCTCTACCGAACAGGACCTTCACAGGTGTTTGGCCTGTTGATTCGTTACTTGCTGATCGAATGGCCATTAGAAATAGTTACACTCTGACACCACTTTTGACAGGTAGTTGGTTATAGTCCGATTCATTCGTTCCACCATTCCATTAGACTGAGGGTGTATCGCTGTGGTTCTCGTTTTGTGGATGCCTAATCTTTGGCAAACTTTTTGAAATAGCTTGCTCTCAAAATTTCTCCCTTGGTCTGAATGTAATTCTAGTGGTACTCCAAAACGGCTTATGAATTCTTCAACTAATATACCTAATAAAGTGGTGGCTTCCTGATTGGGAACCATTTAGTAAAGTAGTCCATTACAACAAAGATGTACTTATTTCCCACATCGCTTTGTGAAAGTGGCCCCAATAAATCTACATTGATTCTTTCAAAAGGCCTTCCGACCAGGTATTGCTGCATTTCCGCTTTCGGTAAAATCTATCTCGGACCTTTTGCAGCGTTTTCGTAATACCCAGATGCCCTCCGGAACTATCATTATGTATCTGTTTTAAAATTTCGGGTGCGGCATTTTTTGGGACCACTATTTGTTTTCTTTTTCTGTGCCCTCGGAATTTTCTACAAGTCTTTGAAGGAGCCCACCGTCCAAAATTAAAGAGTTCCATTGTGACCAATATGCTTTTAAAGCAGGAGAGGATGAGGATATCTCTCTCCACAACGGACGACGGTCCATTCTCTTCCATTCCCGAATCTTTTTCAAAACGGAATCGTTTTCTTGTTGCTCCTCCAGCATAGAGCTCTCATCTTCTGGCACAACCTTAACTAATGCAAGTTTTTCCTCGTTCTGGTCCATGCGGTACAATGGGGGCAATCAGGTCGATATGGCCTTCCGGAAAGTGCATCAGCATTACGATGTCTTATTCCAGCTGTGTGCTCAATTTCAATATCATATTTCTGCAGCTTTTCGAGCCATCTGTCCTTCTAGGTTCCTAAAGCTAAGGAGCCACTTTAAACTGGCATGGTCTGTTCTGATCAGAAAGTATCCAACTACTCTTTCTTTACCATCTTGTAGCTGTGACAAGACGGCTCCAATTCCCACATTGCTGGCGTCGGTGTCCAGAATAAGCTTACCGTCAGGAAGTGGATAAGCAAGAATAGGGACAAACGTCAACTGTTTCATTAATAGTTCAAACGCCTTTTGACATGCTTCTGTCATAGGCCATTCTTGAACAGCTTGAATCTTAGCGGGGTCTACAGCAACGCCATCCTTGCTTACGTTATGTCCTAAGTAGTTGACCTGTCTCTGGAACAAGTAGCATTTCTTTACATTCAATGTTAGATTAGCTTTCTGTAATCTTTTAAAAACTTCTTCCAGGGTAGATAAATGTTCCTGAAAGGTCTTGCCCATTATAATGATGTCATCTAGATAAACTAGACAAGTTTCCCATGACAAGCCTTGAAGAATGTTCTCCATTGGCCGTTCAAATGTCGCAGGAGCATTACAGAGGCCAAACGGAAGGACCGTGAATTGCCATAACCCTGATCCACTGGTAAAGGCAGTCTTTTCTTTGTCTGCATGATTCATTTTAACCTGCCAGTATCCGCTTTTAAGTCCAAGGTAGAAAACAAAGTTGAACCTGCCAAAGCGTCGAAGCCATCATCAATCCTTGGCAAAGGATAACTGTCTTTCTTAGTGACATCATTAAGCTTCCGATAGTCGACACAAAACCGCATTGATCAGTCCTTCTTTCTCAATAATACCACAGGAGAAGCTCACGGACTACTGGATGGTTCGACTATGCCATTTTGAATCATTTCTTTAAGGGCTCTATCTGCTTCTTCCTTCTTAACTTGAGGCAGCCGTTGAGGTACCTGTCGAATCGGACGTGCATCGAGTTTTATGTTGGACACCTGTTTCTTTTCTAAAAATATAAGACAGGGCACTAAAAAAATGACTTAGAGTTTGATGTTTTAATTGTCGATTTGACAAAGTCTCTCTCTCATTAACGTCATCCCATATGTGCTTAAGGAGAAAGTGAGTAACTGTCACATGTAGCATGAGTTGAATTTAACGACGGTTCGGCGCACGAAGAATAGATACCAGGAGTCTACACGGTATAGGCTTTTCCATAATATTTATGGTCACAATAATTAACCCAGATCATTGTTCTATTTTTTGCCACTGGCTGCACAAGGATTCAGGAGATACCGATATTATCATTATGACATTTAAATATCGCGAAATTAAATTAAATATACAGTGTGACCCATTTCGAATGGAAACACCCCTGTAGAATTCTTATTTATTAACCGATTGGAATAACTTTTTTTCTTATTTTTAAGTTAAAAAAAGTTTTACACGAAGACCTAATTTGACATTTTTAATTTCGTTTTCAAGGCCTACTATGCCACTTTTTTGTTGTCAAAAATGAAGATTTTTTTTATTAAAAAATGACGACACCACTGAATTTAGAGTGGCTTTAAATAGCTCTAATTAAAACTTTATGAATACATATTCATAAATAAAAAAGTTATGACAATATAAAATTTGATAACTCGTCAACCTAAGAGTTACAAAATAACACACTGTATCAACATTTAGCGACACAAATTGTGATTCTTTTTATTAATTTAAACAATAAACAACTTTTTCACAAACTAAGTATCTTAGTCTTATAATTGTTTTAGTTTTTGTTTATTTTAGATCCTGGTCGCCTCTACCAATCCACAATTTAGTTGAACACATTTGTCGTAGCGTTTGCGAATATTTTTAGTGGAGGGAGTCAAGTGAACTACCAAAAACCATGACATTTAATGAAGAAGAATTAAACAATCCTAACTCTATTGTGAATGCTTTTTCTAATCTTTTTCAGCACTCCTTTAATACAATACGTAATTCACCAAATATCGTCACTACTGGAGAGTTGGGCCCTTCTGTGCAGAATATAAAACTGGTCGAGCTCACGGAAAGGGAATAGTATATTACGTAACGAGTGCGGAAAGCAGGTGATCCTATCACGAGTGCGTTTGTCGCGTGAGCCGAAGGCGAACGCGATAAAAAGCACGAGTGATGGGATTACCTGTGCACCGCACGAGTTGCGTATTCTATTTTTCATCACTACGTGAGGAAAGCTCTTGAATTTGTCTAAAATAAAAGAAAAAAAGATAATAAAAGTAGTATTAGGTCTGATCCGCCTGCACCGCGAAGACGCTGAAGGAGGGTTGGGGGAGGCAGATCCCCCCCATTAAAACAAAAATTTTTAGAGTTAAGAAATTATAACATTTTTATTAAAAAAAAAAAAACACTTTCTTATTACAAAATTCTGTATAGTTATGAATCTTTGTTAAATTTAACTTAAGTATGTTAGATAATAATTGAGAATCAAGAAAATCTTTATTTACTAATGAAACGTTTGATTGATTTTATCGTGGTGCATTTACTATCGCGATTTCAGATGCAAAACTCAATTTCTCTTAATTCACTTTCTATCTTATTTATTTTTGATTGGGAAACACTTATCAACCCTGTTTCGGACATTCATTGCTTTCCGCACGTTCCTGCATGTTTGAAAGCAGTGCTTTCCGCACGGAGTGATGAAAAGTTTTATATTTCGTAACGTTGAAGGAAGCATTGCTTTCCGCACGGTTCTGCATGGTCGAAAGCAGTGCTTTCCGCACGGAGTGATGAAAATTGAAATAGCTATTAAGACGATAAAACCCAAGCTAACTTCGGGTCCTGACCAGATACCTGCGTTTTTTATCCGAGATTGCTACTTAGTTCTTATTAATCCTTTACTTTACTTGTTTAACTTGTGTATAAAATTTAAAGTTTTTCCTGCTATATGGAAAACTTCTAAAGTCTGTCCAATATACAAAAAAGATGAAAGATCTGATGTGAGAAATTATAGGCCGGTCTCCATAATGAATAACTTTGCTAAGGTTTTTAAAATTGCGATTCATTAAAAATCGATCTACTATCTCCAACCTACTGGTAATAAGTCAACATATTGCAGAAGCCATAGATATTCAGGAGCAAATTCATGTAGTGTACACAGACTTTTCAAAGGCGTTTGATCGCCTTGACCATGGAATTCTGCTTAACAAACTTGATACTTTTGGCTTTAATGATGAATATTTACAATTATTCAGGTCTTACCTTTGTGGAAGAAGCCAATATGTAGAATTGCGTGGTCATAGATCTGATATATACTTAGTAAGCTTAGGTGTACCCCAGGGCTCTGTGCTTGCCCCCTTGCTGTTTGATTTGTTCATCAATGACATTGGACAAAATATGGATATTGGGTTCTTGTTGTGTTGTGATGATTTTAAAACCTGGTTTAAAGTCAAAACTATTGAGGATTGTAAGAAAATTCAGAGGAACTTACAGGAGTTACATCAATGGTGCTTAAATAATCGCTTAATATTAAGAAATAACATACACAGCGAAAACCAAAAATGTTATTAAATACAATTATAGCCTAAATAATCTTATTTTAGATAGAGCAAAAAACTTTCGAGATCTGGGTGTTTTGTTTGACAGTAGGCTGACGCTTGTGGCTCACATTGAATCGATAGTTGCTAAATCTACTCAAATGTATGGCTTCCTAGTAAGATGCATGATTTTAACAACATTACTGCTATTAAAACCCTTTATATTGCTTTTATTAGGTGCCAATTAGAATACGCGACTGTAATATGGTCTCCTTCTCATCAAACTTACAAAGAAAGTTTGGAAAATCTTCAACGAAAATTTTTAAAGTATTTAAATCGGAAGGTATTTATCCCGACAAAGGGTATCCCCAAAATAAACTATTAAAAAAATTAAATCTTCATTCTATGGAGGACAGCCGATGTTATAATGCTCAGTCGATATTGCATAATATTTTACATATCAAAATTGATTGTACTGTTATTGAATCGTTTGTCTTTCCTAGTACCTAGAGGAGCATCTCGTCAAAGCAGTACATTTTATCTGCCTAATGCACGCACTAATACAATGAAGAACTCCCCTCTTTACAGAATGTGTAATATCTGCAACAATCAAAACCTCGATTATTTCCATGTCTCACTTAACGCCAGGGCTGGACCTACTAATTTTTCTAGGGGGGCAAGCTTTACATTTGGCCCCCCCCCTGGCCTACTGTCACGACTGATTTACGAAAAAGCGAAGGCTTATTACTACACGAGTCGTATACGAGGTTAAAATAAAACTTAGGTTGAATTATAAGGCATATTTAATGATACACAAGTTGTGCCATTGTACTTTACATACATAATTGAAACAAAGCGAACAATGTAAAGCCTCAACTCAAAGATTAGATCCACAAGACCCTGGATTACATAATTCTTATTTTTCGGGCTTTCTTTGCTGAAAAAGTGTTGATTATTTTATCAAAAAAAAGCAAAGAAGCCCTTTCATGTTCAATATTTATAATGCTTAAATTTGTTAGTCTTTGCTGTGTCGTAGCTTTTCTTAAGTAGGTTTTTATAAGTTTTAATTTACTGAAACTTCTCTCTCCAGATGCAACAGAAACTGGAACCGTTACGAGTATTTTCAGAGGATAACCTTCTTCCAACTTGCTCTTATGCAATATTCTAAGCATAGATGCTGCTGTTGCGTTTTCCAGTCAATCTTCTGAAGTTAAGTCATGAAACTTAAAATTTTCTATTTCATTTGCAAGTTCTTCTTCGTTCAGATCACTTGCATAGGTTTGAGCCAATTCTTTAGCCTTACTTTTCAAAGTTGTAACGTTCAGTGTTTTAATTTGAGCCCCACACAAAAAACTGAACTTGTCGGCAACCTCAACCTTTAATTTGGCGCCCTCCCTAACTTGGCGCCCGGGGCACATGTCCTCGCTGCCCCCCTCCCTGGATCTGGCCCTGCTTAATGCACTTAAAAATAAATTGTTGTCATTGTTCTAGCTTGTAGCCCTAAATTATTTGTATTTATGTATGTCATGTTTACACTGAAACTCAAATCGCTATTCTGTTTATTTTTAGGGAGTTATTGTTAAGATTCTTTGTTTGCTATTAAGTTTTTTTTTATTTATACTGTAATTGGGCTTTTGCCTGTAGTAAGGACTTTTGTAAATAAATAATAAATAAATAAATAAATAAATAAATAAATAAATAAATAAATAAATAAATAAATAAATAAATAAATAAATAAATAAATAAATAAATAAATAAATAAATAAATAAATAAATAAATAAATAAATAAATAAATAAATCATTTATCTTCTTTCCAGGCATTCTTGTATCATCACCCCACACCTGACACCAATTTGAAACACTTAACACAATTTATTCACAAAATTGTTAAGATACACAGAACTCAGCTGGATAACGTTTAAACTGGTTGACAGTACAATGAACTATTGTAAATTATTTGAACTGTTCTTAACTGCCCATAGATCCCCTTATATCATATATAAATAAATATTCTAGAATGTACGCGAAACATAAATCGAACCTAATCAATACACACTAGAAAGAGAGAGAACATTCTCGAATAACCTAGAAATAGTCTTTCAAGTAAAGGTCCTTTTTCTAATCGGTTATCCTGTTACAATAGTTTGAAAAGCAACTTTACCAAATTTACCTTAAGATGTGGTCATACTGATGTACAATGGTTCTTACAATTCACGACAGACTGGAGAAATTCCGAAAGCTAAATCTCAAAAAATGTTATTTCTTCGTAGGAGTAGCTTATGCTTCAACATTGCTAAAAAGAGATTTGATTCTTATATTGTCACGCCTACCAGGGTTGGTAGGTCTTTGGGGGTATGTTCTCTAATGAGGGAGCTTGATAGAAACTAGAAGAATAAAATAACAAGTATATTAATAGAACAGAAATACAATATAAACAATATATATATATATATATATATGTATATATATATATATATATATATATATATATATATATATATATATATATATATATATATATATACAAAAGGGGAAAATTATTGGGCATGTACGCAAAAAGGATCAATAAGGCCACGAGTAGGAATGGTTACCGCAGACATGCATGTTTCTGGCTCATTAGCCGTCATCAGTGCGGCATAACCAATTAGGGTATTGCACTTGGCTAGCAAAAGTGTTGGGTACTTGGGAGCAAAGGATGTTGGGGAAACATGTGTAAAGAAACATAAAAACACAAAAACAACGAAAGCTCACACAGGAGTCCTATCGCCATTTTGTGCTTTCGGCCAGCTGTGCCAATGGGTTTTCGGCTAGCAACCAGCGTCGCAACGTTGGCGAAACGGACTCATTGGCACAGCTGGCCGAAAGCACAAAATGGCGATAGGACTCCTGTGTGAGCTTTCGTTGTTTTTGTGTTTTTATGTTTCTTTACACATGTTTCCCCAACATCCTTTGCTCCCAAGTACCCAACACTTTTGCTAGCCAAGTGCAATACCCTAATTGGTTATGCCGCACTGATGACGGCTAATGAGCCAGAAACATGCATGTCTGCGGTTACCATTCCTACTCGTGGCCTTAGTGATCCTTTTTGCGTACATGCCCAATAATTTTCCCCTTTTGTTTATATTAATACGCATTTTCTTGGCACTTTGTTTATTATATATATATATATATATATATATATATATATATATATATATATATATATGGGGTAAATTAACGGGAATGTAGGCAAAAGGATCATAGGATTACGAGTAAGAATGGTAACCGCAGACATGCATGTTTCTGGCTCATTAGCCGTCATCAGTGCGGCATAACCAAGAAGAGTATTGCACTTGGCTAGCAAAAGTGTTAGGTACTTGGGAGCAAAGGATGTTGGGGAAACATGTGTCACGAAATACAAAAACAACGAACGCTCACACAGGAGTCCTATCGCCATTTTGTGCTTTCGGCCAGCTGTGCCAATGGGTTTTCGGCTAGCAACCAGCGTCGCCACGTTAGCGAAACAGACTCATTGTGTTTAAGTCGTTCTAAGCCCAGGATGTGTTCGTTGTTTTTGTATTTCTTGACACATGTTTTCCCAACATCCTTTGCTCCCAAATACCTAACACTTTTGCTAGCCAAGTGCAATACTCTTCTTGGTTATGCCGCACTGATGACGGACTGATGACGGCTACTGAGCCAGAAACATGCATGTCTGCGGTTACCATTCTTACTCGTAATCCTATGACCTTTTTGCGTACATGCCCGTTAATTTACCCCTTTTGTTTATCATAAATACGCATACTTGGCACCCTTTGTATATATATATATATATATATATATATATATATAACGAACAGAGCGTTTTGTGACAGTCTAAAAATGTCCAAAGATGATACATAATGTATCTAATGCCATACTGTCAAAAGTAATAATTTCAGTTTTGAACTGAAATGGTGTCGGTTAGAAATTTCTAACACTTTAAAAGACACCTTGAATGCTGCGACTGTTTATCAGTTTCGCATTTGACATCTATAGATATCGTTCAATTTATAGCAGGGATGTCTCTTGATTAGTGACTTGAGAGACATAGCCTGTACTACACTGACGAGCTCAAATAAGAGCGAAACACGTGTCTGTAGTTTGGTTTTGCCCTGATATAGGTTGAATGATATTTATATCTATTTATATCGCAGCATTCAAGGTGTCTTTTAAAGTGTTAGAAATTTCTAACCGACACCATTTCAGTTCAAAACTGAAATTATTACTTTTGACAGTATGGCATTAGATACATTATGTATCATCTTTGGATATATATATATATATATATATATATATATATATATATATATATATATATATATACCCTGGATGTTGAAGCCAGAAGGGCTTGCCGCAAACAACCCCGTTACCCTAAATAAATAACTACATTTACAGATGTTCAGATGTTAGTAATGAGGAAAACAAATAGATTCGTCACACTTACAGTTTCTTAAATGATTCTTATTAATCTACAATGGAAATATGAATGATCAGTCGAATAAATACACATCTATAAGCTCAAAAGGGGTTCCTACAAAATCAACTTAATCTTACCTTAACAGAGTACTAGGGCACATCACCACCAAAGGAACTGCGTTTATCAAATTAAGACTTTAGCTAACGGTGCGTACGTCTCTTGCATGCCCTCTTCTTGAGCGGCGGATAAGACCCCGAGCATCGCCGCGTTCCCGTATTTATATCTTAATATGGTTCAAGCACACACAACACGATTTTTGGTCCTAGACACCATTCCCGTACAGTCTTGTCAATACAAACCCGGTCACTATCACTATCACTATGGTTGGTTGCCTAGATGTTTTCAATGGGCGGGTGCAGCTTCTCTGTCAGTATACGAAAGTAACGTCACTATTGACCTGCATCCCATGATATTGACTGTTAATGGACCGGCCGTATGTACTCGCCAAACTTTCAGCTATCATTTGTCATCCCAGTCTTACAACGCACTTTTATCATATGTGTTTTTGAGTAGTTCCCGCCGGGGTTGTAGTACGTTCTTTCCCCGCGTTTGGAATGTTGAAATAATAAAATGGATCTCTACTTCTGAGTGAAAATGGTTTTTTATTAAACTACTTTTTTGTATGTATACAATGATTACATCAAAATAATTATCTACATAACAACTTGTTAACATAATTAATGGTCATGACTACTTGAAAAACAACTGTAAATAAATAATGTACAGAGTAAATTATTACAATGTTCAAGTTAGTTTTAACACCTTCCCTCATTGAATAATTTATCCAAACCCATAGCTTGACAAAGTAATTAAAGTCTTGGCTTAAACAGTGGCTTGGTTAAAGCATCTGCTGTTTGTTTGTCAGAAGCTAATTTCTTAACTTCAATGGAACCTTCTAACACAAGTTCTCTAACAAAGAAATGTCTGATTCTTATATGTTTGGTACGTCGATGGTATTCAGGGTTCTGTGAAAGTTTTATTGCAGCTTCATTATCAACCCAAATGACTGGTAGTTGTTTCAATTTAATAATTCCTTCATACAGACAACCATATAATTTCTCTGGCGGCTTCACTTGCAGCGACAATATCTGCTTCTGTAGTTTTTTAAAATCTTTAATTTTAATTTTAACTATTTTCCTTCTAAATAAAATAGATAGATCGTGCTGTGTGCACCATCACCATCGTGCATAATATGCACAGCTTGAAGGAGGCAGTTTGGCCACGTTTTATTTTTGTAATCTACTAAAATATGATGTGAAATTTCAGTCATGTCAAAAGTAATAAATTATGTTCTAACAACTTTTGTGTAGGGGTATGTTTTTTTTGTTTAACCATCTTTCAAATTTTCGCCACCGACGCTCCGCGCCGCACCCAATTTTGCCGCCCCTCAATTTTGCCGCTCCGGGAAATTGCTGGTTTGCCCCCCCCCCTAGATCGGGCCCTGGTTACAGTGGTATTATATCTAGTAGGCAGGTTACTTCTCTCTCACTTTAACTCACAGCGCTAGCCTCTACTCATAGCAGAATCTCCTAGCGAAAGGTAAATTTAATAATATAATTCGATTTATCAATAACATTGCAAACAATATAGATTAAAAACAGGTTTAAATTTTGTACATAAAATTTAAATAGTAGTTTGTGCAACAAGTGCGCAAAGTGATACTTTTCCCACGAACCAAAAAGTGGGAAAAGTACTTTGCGCACATGTTGCACACAATACTTTTTCTATAACAACAAGACAGTACAATAAACAGCATTAACCGGTTGGCCTGCTGAAACGGATTATTTTTGCATAATTTCCTTCGAATCGTAGACAAAAATCAACATTTTCTTAACGTCCTTTTTTTCGCATTTGGCTCGTTTCGTTGTTTCTATGCGAAATTTTGACGCTGGGTTTCGGGATCGTATGAAAACACCACTATCTTTCTTGGCCTCTTTAATGATGTCCCTCGAATGTTGAATTCAAAGCATTTGTTTGTCATCCTTAAGCCTGTGTGGAACACACCTTTATCATGTTCAAATTTTCGGTCAAAATGCGATAGATCGAATGTTTAGAGGTACGATCAAGTGGTATAAGGCTACCAACCCTTTATTTGAGCAGCCTGCGAATCTGTGACCCATCCAGGGGTGGAAAAAAGGGCTGAATTTGTGGCCCTTGAAACTCCGCCCGCCCATACCTGGCAGCGACAGGGTATGACATGGTCTCAAAAAGGCTAAGGAGACTACTCGCTGGGCAGATTATATCAGCTTTTCACGTTGGTATCGAATCCAATCAAATCACATTTTTTGGGCCTCGGCACCCCTTTTGTCCACCCCTGGATGGGTCACAGAATCGCAGGCTGCTCAAATAAAGGGTTGGTAGCCTTATAATACTTGATCGTACCAATTCTGTACACTGAAATTCAATTCCGCGTAATCATAATTTTGAGACCCCATGGGCCCCTTTTTATACGGCCCTAATGGGTTAAAAAGCCTTAATTTTTGACAGAAATGAGAACCCCGCCCTTCGAAATCCCACTGACCCAGTATTGCAGGCCGAGCACATTTCTGTAGATATCTTATATTTTGGACCCTTGGAGGCCCTTCTAGACGCCCCTGGGAAGGTCGAAAAAGCGACCTGGCCGAAGAAATGGTTGGAGGGGACTTCAAAACCCCCGAGTGGAACATTTGGCCGGGTTGGGAGGGCAGTCTCATCATGTATATACCATCTTGAAAACCCCCCAACTTGGGTCGAATTTGGGGGGGGGAGGGGGCCGAGCGGCATCCAGATTTTATACAACTTTGAATCTGAGGTCTCCGTGATTATTTCAAACAAAAAATGAGCCCGATCGGACCTTTCCGAGCAAAGTTGGAAGTGAAAACCTATTTTGACGCGACTATTAAGTCATTGTATAAAGAATGGTTAAGTGTTAATAATTTTAGTTTAAAATAAATTTAAGGTAGTTTTACCATAAAAAAGGTGTAAAAGTATAGTGAATAGTTTTGAACATGTCACTACCAGGTTATTTTAGATATAAATGCTGTGTTGTAGATTGTAAAAGTAAGTATTTTTATCCTGTATATGAAACATATTTTCATTATTAGAAGTTTCAAATATTTCCTTCAAATTTCTCACTCAGGGAAAAAAGGTAGGTAAATTGATTAATAGAAAAGTAATATGTTTAAGTGAATTTATTGATTTTGATTGGTTTACGTGCCAAGAGCATAAATCTTAGTTCTTTGTATAATAAGGAAATATTATAGAGATCTTTTTAGTTCGAGAGCAATCCTTAAAGTTTATGTATTAGAAGTACTGCTCATTTTTTTTTGTTTTAGATGTTTCAGAAGAAAGACCACTTTTTTGAGAAATGGTAGGAAAGAACTAGTCATCGGAACCATCTCGTTCCAATTTGTGTAAAAACCCTATATTAAATTATCTGTTAAACATATGTTATTTATTATCAAGATCTTAAATACCTACATAACTTGTGCAATAAGCTACATTTCTCTGCAGTTGGCTCATCCAGGAAACTGCACCACCTGCATATGTGCAAATGATACCTGAAGTGGATCTACCTGTGTCCAAATCACCTCCATGATCAGCATCACTAAAACTTTCTAAAATACCATTATTAAAATTTGATTTATACCTAATGCAGTAATCTAATGTCCCTTTTAAATATCTAAAAATTCCTTTTACTTTCATAAAATCTTCAGAACAAGGATTTTCCAATTTTCTAGCGACTACACCAACTGTCTATGCAATATCAGGACGAGTTCCTGTCATTAAATATATTAGAGCTCCAACAGCTTCCCTATAACAAAATTTTAAATTGTTTTCGCAATCCTCCTTCCCTAATTGAGAATTTGGTATAATTCATACCCAAACGCTCTAATAATTTCTTTGTATAAGCACATTGATTTATTGTTACCGAACCATCCTCTGTTTGATGTATTTCTATACCAAGAAAATATGAAGCAGGTCTTATGGTAACTTTAAATTCCTTTTTTAAATCCTTTAGAAAATTATCTTTTAATTTGTTACAATTTGAAGCAAGAAGTCCATCATCTACATATAAGACTAAAACAAGCATTCCTCCATCCTGTTTTTTAGTAAAAAGACATGGATCTGCTTCGCTTTCTTTAAATCCGGCTAAAGATATGAAATCTACAAATCGTTTGTTCCAACATCGAGGAGCTTGCTTAAGTCCATACAGACTTTTTCTAAGACGACATACCCGATTTGTACCATCTTCATATCCTTTAGGTTGCTTCATATAGACTTCTTCTTCTAGTTGTCCATTCAAGAATGCTGTACACACATCAAATTGTGTCAGATTCATTGATTCACTAGCGGCTATACTTAATAAAGCTCTTATACTTCCTGATTTTGCAACAGGACTAAACGTTTGATCATAGTCTTCACCTTTTTTTTGTGAATATCCTTTTACAACAAGTCTCGCTTTATACTTGTCTATTAAACCATCTGGATTCCTCTTTAGTTTATAAATCCACTTACTTGGAATCGCTACTTTTCCTGGTGGTAAGTTTTCAAGTGTCCAAGTCTGATTTTCATCTAAAGATTGCAATTCTTTTTCCATTGCTTCTATCCATTTTTCTTTATCGTTACTGCTTAACGCGTCTTCGAAAGATTCTGGTTCATTTGATTCAAGTATAGTCGAAACAATAGAATTAACAAATTTATTAATTCCAAGTCTAATTGTTTTTAAGTGTTCTTACCTCTTCGTGTAAATCATCTAAACTATTCAAAATATCTGTATCTTCGTATGTATCATTTTCTGTTTCTTCTTCTTTGTGAACACTCTTTTCCAAATTTATGTTTGTAGATCTTTCAGTATTTATTAAAGAATATAATGGTTTTTCATTAAAAATGATATCTCGAGATCTTATTAATGTTTTATTTTTTTTACACCATACTCGATAACCATCATCATTATCGTATCCTACAAGAATTCCCATTACGGCCTTCTTATCCATTTTCTTTCTATTGGATTTTGGAATATGAACATAACAAGTACTTCCTATAATTCTTAAATGTCTCAAATGAGGTTTCTTACCATACCACATTTCAAATGGGGATTTTCCTTCTATTCCAAAAACACCAGATCTATTAAGAATATAACTCGCTGTGTTGATTAATTCTGCCCAAAGACTTTGAGGTAAACTAGAATTAGAATGCATTAGTGCCCTTGCTGTCTCAACAATTGTTCGATTTTCTCGTTCTGCACAATCATTCTGTTGAGGACTATATGGCATCGTTACTCTATGTCTAATTCCATAATTCTGAAGAATTTTCTTTATCTGATTATTTACAAACTCTCCTCCATTATCAGATCGGAGCTCTTTGACTTTATGACCAGTTGTTTTTACCTCAGCTAAAAATATATTGAAATAATTTTTTACATCGGACTTCTGCTTTAAAAAGTATACATATCTAAATCTACTAAAATCGTCTTTAAAAAGAAGAAAATATTTGTAACCCGATTGTGAATTTTCAAAAGGTCCACATATGTCAGTATGTATTAGCTCACCTACTTGTTCAGCTCGTTCTCTAGAACCAAATTTTAGTACGTGTGCCTTACCAAGTACACATCCTTCACATAGCTCACTGTCCAAGGTTACGTTTATTCCAAGTTCTCTAAAAATAATTTCTTTAACATGTTTCTTATTTTGATGTCCCAATCTTTCATGATACAACTGTAGAAGGTCTTTGTTAGAGACTGTACATATTTCAGTCATAGTTCTTTTTAAAGATAAATTTTGAAGATCTAACTTATAAAGTCCTCCATATCTACTTCTTTTACCTTCTAAAACTATTTTGCCATCAACCTTCAAAATACACGTTTCAGGTGTTGATATAAAATTGCTGTTTTGATGTTTATCTTGAGCTGATAGCACCGAAAACAAATTTTTCTTAATTTGAGGTACGTACCACACATCTGAAAGTGTTATAATATTTACATTTCCTTTTATTACTGATTTTACTTTAACGTTGCCTTTTCCTAATGCTTCTATGATATCATTATTTGCTGTTGTCACTGTGTGCAAATTTTCAAATGTTTCATAGGTTTCAAATATATCATTCTGATTACAAATATGATTCGTTGCACCATTATCAACAAACCAACCTTCCTTATCACAATCAGCCATTAGTACCGTACTTGTTTCAGCTAATAAGGTAACATTATTTGAAGCAATATCTTGTATTTTATTTGGTTTGGGAGGTCGTCCATCATCCTTCCATTTATGACATTAACTTTATGGCCAGGTTTCTTACAGTAGTTACAAATATACTCTTTCTTAAATTTTCCTTTAAACCTACTTTTACTTGTAGTTGCAAGAACTTCTTTACTATTTTCCTCTTTTCTCGATAAAGATTTCTCATAGATACATAATTGATTGGTCAAATTATTAACAGTTCTTTCTGTCTTGGGTAACAGCATCCAACTGGATTTAAAAGGAAAATATTCAGAAGGTAAAGTGCCTAATATTTTACAAATTAAAAGTAAATCTGGTAAATTACAATCACAACATTTACCAACAAGAACACTATCTCTTGAAATTTCATTTTTTAAATCATTCCATATGTTCTTTAATTTTGATATATGTGTAACAATATCATCTTCAATTTCTTTCTGGTGACTAAAAAACTGTATACACAAGTCATAAGTTTTATCCTCAACATTACCATCATACAGTCTATGAAGTTCTAACCATACTTCTCATGCTGTAGCATATCTCATCACTTTTAGCAGTCATGTTTATTTTCAGTATCAGAAGTGTTGTACTGTCGGCATTTGAGTAATATTTTACATCTTTTTCATATTTACTTCTTTGTTGTGATGTGGCATCGTCATTTAAAGGTAATGGAGTTACCAATGTAACATTTAAAAGTTCATTTGCTGCTAGAACATTTCGTAGCAAAATTGACAACTTATATTTCCACGTCTGCCAATTTGACTTTCCTTCAAGTAGCCCTATTTGTATCTTAGTTGCATCCATATTCTTCTTCGGAATTGTATGCAATGCAATGAAATCAGGAACTTTCAATCAAAGGAGTATAAAATTCAAGTAGCAACTATCTACCAATGTTTTCACTAGTAGGGGGAACCACGCTCTGCTACCATGTTGAAATAATAAAATGGATCTCTACTTCTGAGTGAAAATGGTTTTTTATTAAACTACTTTTTTGTATGTATACAATGATTACATCAAAATAATTTTCTACATAACAACTTGTTTACATAATTAATGATCATGACTACTTGAAAAACAACTGTAAATAAATAATGTACAGAGTAAATTATTACAATGTTCAAGTTAGTTTTAACATGGAACGCCTCAGCTAGGGTATGAGGTGTAGTCTTTGTTGGATCATTACACTCTATTACAATACCAGGTGCTGTGATCTGCGGCCATTGTCTAAGATTTTGTGAAGAACATCTGGTGTGATTGTTCCTTTCGGTCTGTAATTAACGTTAAGGATGGCTAACCATAAGGGTCGCTGTCCAGGTGATGGGTGGCTCTTACTGTTGGTTTTTCGGTGTCGGCCTCTGTGTGTGTTGATCACGTCTACAAAATTCAGAACAAATTAATATTACATCTCTGTATTGTCTAATTAGAAGTAAGGTCTAATCTATATTTTAAGTTAACTACCAGACAAAGTTGTCTATGTTCTAGGATGATATTCTTTATACTATAAGCTACAGAGGAATAATGAAATATTACATTAGTGGTCACATAATTAAGGTGGAGCAATCCTTGAAAAGGATTTATCCATTTCACGGTGATTTTTTATCGCTCGTCTATTCCGGCTAAACAAGTGAATATGCATTATCACATATCCACACACATACACACATATATACATATACATACATACACATGTATATGTTACCGTTAAAACTCGATTTTACTAGGAAAAACTAGTATTAACCAAGCTCTTTAGTCAATTCTCGTTTTAACTAGGTAAAACTAGAATTGTCTAATAATTTTAGTTAAAACTAAAAATTTTAAAAACTAAAAACAGTTTTTACTGGTTAGAACTAGTTTTTACTAAAGTGCTTAATTAAAAATCGTTGCGCAATATCCATTTAAATCCATCCAAGATTAAAAAGATTTAAAGTTGTTGAGATCTGCGAAGCAAGAAAATTGGCTTCCAGAAGTGAACCTATGAAGTATTATGTACCTGCTGAAAAAATTTTTGATATTATCGAAGCAGCCCATATTGCTACTGGTCATGGAGGCCGTGACAGATTGAAAACTGAAACTGCTAGAAAATATGCTAATATAAGAATTGATATGATAAATACTTTTATATCAATGTGTGAAACTTGTCAACGAAAAAAGAGTAAGAAAAAAAAGGGCTTATTTCTAAACCTATTCTTCATTCAGAAATGAATAGCCGCTCTCAGGTGGACTTGATAGATATGCAATCTCAAGAGGATCATGGTTACAAGTTAATAATGGTTTACCAAGACCACCTGACAAAATTTGTTTTGTTAAGGCCATTAAAAAGTAAGACGACGGAAGGAGTTGCAAATCAGTTAAAAGATATATTTCTAACTTTTGGTGCACCATGCATCTTACATCCAGATAATGGCCGAGAATTTGTTAATGCCGTAATAAACGAACTGGTATCATGTTGATCTGAAGTAAAATCGGTCCATGAAAAACCAAGGCATAGCCAAACTCAAGGTTCGGTGGAGCGAGCTAACCAAGATATTGAGAAAATGTTGGCAGCCTGGATGCTAGATAACAACACTACAAGCTGGTCAATAGGTATTGCGTTTGTGCAATTTATGAAAAATGGATCACTTCATTCTGGCATAAAACAGTCACCCTATCGAGCTATGTTCGGCATTGAACCTCGACTTCAAGTTTGCCATCAGAAGTGTTAAACAAATTGACTGATGAAGATGACCTACAAAAAATTATGCAGGATTTAAATTTAGAAAAAGAACTAACTATAACTTCGGTTCTTGAAGAGGCCGGTCCGAGTGAAAATCGTCAAGTTTCGTTAGCTAGATAGGAAGCATGTGAAAATTTAAAAAAGCAAGCTAAAAAAATGAAATGGGGTTCTGATGCCCTTCATCCTCCTGTGGAAATAGGTGATAATATAATTCTACCGATTACAGAGGTTGACAGGGCAAAAGCTGATATGAGAAATATTATCGGAGTCGTTATTAAAAAAAATCAAGAGGACCTTCATAAAATTGGAACTAAATATGGAATAGTGAATAAACTATATTGCAGGTAATTACCAGTCATCAGAATTTGACGTTTGTAAGGAAAGGTTTCTAATGACTGAAAAAGTGCCATTAGAACATATTACCTTAAGAGCTGCTGCTAGACGTGCTGCCTTAGGGGAAGGTCAAGGATTTGCACGTTGTACTTGCAAAAAGACTTGCAACACTAATAGGTGCTTTTGTAAAAAAAAGGAAAGTTGTGTAATTCTAAATGCCACGACAGTCAAACAATGAAGTTGGTGACTAGTACTATAAAAATTAATATATCTTTAAAAGTTTAAGTAAAAGCATCAGCGAATTTTGAGCGAGACAATTAAACAGATAAAGATTCATCGCACAGTCAGTACCTTATACGTATCATCTACGCGATGAATCTTTCTTTGTCTGTTAAATTGTCTTGCTCAAAAATCGCAAATGTTACCTATCTGTATAGATAATAGGTATACCGAATAACTAAAATGCCTGAGTACTTCTTAGTTTTAGCTAATAAAAGTAATAAAACTAGTTTTTACTAGTTAAAACTTAATTTTTTGTGATTTTTAGTTTTAACTAAAACTATTAGAGAATTCTAGTTTTACCTAGTTTAAACTGGAATTGTCTAAAGAGCTTGGTTAATACTAGTTTTTACTAGAAAAATCGGGTTTTAACTAAAATCGGGTTTTTACGGTAACATATACACATATACGTGATTTTAACTATTTTTTCTCCCACTAACTTATTTATTTGATTATCTGGGAAACTGGATAGGTAAGGTTTCTGTGCCAATCTTGTGAAACCTCTCCTCTCCTATGCTTTCCCTTTCCTGCTCTTATTCGAGCGATTCTGAAACATTCGGGTAAGGCAAGGTTTCGACATCATTTTCGTTAAACCTCTCCTCTCCCTCGTTTCTTCTTTGATTATTATTTATTAATTGTGACACCTGGTGAAGCCAGTTTAACACTTGATAAAGCCAAATATTCTTGTTCTTACCGTACTACGTTTATACAGCCTTCGTCCGTTCATCCCTTTCATTAATTCACTTTTTCTTACCTTAGTCTAGATTTTGTAAATTACATGACATACTGTATCCTGGTTGTAGGTTCCATATCGTTTCGAATACCGTCCTTCTACCTCCTTATTTCCTGTGGTTTCTACTTGTAGTAAGCCCTCTTCGACATCAATGTTGGTCGATGACGAACTAAGAGTCGTTTGAGAGATAGATGTGAGAAACAAAATAAGTAATAAAAAATCTATTACATATCTTCCATTATTGCAAAAAAAACTAGGACGAACACAATGTTATTTGCTACGCATGCTGATGACGACGTCTGAGTTTGTATTGGGCTAGTAATCTATAAATAAATACAAATGCTAATGATTAAATAATTCCCCTTTTTTGCTCATATACAATTCCTATAAAACAAAAATAATAATAACATAAACATAGTAGATAAGAGTTTCGCATTCTTGTTTATACACACATGTCCCGCATTTTAACCTTTATTGTTTCACGTTTTCCTAATTTATCTGGACGTAGTCTCCTGAACTGGGAAAATGTCTTGTTCTGGCGTCCAAGGGTCATTATATGGAAGTATCCTACTAACGTGCACCACTTCTTTTGGGGTCTTTTTGCTAATGCCTTTCCGAATTTCGTAATTAATATCACTGATTTTCTTTTCTACATAATATGGGCCAAACCATCGTAATAATAATTTCTCAGTCCTTCCCACTTTTCTCACACGGGTGAAAATTTTTACCTAATCCCCTTCCTGAAAATCCAGAATACGATGTCTCTCATCGTATCTTTCTTTGTCTCTCTGTTGCTTGGTCTCAATATTTTCTATGGCTAGATTTCTGACTGCCAGTACTTTGTCCCTAATGGCTGCCGCATCCGGATAGTTTGTTTCTATTATTAGGGTAGCCTCTGTTGGCAACACAGGTTCCCTTCCATAAATCAGCATGAACAGCGAGAACTTTGTTGTGTCTTGTCTTACAGTGTTATAGGCGAATGTTACCATGCTAAGATACTCGTCCCAGTCTGTATGTTTTGTATTGGTATACATGGACTGCATATTTGCCAGAGTCTTATTGAATCGCTCTGTCAATCCATTCGCTGCTGGATGGTAGGCTGTCGTAAATTGGCTTACCGTACCCATAAGTTTTGCTAATTCTGTTATTAGACCTGATCGGAAATTTGACCCCTGATCACTCCAAAGATAACGCGGACTTCCATGGCGACATATGATCGAATCCATCAGGAACTTTGCTACTTTGCCTGCTTTGGCGTCTGCTAGTGTAGCTGTCTCTACCCATCTAGTTGCGTAATCTGTTGCCACTACTATGACTGTCTTTCCGTTACAACTGCGCCGGAATGGGCCTAATATATCGATCCCTACTCTATCGAATGGTCTCCCTACTGGTATAGGGTGTAAATCTCTCATGGGTTTTTGACTTTCTTGACCTTTTTGTGCTTGGCAGTCTGGGCAACCTTTTACATACCTTTCTACATCTTTCTGTAAGGTAGGCCAGTAATATCTTGATCTTATCTTATCTAGAGTTTTATCAATGCCTAAGTGTCCAGAGATGGGGTTGCTATGGTGATTAAATAGTATCTCTCCGACTAGATGTTTCAGAATAACCAACAGATCCTGATCTTTATAGGGGTTTTTGTTTACCTTGTATAGAATATCGTCGTGAATTCTAAAGTTTTTGGCTCTTCTTGCCACACCAATCGGTACGGATTCTGGGTTCAGCACTGCCTGTTTGATCTCTGTTAAACTCGTATCTTTCTCCTGCTCTTTGCTCAATTCTTCAGTCTGCAATAAAAGGCTTGGTATTTCTTCCGCGTCTTCCACATCTTTCATTGTAGGTTTCATCACTGGGTTTCTGGATAGACAATCTGCATCAGTGTTAAGTTTCCCACTTTTGGGTTTTATCACATAGTCATACTCTGAAAGTTTTAGACTCCACCGAGCCAGTCGTCCTACCGGGTCCTTTATCGAGCGTAACCAACATAAAGCATGGTGATCTGTTATGATAGTCACCCTTTTTTCATAGATCATGTGCCTAAGGTATCCCAATGCCCATATTACGGCCACACCTTCCAGTTCGGTAATCCCGTAATTCTGCTCTGCTTTTGTTAAGCTTCTACTAACACGCGCCACAGGGTGCATTTCTTAATCTGTTCCAAGCTCCAATAGTATAGCCCCGATGCCTACCTTACTAGCATCTACTCTTAATTCGCACTCATTATGTGAGTCATAGTGCTGGAGAACTGGAGCTGTAGTTAGTTTCTCCTTTAGAGTTTCGAAAGCTTTTTGCTGTTCCTTCCCCCATATGAACCCTTTTTTTTACTGGTTGCTCTGTGCATTGGTCTTGCTATTGTAGAGAAATCTTTAATGAATTTTCGATAGTAGTTACATAACCCTACAAAGCTTTGTATCTCTTTTATGGAACGTGGGGTTTGGCAATTGCGTATTGCCTCTATTTTCTCATCGTCAACAGCCAATCCTTT
The DNA here is from genome assembly GCA_964028335.1 of Altica lythri. Taxonomy (NCBI): domain Eukaryota; kingdom Metazoa; phylum Arthropoda; class Insecta; order Coleoptera; family Chrysomelidae; genus Altica; species Altica lythri. Next base: position 61,180,620 of record OZ034807.1, on the reverse strand, counting down.
ACTACTCACGGTGTAACCAAGTATGTTAAGTTCTTCTCGGGCGAAGTTACACTTACTTGGTTTCAGAGTTAGGTTCGCTTCTCTCAGTCTCCTAAATACTTTTTCCAGTTTTTCTAAGTGTTCCTCCAAGTTTTTTGAGAATATTATGATATCATCCAGGTAGATCAAAATCTCTCTTCATTTCATCCCTCGAAAAACCTGGTCGGCCAGGTGAGAGAAGCATGACGGAGCGTTTGTGAGACCAAAAGGTAAGACGTTATATTCATATTGGTCATGTCCTTGAGCTATAAATGCCGTATATTGTTTTGATTCTTCGTTCATTGGTACTTGCCAGTATCCGCTAAACATATCAAGTGTTGAGAAATATTTTGCTCCATTTAAATAAGTCAGAATGTCATCTATCTGAGTGTGGGGTTTCTTGATACGATTCAAATATATCTTTTCGTGAAACCAAGAAACGGAGAGAATATACTAGTTGAATAACTGCTGGACTGGATTATATAACTTTTTATTTTAAAAAATAGATTGACAACTGTCTCAAAATATCAAACATATATTTCTATCGTTACTAAAAAAATTTATAGCATAGCTACACTGAACATGCCGCCCCCCTTAAAGTGTATAGAACTTCAAGAATCGATAGGCAATATACAAATGTTGTTGACCGCTCGTTTTATTTTTCCGGTGCATGTTTTAATAGTCACCACCCTGACTACATTGTCGGATCCTGGGTGAAGATCCAATATTCTTCCCATGTGCCAATTCATAGGTGATGTTGAATTTTCTTAAATCAATACCAAAGATCCTACCCTCAAAACACTGGAGCTGGTATTCCATTTGGATCTTACTTGAAGATAATGAAGATATTCTTTTGACCACCTTGTCCAGAAATGTTGTGCCATAATTTTGATATGTTTAGATCGAGAAGATAAATGAACTGGGCATGGCTTCAATGGAGGCTCTCTTATACTATAAAAAGGTTCACCAATAATAAAGTGTCCTGGAGTCAAGGGTTGAAGATCATTCGGATCTTCAGAGAGTGGAGTAAGAGGTCTTGAATTCAAAATTGATTCGATCTGTTTAAGCAATGTATAAAAATCTTCATATGAAAGATAAACGTTTTTAAGAATTCTTTTAAGATGATATTTCACTGAACGAACAGCACTCTTCCACAAACCACCAAAATGTGGTGAAAGAGGTGGTATAAAGTGCCACTGAATTTTAGAATCTAATAAAAAAGAATTTAACTTATTGGTTTCTGATAGAATCGCCAATTCGCGTAATTCGCGATTCGCTCCAACAAAATTGCTAGCATTATCAGAATAAATATCACTACATAAACCCCGCCTAGCAATGATTCTTTTAAGCATGTTTAAAAATCCTTCTGTAGTGAGTTCAGAAACGAGTTCAATATGTACAGCCTTTGTGGCCAAACAAATAAAAATACATATGTACGATTTGATATATTTTTTATTTCTAAACTTACTATCTTTGATTAAATAAAATCCAGCATAATCTATGCCAACTTTAGAAAAAACACGTGAAATATTGACCCTATTAAATGGTAAATTCCCCATTTTTTGAACAAAATCTAACGGTTTTCCTTTGAAGCAAATCATATATTTACTTAAAATTGATCTAACTATACGGCGACCGCAAATGGCCAAAATTCAGTTCTTACTGTTGATAAAACTTGTTGAGGCCAGCATGCAAATTCTTTAAATGTGCGTTTAATATGACAATTTTTGTAAAGTTACTGTTTGCAGGAAGTACCATGGGAAATTTAGCATCAGCTGATAAACTAGATTTTGATAATCTACCACCTACTTTAATAATTCCAAATTCGTCTAAAAAAGGATTTAAACATTTTAATTTACTTATATTAGACACGTTTTTATTTTTATTCAAATTATGAAGTTCCTCCGGAAAATATTTTTAATTGAACCATTTGAACCAAAGTATGTTTACTACTTTGAATTTCTTTAATTTCCAAAGGACCAATAATTCTATTTTCTTTCTTGATACGGGTATTATTGATAAATCTTAACAAATAAGCTACTACGTAAATTAATTGGGTATATGATGAATATTTTTCGATCAAATTATCGTCAACAAGAGTTGCTAAAACAGTTGATTTAACCTCTTTTAGTTCGGGTATAATGTTTACAGTGTAATTAGATTTAGGCCAGTATTCTTGGTCATTGTGTAAGAACTCAGGTCCGTTCCACCACAAATGGTGATCCACTAATTGATGAGGATAGACACCACGAGATATTATATCTGCAGGATTTAATTTCGTAGGAACGTGAGACCAAGAAGACAAATTTGTGGATTCTAGAATCTTAGTAATTCTATTAGATACAAAAGTTTTAAGTTTTGCTAGGTTGTATTCGCAGCCATGACAAAACTATAGTAAAATCTGTCCAAAAATGATGATTCGAAACTTGAATCTTTTTTAAACGATAATCTAAGACGCCCATACAACTGTACAAGTAATAATGCACCACAAAGTTCTAGACGTGGTAATGTTACACTTTTTAATGGTGCTACTCGACTTTTGGAACAACTTAATTGGACAAGAATATTACCATTACGAATAGATTTTAAATATATACAAGCCCCGTAAGCCTTAATTGAGGCATCGCAAAAACCATGCAATTCGATAGACTCGTGATTACTCAATATAAAATGTCTAGGAATTTTTATTTCATGTATATATATAAAATCAGAAAGAAATTTCTGCCAATGGATACACATTTTATCAGGAACTATATCATCCCAATCAGATTTAAGTTGCCAAAGATCTTGCAGCATGATTTAAGCAGTAACTATAATTGGACCTAGCAATCCAAGAGGATCAAAAAGTTGAGAAATTATTGAAAGCAGAATTCGTTTTGTTACTTTAGTTTTAAGATTTCTAGTGAAGTTAGAAGTGAATCTAAAAATGTCTTGCATAGGATTCCAAAACAACCCTAATATTTTGGAATCCATGTCATTTTTTAAAAAATATTTAATGTCATTCATACCGACAACGTTCATCTCATGTAAAATATCTGGTTTGTTGGTTACCCACTGTCTAAGAACAAATCCAGCAGAATTTAAAATAGAAAAAACTTCTTTTATTCTAATAACAGCTAACATTTCATCAGTTGCTCCAGAAATATAATCATCCATATAAAAGTCGTTTGCTATTGATGAACTAGACATAGGAAAAATTCCTTCATTCTCTAAAGCCAATTGCTTGAGACACCTCGTTGCTAAAAAAGATGCTGGACCTGTACCATATGTGATGGTATTCAATTGATAAGTTCGAAGCTTTTCAGTGGAATTAAAACGCCAAAAAATACATTGGAAATTTCTCTGTTCGGGAGACACTAAAACTTGGCGGTACATCTTTGCAATGTCCGCTGTAAATGCAACTGCATGAGATCTGAAACGCAATAAAATTGAAAAAACGTCTGAATGGTAGGGCCGACTTTAAGAACATCATTCAATGACAGACCACTGTCAGATTTTGCAGATGCATCAAAAACGACACGTAATTTTGTAGTTATTGATGTTTCTTTTTTAACACAATGATGAGGTAAATAGAATATTGTTTTATTTTCTGGATTCTCTACCAAAGTCATATGATTCAGATCTCTATATTCTTTCATAAAATTAGAATACTTTTCTTTCAATTCAAGATCATTCAAGAATTTCCTTTCGAGATTGTGAAATCGTTTCAATGCCATTATCTGAGAAGAACCTAATTCAGAAAAGTTATTCCTAACTGGTGGTTTTACAATAAATCGACCAGTTTTATCCCGAGAAACATTTTTTACGAAATCATCTTCACATTCAGCTTCTTTTGTACTGTATATGATTGACTTTCCATTAGAAATATCTTCTAATAACCAAAACGCTTCCAACTGTCTTTTTATATCAAATTTTTGAGAGAGATAAGAATGAATTGTTTTATTATGAAATTTGCCCATAGAACCAGACACTATCCATCCTAGTTTAGAATTTTGTAATACAGGTTTATTCATATTCATTCTAACTTGATCAGGTAAGAGTAAATCATAGAATATGTTCGCACCTAATAACAAGTCGATTTGAGACGGTTTAAAAAATGTAGGATCTGCTAATGACAAACCTGGAGGAATATTCATAGAAGAAATATCGATTTTAAATTGTGGCACCATACCAGTTATTTTGTCTAGCACTAAAAAAGGTACAGATATTTCAAAATTCGACAACAACGACCTTATATTAGCTTGAGTACTTTTGTTTACTTGAGCTCCTCGACTCTCATGTATGCCTACAATAGATAAATTGATCGTATTATGCTTTAAATTCAGTTTATGAAATAATTCAGATGTCATAAATAAAGATTGACTTCCAGAGTCCAAAATTGCTCTACATTTAATTGGAATATTGTTGGAATCAATAATATGAACCAATGCTGTAGATAAGATAACCACTTCGTTTACACTCTCAGTATATACGCCTAAGGAGTTAGGAGAACTTACTGATGGTATTTCTGCTTCTGGAGTAATCGTATTTGGATTATCCACTATTTGAGAATTTTTGTTATTTTGATTCTTGCTCAAGTGCAAAAGTGTATGATGCTTCTGATGGCACAGTTTTCAAGTAGTTTTAGTGCAATCAGAAGAGAAATGTCCCTTTTTTAGGCAATTAGTGCATGCTCTGAGTTTTCTAATTTCATGTAATCTAGAAACAACTGGCATTTTTAAGAAACGTTAACATTGATTAGTGTAATGATTCTCCTTGCATACTATGCAAAAAATAGAAGGATTAGTAGTAAGTAATATGACTTTGTTTGGAAATTTTAGAATTATTAGCTACATAATCAGTTCTTGGACGAGTACTAAATTTATTCATGGGATGCTTATTTAAAGTTTTGTAACGTTCATTTAAAAATTCAATTAAATTATCATATGTTTCTGAGTCATCACCAGATGACTTTGACTCCCAGTCTCGTCTGGTGTTGGGATCGAGTCTAGATTCTAACAAAAGTAACAAAAATGAATCCCAATGTTCATTGGGATTCTCCAAATTGTTCAAAGCTCTAGTATTTTTGTAAAATGAATCCAAAAATTGCCTTAAAGAATTTGGAGAATCTTCCACTAAATTTGGCAAATCTAAAATATTCTGCAAGTGAATATTGATTCTTTTTCTTTTATTTTCATACCGCTTTACCAGTAAATCCCAAGCAATGAAATAGTTATCGTCTACTAATTCCAATTCAGCAATAATCTCAGCGGCCTCTCCCTTCAAAGAAGATTGTAGATAATAAAGTTTTTGAACATTAGCTAATGAATTATTGTTATGAATAAGACTTTTGAATAGATCATGGAAAGTAGACCACTTATCGTAATCACCGAAAAATTGCGGCAAAGAGATTGTGGGTAATTTTATATTGGAATCGTTGACATTTTAATTTGACAAATTATCATTTGAACTGCTAGATTTGCGATCAATTTCATATACTTCCGATGAAGCTTCAATTGGCTAGACTATTGTTTTTAAGAGGCCTATTATACGAAAATAATCATTTTCGAATCGAACTCTTTCCTCATATTGCCTTTCTAGATTTTCAGCATCTAAACCACATTCTTCAATTTGATTTTGACAGTCGTCAAAGTCATCATAAGCAGACTGGAGCTTCTCTAATCTATGTTCAACCTCTGCTTTCGTAACAATATTTATATCAACTGAATCATACCAATTAATATTACGCGTGATAATACCCTTCGCTCTACCTCTTTTAGCAACTAAATCACCCATGGCTTCCATTTCAAATAAAGATAGTAAAAAATGCAAAATAAATCAAATAATGACAATTTTAAACGCAAAAACTGAATATGAAAGTAAACCTGCGAAATAACTAATAAGGTAGTTTTCTTTTTAATTTACAGATAAAGATCAATGCAAATTAAGCGATTTTGTTTAATTTTTAATTATATTCAATATACAGATAGAAATCAATGTAATTGAAACGAATTAGACCGAACTAGAACGGTTGTGTATGTGAATGTAAAATGCAATACGTTCAGTGATATATTTTCAAGCGTCAATATTAGATAATTAAAAAATTGAAAACTTTGCTTACAACAGATATTATCAAATTGAAAGACTCGGCGGCGCTATAGACGGTGGCCCATTAAGATATCAATTTGAGACATACCTCGTTTGAAAGCTTATGATGAGTGCTTTTCAACAAGGTATGTCGCAACCATACCACGCATTATGCTTAAAACCCATATTAAAAAAAAAAAATATACCTTGTTGAAAAGCACTCATCATAAGCTTTCAAACGAGGTATGTCTCAACTTGATATCTAAATGGGCCACCGTCTGTAGTTGTGCCAAAGACGGCGCACTATCCAAATTGTCGATCTTTTGCTTCTCTTCTACAACCAGTGCAACAGCTTCAACATCCGGCTATCGAAGGACCATGTGGGGTTTCTTGATACGATTCAAATATAACTTTTCGTGAAACCAAGAAACGGAGAGAATATACTAGTTGAATAACTGCTGGACTGGATTATATAACTTTTTATTTCAAAAAATAGATTGACAACTGTCTCAAAATATCAAACATATATTTCTATCGTTACTAAAACAAATTTATAGCATAGCTACACTGAACACTGAGGGAGGGGGTAGTTCGAGTTCTTAGTAATCTCATTAAGTTTTCTATAGTCCACAGAAAATCTTGTTCCTCCATCTTTGTTTTTTACTAATACAACCGGACTTGCCCACGGGGAGTGACTAGGTCTTATAATGTCATGTTTTAACATTTCTTTGATCTGTTCATCGATAATGTCTCTCTCCTTCTGAGATACTTTATAAGCTTTACTCTTCACCGGAGTGTTTTCCTCAAGTATTATTTGAAGTTCAGCTAGGTGGGTTTTTCCCATCGTTAGAGTGGTTTTGGAGAACACGTCTGAATATTGAAATATAAGTTTTTTTTGAGTTTAGCTGTAAACTCCTTGTTCTTTATGTGTTCAATGTCAAAATCATGTATTTCCAATTGATCTTCTTCGTGCGTGTGGAGCACTATACAATCCCCTATCCCTAAACATGTTGTTTCTTCCTCTAGGTTGGCCAACGTGCTGTTCTTGTACAGCTTCACCTGCTGATGGCTTTGGTTGCTTACGAGTAATAAACTCGATATTTTAATCCACGTTTTCTCGTTGGCCTGACATATTATGTCTTCTTTTACTATAACTCTTGGTGGTCTTTTCTGACATCTGATATCTTCGCAGTGGAGAGGATTCATGTTTTCTTCATTTGATTTTTTATCTTTTCCGGCCTCCTTGTCTTTTTTTATCAGTGTCGTACAGGAGAGACTTTCTCCCTGTGTACTTTTCTTTATCCTGGCCAATATTCTCTGAATGCCCCTTTTACATTTTTCCAGGTACATTTGTTTGTATTTATCCTGACATCTTTATATTTCTGCTAGCCCTATTCTAGCGGGTCCTTTTTTACCAACTGTCGTGTCGTTTAGTGATATTACATATTCCTTACTACCTATCTTAAATGCTACATGTCGCATTCTTAAATTAATTATAGTTCCTAAAGTCCGTAGTGTTTCCATTCCGATGATAAATGGTAATCGCAAGTTTTTCACTACCACGGCTTCACATGATAATGTTAACTTTCCTAATTGTATGTTTACAGTAGATTGTCCTACAGTCGATACCCTTGTATTTTCGATTGCTACTAAGACTTTCTCTTTCCTAGTGTCGATACTTTCCGCGTAATCTTTCCTAATTAAAGTTAGCTCCAATCCTGTGTCTATTATGATATTCGTCCTCCTTTCGTTTACCTTTGCGATCATTGTGAGGACTCGGTTATCTCCCCTAGCAGCCCTTTGCGCAGACAGGACGAACCCTCGGGATACTGGTGTCGTCCTCTTCCTTTTGGGTGTATCACTGTGTTGAATTCGCAACTTGAGGCGTAGTGTCCTGGTAGATTGGAGTTAAAACATCTAGGCCTACCATCAGTTGTTCTTGTTCATGGTTGACCTCCTCTATTGGAGGTTCGTTGGTTCCTGAATCGTGACAGTTGCTGTCCCTGATTTCGTCTAGGACTGGCTTCATAAGTTTTATAGTTCTGTTGGGTCCTATTGTACATTGCTGAATTATTCCTAGGTCCTGATTGACTTCTTGGCATATAGTTTGGTGGCATGAACCTTACTTAAGCGCAATTATCACAAAGTGTATCTGGGTGTCCCATGTGATATATATTCCTCTGGTCTGGACTCCTGTGGTCTGTATTCTTGACAATACGACTGACCTTTTGTCTGTTCTCTTTGTCCATTAAAGTTACCATTTTCTTTCGACCGTCCCCTTTGTTAATGGCCTGCTAAAGGAGCCTGACTAGTTGTCAGTACTACTTCTTCTTTTGGGGTTACCGCGGTCCGTCCAGTCATGTTACTGCTAATATCTTGTAGTGTCAACACACACTTCTTAAATTTTTCCATTGTCATTCAATGGTCTCTTAATATTCTGTATGATGAATATAATTCAGGCTCAAGACCATTCTCAAAATATTTGCTGAACTCTTCTGCATTCTTTGTCGGGTATAGTTCGTAATATAATGCCTTGAGCTCATAGAAATAGGATTTTATTGACTCTCCGTGTCTTTGCTTTCTTTGCAAGAGTTTTATTTCCACGTTTCTCTTGCTATCGCCTTCGTCAAATCCGTCCGACTTATCTCGTTTTACATCAATCCATTTTTTCTCTTCATAGTCAGGGTGTTCCCTATATTGGGCAAACCAAATATTCGCTGCTCCTTCCAGATATGAACCCAAATATGCAATTTTCAACCCATTATTCCAACCGTTTGCTATAGTTGTTCTTTCGTATGCGGCTAAGAAAGATTGCACATTACCGGTGCAAGGGTTAAACGTGGGTGGAGGGATAAATTGGGGTTTAGATGGCTTGCCTAAATTTGCTAAAGCTTTTATCAAGGTCGTATCAGCCATTTCCCTGCTGTTTTCCGTTTTTATTATATCTGTATTGGCACCTTTCCTTTCGATATCTTTTTTGTTTATATTATCCTCTATCCTGTTTTTTATTTTAATTTGTTCGATATATTCTGTCTTTTCTTCTTGTTCTGTTGGTGACCGAGGAGTTATTGTTGATTTTCTGAACGTGTAGGCACTTGTAGTGCTAGTGCTAGTAGCGGCTCATTAATGCGAAACTCTTATCCTATTTTTCTCCTTGTATATATTTCCGTTATTAAATTCTTATCTCAGACAGTCCTAGCAGTAAGTGCCTAATTTACAGTGTTAATATATCCATATACCGAATTCAGTGTTTTAATATTAGGTTATCTTTACTGATTTATATATGTGTATATTTTTTTTCTTAAAATAAATACTTGTAACATTCGCAGTTTACTGTTATGAATTTCCAAAAGTATCTATAACGATTACCCTAAATAACATAAAACTGACCTTTCTTATTGTTTATATTACCTATACAATACTGTTACTTGCTTACTAAACAAGGTTGACTTTTCTCAACTGTCATCATTTTCATAACCGCACGTGTTGAATTACAGATTTTATTTTATTCGTGCTATTAATCAAAACACATATATTAATATATTCTAGTTCTAGTAACCTCTTTAATTTAAAAAACTTAACCCAAATAACGAAATTCTAGGGTTGAGAAATGATGATAGTAAGGGACTGACTAAAATGAAATAATCAGAAATGAATTAAAAATAAGAAACGAAAGTAAACATTGCTAGATAGGATTTAACCGATTAGCGAGAATTGGGAAACTTTAAAAAGAATTCCGATATAAAAACAGAGAAAATAATGAATCGACCAGTTTAGGACGAAGCCGTTCTCGGGAATCAACACGGCACCCCCACCATGTCACGCCTACCAGGGTTGGTAGGTCTTTGGCGGTATGTTCTCTAATGAGGGAGCTTGATAGAAACCAGAAGAATAAAATAACAAGTATATTATTAGAACAGAAATACAATATAAACAATATGTACATATTGTAACACTTATGGGGACTTTTACACAATTTATTTACAAAATTGTTAAAATACACAGAACTCTGCTGGATAACGTCTAACTGCTTGACAATACAATAAACTATTTGAACTTGAACTGACGTTAACTGCCCATACATCCCCTTATATACAACATTATTTAATCTAGTCAGTGTGTTTAGAACTTTCTAGAATCTTCTACAAACATTATTTAATCTAGTCAGTGTGTTTAGAACTTTCTAGAATTTTCTAGAAACATTATTTAATCTAGTTAGTGTGTTTAGAAGTTTCTAGAATAACAATTTTTCAAATTAAGGTCCTTTTCTTTACGGTTATCCCGTTACACTGCCCCCTCCTTAGATTCATTCCTCCTGGAATGTTATTTTCTACATCGAAATCCCACACACTCCCTGAGCCAGCCAAACCATCTTCTTGGAGTTGCTGCGCATCTCCACTGTGGTTTCCTTGGTAAGGCGCCAAACGATCATGATGGACCACGACGGCTTTCCCTCTGGGAATTTTCACGATCCGATAAATGACATCGTTAATCTTCTTCTTGATGGTGTATGGACCTTCCCAGTTCTTCTATAATTTGGGACAAACACTTTGACGCCGTCGGGGGTTATAGAGCCAGACTAAATCTCCAACTTGGTAACTCTTTTCCATGATTTATTAATTAAAAAAGAGAAATAAATAAAATTATTTACTAAAAAGTGTCATAGTACCTCTTCATCCGATCACTAGATAATTGAAGTTTTTCACGCACCAGGTTGTGTATATTCTCCATTCGATTCTGAAAATAGGCGAAATATTGTTCACGGGCCATTTCTTCACCAGGTTTACAACCAAACACCAAGTCACATGGTAGACTCATTTCTCTAGCGAACAGGACCTTCGCAGGCGTTTGGCCAGTTGATTCGTTAATGGCCGATCGAATTGCCATTAGAAATACTGGAATATGTCGATCCCAATCCCTCTGACAATCACCATTCCATCAGATTGAGGGTGCATCGCTGTGGTTCTCGTTTTGTGGATGCCTAATCTTTGGCAAACTTCTTGAAACAGCTTGCTTTCAAAATTTCTCCCTTGGTCTGAATGTAATTCTTGTGGTACCCCAAATCGGCTTACGAATTCTTCAACTAATATATCTGCTAAAGTGGTGGCTTCCTGATTGGGAACTGCATAGGCTTCAACCCATTTAGTGAAGTAGTCCATGACAAAAAAGATGTACTTGTTTCCTACATTGGTCTGTGGAAGTGGCCCCAATACATCTACTGCGATTCTTTCAAAAGGACTTCCAACCAGGTATTGCTGCATTTCCGCCTTCGGTTTTTGGTGCGGACCGTTACTGGCAGCACATGTAGGGCATTTACGACACCAATCTTTAACATCATTAGTGCAATTTACCCAGTAAAATCTATCTCGGATCTTTTGCAGCGTTTTCGTGATACCCAGATGTCCTCCGGAACTGTCATTATGCATCTGTTTTAAAATTTTCGGTACAGCATTTCTTGGGACCACTATTTGTTTTCTTGTTTCTGTGCCCTCGGAATTTTCTACAAGTCTTTGAAGGAGCCCACCGTCCAAAATTAAAGAGTTCCATTGTGACCAATATGCTTTTAAAGCAGGAGAGGATGAGGATATCTCTCTCCACAACGGACGACGGCCCATTCTCTTCCATTCCCGAATCTTTTTCAGAACAGGATCGTTTTCTTGTTGCTCCTCCAGCATAGAGCTCTCGTCTTCTGGTACAACCTTAACTAGGGCAAGTTTTTCCTCGTTCTGCTCTATGCGGGTACAATGGGGGCAATCAGGTCGAACGATGGTTTTCGTAGCTCCAGTGTCTACCAGCATGCTAAAGTTCTTCCCATAAATGAGGCCATCTACATATAAGCTGTCCACGTGATGTCGTAGAGTTGCCACTTTGATGGTGTGAGGGGCTTCGGGATTGTTTGGGGTCGATTTTGCTCTCCAGGAGTCGACCCGTTCTAGTTTTCCTGCTGCTGGGGTACTTCAGCAGAAGATTTTTCTTTTTGGGGGCAAGTATTTCTGATATGGCCTAGTTCCCCGCAGTTCCAGCATCTCACTGGGCGCCTTCTTTTTGGAGATAACTTCATTAACCTCTATACTACCGCTTCGACGTCGCTAACGGAACGGCATGGTCGTAGTTACCGGTGACTTCCCTTAGTAGATCAACTCCACGTGAGGCCTCCGTCGCCGCCTCAAACTCCAGGGCAATGGTCAAGGCGTCCACAAGAGACTTCGGCCGCGCCAACCGTACAGCCCGCTGCAACTCGACGTCTCGAAGACCATCGGTGAAGGTTTGGACTGCCAGGCACTCCAGGAAATCCTCCGCCGCATTTGAATACGCAAGCCGTACCATTCTTGCCACGTCCGCCTTAAACTCCTGGATAGTCCTCCTATTTTTCGGCTTTCGGCTCTTTAACTGCATTCGATACACCGGTTGTAGATGAGTTTGGCCATAACGCATCTCTAGACGATTCACCAATAACTCGAAGTTGTCAGCTTCATCCGGTGTCAATGATTGCAAGACGTCTAAAGCCTCGCCTCGCAGAGCTAGGGTTAGAGACAATGCCTTCTCCTGGGATAACCATCCATTCGCTCTGGCCGCTGCGTCGAATTGTTTCAGGTAATTTGGCCAGGAAGTCTTTCCATCGAAGGTCGAGGGTTTCATCGTAGTTCGTACCTGGGTTGCCTCCCCGTTTCCTCGTCGGTCAATGTCTACGTGGCAGTCTTCCATCGTTTCTGCATCTCCGTTGCCGTGGTGGATGGGCTGGTTTCGACGACAAGCTTCCTGTTCTCGTTGAAGCTTTCTTATTTCGGACTGCATTTGCTGGTTGATCTCGTTTCGCAAGTTGGCCACTTGGTGATTCTGCTCGTCTCGCATGTTGGCCACTTGGTGGTTCATGTTGTCCACTTGCTGATTGAAGTTGGTCACTTGCTGGTTTTGCTCGTCTCGCAAAATGTACATTTCAGAGCGCAAATGCGATATTTGCTGGGAGAAGGAACTGGATAAATCTTCTGGTAGGGTAGACATACGTTGTGATAGCTGGGACATATCTTCGCGCTGGCTCTTCATCTGACTAGATAGCTCCTCTTGCTGGCTCGTTATTCGTCCTGATAGCTCCTCTTGCAGCCGGGAAAGTTGTTGAGTTTGTTTTTCTTGTTGGCTCGTCATTGGTCCTGATAGCTGGGACATATCTTCGCGCTGGCTGCTTATCTGACTGGACAACTGGGACAGTTGTTGCGTCTGTTCCATTTGCTGGTTCGTCATTCGTTGCGATAGTTCAGAAAACGCTTTTTGAACCGGGTCATCGAACTCCACAACGTCAGGGTTCAAATTATTACTAAGGTAGTATTCACGGAGCCTATTCAACAATACAGATTTGGTCCCAGTAGTTTCCAACTCTAATTCTTTGAGCTCTCTTCTGAGTTTAGCCACCAATAGTTCGTTTATCTTTTTTCCAGGCATTCTTGTATCTTCACCCCACCCTGACACCAATTTGTAACACTTATGGAAACTTTTACACAATTTATTTACAAAATTGTTAAAATACACAGAATTTTGCTGGATAACGTCTAACTGCTTGACAATACAATAAAATATTTGAACTTGAACTTACGTTAACTGCCCATACATCCCCTTATATACAACATTATTTAATCTAGTCAGTGTGTTTAGAACTTTTCTGAATTTTCTAGAAACTTTATTTAATCTAGTTAGTGTGTTTAGAAGTTTTTAGAATAACAATCTTTCAAATTAAGGTCCTTTTCTTTACGGTTATCCCGTTACACTATATATATATATATATATATATATATATATATATATATATATATATATATATATATATATATATATATATAACGAACAGAGCGTTTTGTGACAGTCTATATATATAAACAAAGTGCCAAGAAAATGCGTATTAATATAAACAAAAGGGGAAAATTATTGGGCATGTACGCAAAAAGGATCAATAAGGCCACGAGTAGGAATGGTAACCGCAGACATGCATGTTTCTGGCTCATTAGCCGTCATCAGTGCGGCATAACCAAGTAGGGTATTGCACTTGGCTAGCAAAAGTGTTGGGTACTTGGGAGCAAAGGATGTTGGGGAAACATGTGTAAAGAAACATAAAAACACAAAAACAACGAAAGCTCACACAGGAGTCCTATCGCACAGCTGGCCGAAAGCACAAAATGGCGATAGGACTCCTGTGTGAGCTTTCGTTGTTTTTGTGTTTTTATGTTTCTTTACACATGTTTCCCCAACATCCTTTGCTCCCAAGTACCCAACACTTTTGCTAGCCAAGTGCAATACCCTACTTGGTTATGCCGCACTGATGACGGCTAATGAGCCAGAAACATGCATGTCTGCGGTTACCATTCCTACTCGTGGCCTTATTGATCCTTTTTGCGTACATGCCCAATAATTTTCCCCTTTTTTTATATATATATATATATATACAAAAGGGGAAAATTATTGGGCATGTACGCAAAAAGGATCAATAAGGCCACGAGTAGGAATGGTAACCGCAGACATGCATGTTTCTGGCTCATTAGCCGTCATCAGTGCGGCATAACCAAGTAGGGTATTGCACTTGGCTAGCAAAAGTGTTGGGTACTTGGGAGCAAAGGATGTTGGGGAAACATGTGTAAAGAAACATAAAAACACAAAAACAACGAAAGCTCACACAGGAGTCCTATCGCCATTTTGTGCTTTCGTTGTTTTTGTGTTTTTATGTTTCTTTACACATGTTTCCCCAACATCCTTTGCTCCCAAGTACCCAACACTTTTGCTAGCCAAGTGCAATACCCTACTTGGTTATGCCGCACTGATGACGGCTAATGAGCCAGAAACATGCATGTCTGCGGTTACCATTCCTACTCGTGGCCTTATTGATCCTTTTTGCGTACATGCCCAATAATTTTCCCCTTTTGTTTATATTAATACGCATTTTCTTGGCACTTTGTTTATTATATATATATATATATATATATATATATATATATATATATATATATATATATATATTGAGATGATATGAGTTACTATGCTATATTAAATAAGAATGTAAAATGAAAATCTTATGGAAAATAGAGAAAGGAAAATTTTCTTATTTCGGGTCAGAGCACAAATGCAGTAACAGTAGGATCAATTATCATCATCTTCTTCATAATTCCTAAAAAAGGAAAAAAAAAATAGAATAAGAAAGAAAAAATACAAATTCATTTCAAAGATTTTATTTAAAGATTCAAAATGGATTAATCTACATTATATAAAGTTTCAATAATTATGAAATTGATAAATGGGAAAAGTAGATAATTAAAAGCTTATAAAAATTGCCAATACATTAGTAATTAAACATTAATTTTTAAATGAATTAAGGGTATAATTAAATAAGAAAATTAAATTATAAAAATATCACAAATAGTTAAAATAAATATTAAAACTTCTACTTACGTTTAAAATATACAAATTTATCAACCATATTCTAATTTATTAATAGTTCAAATGCCAAATGAAATATTCTGAAAAAGAGAAAATTATTAGTTTGTAGTGCTAGTAAATTTTATAAGAATAAAAAGAATAATCATTGTTTTAAATTGTAATATTGAATCAAGAATTAGATTTTGTTAGTAATTTTATTTAAATAAGGAATTAGTAGGCGATTAGGTGTTAAGGATGTATAGATTTAAGTTTGTTGAATTTGTCAGTTGTTTTGATAGAAACTCTCTTGTTTTCTGGTTCTTGAAATGGAAGTTGTATTAAAAAATTGCTCCGTAGAAATTTTGAGTTTTTTTTGAAAATATTGATAAAAGAAAGTATTAAATCAGTTTAAAGTATAAAGATTATCACAAGGTAACCAGAGAAAGCAATTGGTAAGAGAAACTTATATTATTTTATGAAGAAATAGATATTTCAATTGGGGGTTGAGCAGTATATGGTATAACTGCATTTTAATTAAGTTAATGAAGATTAAACTAATATTTAACAAGAAAGAAAGCCATAATTACACTTACCAGAGGAAATAGCAGCAGTTTATCTTTTGGTTTGAAGGGGAATTGATTGTTTGATCTCTACAAAGTTTCCTGAAATCTTTGCTGTTCCGGGGAAGAAAGTAGATTGTCCTGAGAACTGAATCCTGGTTTTCCAGAAGAGGAGCGAAGCTTCATACAAATGGTAACCACTTTTCACTCGTTACAATAAAGAGTTTTTATGTGTTTGATTTTTGTAATTTTGATGAACATTTTTATTTCACTGTTTTATGTAATTAACTAAATGATTATTATTCACTTTTGATAAGTTTAATTCGAATTGTTTATTAACTCAAATCAGAATATTTCATTTTATATATTTGAGACATATTTGGGTTAACAACGGTTTCTTTGAAGTTTGACACATTTTGAATTAGTAAGGTTAGAAATTTATATACAATTCATGCCTAGAAAACATCATTGGTCTAGGATAGTGTGGTTTTACAGTCATTTTATTGAAAATTTTTTATATTAACTGATTTTGAATTTAATTTTGTTGAATATTTGGGAACTCTGACCCTGACATAAGGGAATAGCCGGTAGCATATTTAAATAATCATATTGGAAAATAATTACATTAAGTTAATTCTTACCTATTCACTATTTATATTTAAAATTCAAAATTAATTCATGGTAAGGAATATTTTATAACATAGTAATTGATATATCAAAACAAATTATTATTCATACACACTCATATATGTTATAAATTTTGGCGCCCAACGTGGGGCTCTAAACAATCAAAATTAGAGCCTATTCAAATAATTAAAACTTGAGAATTTTGTTAAATTTTTTTTTCATTATTTCGCTCTAAATAATCAAAACTAGAGCCTATTTAAAGAATAGAAACTTTAGGATTTTCGGATATTAAAAACACTAGTCAAGAAAACTTTGTTTGGTAATTTTTTTTCTTTGAGATTTATTTGTGATTCTGATTAATCAGAATGAAAAATAATTAAAAGGTATTTGCTTGGTAAATCTTTATTAAGATAAAGGTATTGTAAATAAAAATTTTTTAAACATTAGTTATATTTATCTCGATAAAATAAATTGTAAATATGGATGGAAAAATGAGATTGAGAGATGGTAAGGTAGTGGGAGATGAGAGTGAAAGTAGTGATGGAGGAGAGATTGAGATGGAAAGTGTGGCGGTACAAGTACATGAAGAGAGAGTATTAGGAGCAGGAGATTACCGAGTGGAAGAGCTAATACAAACAGGGCAGACACAGGAAGAAGCAGAAACGGAAGAAGGGGAAAATTTAATTGAGATAGGGGGAGAACAGGATCGAACCATGGTTGAAATAGAGACAGAAGTAACAGCTGGTGGAAATGAACAAGAAGAACAGGTGGTACAAAAAAAACCAAGAGAAAAGAGTCAACCTGATATGAACAGCATACTTAAAATCCTTATGATGAGATTTGATCAACAAAAAGAAGAAATTAAAGATATAAAAAAAGATATTAAAGAAGAAATAAATAAAAAATTGGATGAGACTAATAAAAGACTTGATCAGCAAGATAAGAAATTGGATCAACAAAAGGAAGATATAACTAAAATGTTTAGAAGTGAAATTAATAGCATAAAAGAAGACAATTCAAAAATAAGAGAAGAAGTTAAAACTATGAAGAAGGAATTTGACAAGAAAATTGAACAGCAAAACAAGAAATTGAGAACTGAAATACAAGATATAGGAGTACAAATTAAGGGGGAAATTGAAAAAGGTATAGAAATTAAAATTAAAGAAGTAGAAAAATCAGTCAAAGAAAATTTACCGGAGGAAATAGAACGTGAAGTCAATAAACATACTGATGTCATAAAAAAAGATATAGGACAAATACGATTACAAGAGCAAATTTATGAAGAGGTAGTGGACAATTTAAAAATTAACTTAGGAAAAGAATTTGAAAGACTAGAGGGAGAAGTAGAAAAACAAAAAGGAGTTTGTAGTAAGAATCAAGAATTAACCAAATATAAATTAAATAAGGAAATGGAAGATATGCAAAAGAAGTTACAAGAAATTATGGATAATAATGTCAGAGGAAATATGGTGGGTGTTCTTCCTAATATAATGTCACACTACAACAATACCGGAATTAAATATGATGGAAACATTAATCATATACATCCAAAAGTATTTGTGAATATAATAAAAAGTAAAACAAATTAGTGACTTCTCGGAGAAAAAACTGTTGATCCGTGATATGTTAACAGGACATCCTTTACTATGGTTCTGCAATAAAGAAAATCAAATGTCGTCAATAAAAGATTTCGAAGAGCAATTTTGTAGATATTTCTGGGGGGAAATCCAACAAGCTACTTTTAGAGAAAAACTGTATTTTGGAAAATATGACTATAATAAAGGAAAAAATTTTAATGCATATGCAATGCAACTATATAATAATGCACAATATTTGGAACCTGCGATGAGGGAAGAGGAAATAGTTTTGTATGTGGCGAGACAGTACAAACATGAAATGACGGAAACAATAGCAATACATAACATTAAAACAATGGAACAGTTATCAAATTACTTACAGAGACTAGAACGAAGTCTAATGAATGAAAGTAGAACGAATGGGAATGAAAGATTTAATGATAGAAATAGATATGATAATAGGAATTCTGGAGGTAATAGATTTAATGAAAGGAATCGAAATGAGAATAGGAATGATAGTAATTACAGATTTAATAATAGGAATAGGGAATTTAATAGGGGATATAGTAATTTTAATAGGAATGAAACAAGAGCAAATGAATATAGGAATGATAATAGTAATGGTAGAAATGGGGAAAATAGGAATTTTGATAGGAGAAATAGGGATTTTTCAAATAACAATAATTATGATAGGAATAGAGGGTCAGGTAATAGATGGAATAGAAATGAAGACAATCGTAATGTAGGTAATCAAAACAATGAATGGAGAGAGAGAGGTGAGAATAATCGACAGGTGAATGTTATTAATGCAAATCAGGGTGATGTGACTGGTCAAGGCCAGGAACAGAACGTGGATTTTGCCTAAGTCGCTTCCACGTGCGTAATATCATCTACTCTTCTAGGTATGAACATCCTAGAGAATTTCTTGTTAATGATGATGAAATTAAAGTCAATGAACTTAGGAGGTTAATTTTTATAGAGGGGTTTTTTCAAAATATTAAATGCCAAATTATGATAGATACTGGTTCAGAGGTTACTTTAATTAGTCAAAAAATAGTGTCACAAGTTAAACAAGATGATATTATGATGATAAAAACAAATAAATTATCATTAGTGGGAGCGAATAATAAAAAATTATATGATACCAACAACATGATTATGGGAGAAATACTAATAGGTATTAAGAAATATAAAATCCAAATGTTACTTATTCAAAATTTAAATTATGACATTATATTAGGTTCAGATGAATTGAGTAATCATAAAATAGTAATAGATTATGAAGAAGAATGTTTGAAATGGGAACAACAGAGAATACCATTTACCTTAGGAAATAATACAAACCAGGAAGCTGATCCGAATAGACAGTATAATAATATTGCCAAAGTAGATTATAATGAGTTAGAAGGAAACTGTGGACAACATCAAAAAGAAGTGGAAATGTTGTGTAAAAAGTATTGTAAACTATTTAATGAAGAAACGTGTATAGCATCAAATTATACTCACAAGTTGAAGATGAACAAGGAGATTAAGAATTTTAAGATTAAGACTTATCCAATTCCATATAAGTTGAAGGATGAAGTATATCAGGAATTAAGTAAAATGATGAAAGATGGAATTATAGAAAGGTCAGATTCACCGTATATTAATGCAATTACGTGTGTTAGAAAAAAATCAGGGGAAATAAGATTATGTTTGGATGCTAGGAATATAAATACTTACACAGTAAAACAATATGAAAGTCCTATGAATGTAGAGGGAATATTTGGCCGAATAACCAAGGCAAAAATATACTCAAAATTAGATCTTAAACACAGTTTCTGGCTAATTCCTTTAGAAAAAAGTAGTAGACAATACACAGCTTTTATGGTGGATGGAATTGTATACCAATTTTGTGTTGTACCCTATGGATTACAAAGTTCTTGTGCAGCATTAGTAAAAACGTTACATACTATTTTAAATAAACATGAATCATTCATACTACATTATATTGATGATATTTTGGTGTATTCGGAAAATGAAGAAATACATAAAGAACATTTGGAAATAACTTTAAAGGAACTGGAAACAGCGGGTTTGAAATTAAACGTAGAAAAATGTAAATTTTACCAACAAGAAATAAAATATTTAGGATATGTTTTAAATACTACAGGGGTAAGCATGGATCCAGAAAGAGTACAAGCGATTTTGAATTATCAAACACCCAGTAACTTAAAAACATTAAGAGGATTCCTTGGAATTTTAAACTACTACAAGAGATTGATTCCGGATTTATCGAGCAAAGAAGTTCCCTTAATTGAACTACTAAAAAAAGATGTTAAATGGAAATGGACACCAGAACGAGAACAAGCTTTCAAAGAACTGAAACAAATTTTCACCAATAACTTAAAAGTATATCATCCACAGTATGATAAACCTTTTGTACTTAGAACTGATGCATCTATAGATAGGTTAGCAGGAGTGCTGATACAAATCCAAGAAGAAGGAGAAGTGCCCATTAGTTTTGTTTCAAGAGTTACGAAAAATAGTGAAAAAAAATACACTGTAACGGAGTTGGAAATGGCGAGTGTTGTGTTTTGTATAACAAAATTAAGATTTTTCTTACTAGGGGCTAGATTTGTGGTAGAAAGTGATGACAATGCGTTGACTGCAATGTTAAAGAATCGATATGCAAATAATAGGGTACACAGATGGCTATTATTACTGCAAGAATATGATTTTGAAATTAAATACATACCTGGAAAGAACAACATCATAGCTGATGCATTAAGTAGAGAAGTGGAAGAGCAAGGGGATCATACTAAATTTAAAATTGGGATTAATAAGTTATTGAACAAAAAGGGGTTGTATAGTTTAGAAAGCATTATTCAAGATCAGAGATATTTAAGTGAAGTAGAAAAGAGAAGAACTTTTGTAGTAGATAATATCATATATAAGAAGCTAGAAAACTGGGATGCCTATGTAATAACATCAGACTATGCTAAAGACATTTTATTCAATTTACATCAGGAATATGGACATATTGGGGTGAGGAAGTTATGGATGCTATTTAGAGAGAATTTTTATGCAAAGAATGATTTAACTAAAACTAAAGAAATTTGTAAAGCTTGTACAATGTGCCAATTGGCAAAAGAAAAAAATTATCATAACATTAATACAAATAGACCAATAATCACTCAGAGACCTCTACAAATAGTAGCTATGGATTTCATAAGCAACCTAGTGCCAAGTATCCAAGGAAAGAAACATATTTTGGTAATGGTGGATGTGTTTACCAAATATGTGCAGCTATATCCATGCTCAAGAACTAATACTAAATTAGTAATTAAATGTTTAAAGAATTTCATACAAGTACATGGAAAACCAGAAAGAATCATCTTAGACCATGCTACCTATTTTGAGAATAATAAATTTTTGTCAGCTTGTCAGCAATTGGACATAAACATAAATTTTATAAGTATAAGAAACCCTTCTTCAAATCCAGCAGAGAGATACATTAAAGAAATTATAAAATACTTAAGAATTTTATGTAGCCAAGACCACGAATTATGGGAGAACAACTTGGAAGAAGTTCAGAGATTTGTGAATGAAACTCCGCATGGAATTACAAAAGAATGCCCGGAATTATTATTTAAAGGAAGAGCACCGGAAAGGAATTGGGAGGTAGTTAGAAATCAAGAAATGGATGAGATTTTAGAAAAGGTCAACAAAAATCTGAAAAGAAATGCTGATAGATATATTAAAAGACAGGAACAGAAATTTAAAAAGAAAACTAAATTCAAAAAGGGGGACTTGGTTATCATTAGAGCATTACAAGTGGCTAACAAAAGGGAAAATCAATGTGCTTAAATTATTAATGCCATTTGAGGGACAATATGTGGTAGATAACGAGAATGCTCAAAACAGTTATAGATTGATTTGCCCTAGTACAGGTAGATTGAGAGGAATTTTTAATATTAAAGATGTATATAAATTTACACCTACAGAAGGGTAGATGATATTTCAAGCAGTTTTGTAAATAGATATTAGTTTGTAAATAGTAGTTGTAGGTGTACATAGTTTTTTTTTATTTATTATGAAAAATGCTGGGATGTTTATGGAATAAACATTAAGACAGTTCTGGGAATGAAAAGATATTACAATTGAAACTGGTATGAATGATAAGTTTAAATATTCTTGGTTAAAGAATTTTTTTTTAAAGTTAATATGAGATAAATTAAATGTTTATTGATTTATAGTTTTAGAATATAAATAATCATTTACAAGCAATTACATCAAATGAACATTTTATAAAAGGAAATGTAAAACAAAGAAATTTGTATTATTTTATTAAAATAAAGTTAAATTTTCTTTACAAAATAAACTAAAATATTAAAGATATAATATATCAAGTAAAGTTACTTGACAGCAATGAAATTTTAAAGTAAGAATAGAAATTATAATTTTTTTAATCAAATATGGACATATGATTGATTATAAAAAATTTTAATTGGGGGATTTGAGATGATATGAGTTACTATGCTATATTAAATAAGAATGTAAAATGAAAATCTTATGGAAAATAGAGAAAGGAAAATTTTCTTATTTCGGGTCAGAGCACAAATGCAGTAACAGTAGGATCAATTATCATCATCTTCTTCATAATTCCTAAAAAAGGAAAAAAAAAATAGAATAAGAAAGAAAAAATACAAATTCATTTCAAAGATTTTATTTAAAGATTCAAAATGGATTAATCTACATTATATAAAGTTTCAATAATTATGAAATTGATAAATGGGAAAAGTAGATAATTAAAAGCTTATAAAAATTGCCAATACATTAGTAATTAAACATTAATTTTTAAATGAATTAAGGGTATAATTAAATAAGAAAATTAAATTATAAAAATATCACAAATAGTTAAAATAAATATTAAAACTTCTACTTACGTTTAAAATATACAAATTTATCAACCATATTCTAATTTATTAATAGTTCAAATGCCAAATGAAATATTCTGAAAAAGAGAAAATTATTAGTTTGTAGTGCTAGTAAATTTTATAAGAATAAAAAGAATAATCATTGTTTTAAATTGTAATATTGAATCAAGAATTAGATTTTGTTAGTAATTTTTTTTAAATAAGGAATTAGTAGGCGATTAGGTGTTAAGGATGTATAGATTTAAGTTTGTTGAATTTGTCAGTTTTTTTTTTGTTGATTTGATAGAAACTCTCTTGTTTTCTGGTTCTTGAAATGGAAGTTGTATTAAAAAATTGCTCCGTAGAAATTTTGAGTTTTTTTTGAAAATATTGATAAAAGAAAGTATTAAATCAGTTTAAAGTATAAAGATTATCACAAGGTAACCAGAGAAAGCAATTGGTAAGAGAAACTTATATTATTTTATGAAGAAATAGATATTTCAATTGGGGGTTGAGCAGTATATGGTATAACTGCATTTTAATTAAGTTAATGAAGATTAAACTAATATTTAACAAGAAAGAAAGCCATAATTACACTTACCAGAGGAAATAGCAGCAGTTTATCTTTTGGTTTGAAGGGGAATTGATTGTTTGATCTCTACAAAGTTTCCTGAAATCTTTGCTGTTCCGGGGAAGAAAGTAGATTGTCCTGAGAACTGAATCCTGGTTTTCCAGAAGAGGAGCGAAGCTTCATACAAATGGTAACCACTTTTCACTCGTTACAATAAAGAGTTTTTATGTGTTTGATTTTTGTAATTTTGATGAACATTTTTATTACACTGTTTTAGGTAATTAACTAAATGATTATTATTCACTTTTGATAAGTTTAATTCGAATTGTTTATTAACTCAAATCAGAATATTTCATTTTATATATTTGAGACATATTTGGGTTAACAACGGTTTCTTTGAAGTTTGACACATTTTGAATTAGTAAGGTTAGAAATTTATATACAATTCATGCCTAGAAAACATCATTGGTCTAGGATAGTGTGGTTTTACAGTCATTTTATTGAAAATTTTTTATATTAACTGATTTTGAATCTAATTTTGTTGAATATTTGGGAACTCTGACCCTGACATAAGGGAATAGCCGGTAGCATATTTAAATAATCATATTGGAAAATAATTACATTAAGTTAATTCTTACCTATTCACTATTTATATTTAAAATTCAAAATTAATTCATGGTAAGGAATATTTTATAACATAGTAATTGATATATCAAAACAAATTATTATTCATACACACTCATATATGTTATAATATATATATATATATATATATATGACTTGGCACCCTTTGTATATATATATATATATATATATATATATATATATATATATATATATATATATATATATATATATATATATATATATATATATATATATATATACCCTGGATGTGGAGCAAACAACCCCGTTACCCTAAATAAATAACTACATTTACAGATGTTAGTTATGAGGGAAACAAATGGATTAGTCACACTTACAGTTTCGTTTCCTAAATGATTCTAATTAATCTACAATGGAAATATGAATGATCACTCAAATAAATACACATCTATAAGCTCAAAAGAGGTTCCTACAAAATCAACTTAATCTTACCTTAACAGAGTACTAGGGCACATCACCACCAAATGAACCGCGTTATTTTGGGCCGGCGCTGTTTTGTCTCGCGCTGTTTCGGCGGCGCACTTCTGGCCGCGCTCTTCTGGCCGCGCTCTTATGGCCGCGCTGTTTTGTCCTAGACCCGTTGTCGAGGGCAGGGTTAAGTAATATGGACATAATGTATTTCGTTTAGCACCTTATTATTGTGTATTTAACCCCATCGAGTTGAGCAACAATAAAAGAGAAGTTAGAACGAAAAATGTGACCCCAACTTTATCAGGAAGTGTGATTGACACTATAAGGAAAGTTATTGCAGAAAGATATCTTTGAACGATACTGAGTAACGAGTGAGCCCTCTAGGACAAAGTAACGAAATGTATTTTGTTACTCGTACGATTTTGTTTCTAGCATATTTTGTAGTAAGAGGTCAATAGTGCAGATGAAGAACTTATTCGTCGCAAAGTGTATGCTTTGTCTGAAGAATAAATTGTACCCACATACCTCATATCTCGATTACCATGTCCTCACAAGTTCTAATATACTGGAAGAGTCGTTTCAAAACAAGGTAATACCCAACATTTCCCCTAATAGTGTTATAGTTATGGATTATGCAACATGTCACAAAAGGCAATTATTATAAATAAATTTCCCAGTTCAAGCGATACGAAAAGAACAATACATAATTACTTATATGCCAACGATACTTATTTTCGCATAAACAATACTAAGAAGGATTTATTGGACATTTTAAAAAGATTTGCATTGAAAAAAGAATACTTTTGGGATGATTATGCCGAAAATATGAGTCATACTTCCGCCATATTAATGTGTATTTAACACAATCAAACGTATGTAGCAGTAACTTAAGTCAAGAGTTTGAAGAAATAATACTTTCTGTCCTGCATCTTACTGATGCGAATAGTTGGAAAAAGGCATTTTTACAATTTCACAGAAGATTCATATTTTCCTACACGTAATATACACAATATTATCATCAATTTACACATGATAAGTTAATACAAAATAAAATATAATATTCCCCAAGGCAGCTCTTTACACTATCGCTTCGGCTTTATCAGCGGATACTCTTACATTCTGCATAAGTGAGTTACTATTTATAATTGTGAATGTACTATATCATACGATACAACATACGACTCGTTCGTTGTTTTATAATGAGGTCTCAACAGTAACGAATAACGTAACGATACGATAATAATGTTATTTATTGGTATAGTAACGAATACATACGGGTTTGCTTTTTATCGTTACTTTTACACTTCATGTCCTTTACTCCTTTATAAGTCTGCTGATTTGATTATGGTTGTGTTAAAGTAAACAATTTAGATCTTCGGTAAAAGACAACTGTACCTATACATTGAAACTGTTAACTCGAATGCAACATCTTATACCTAATTGATGATTGACCTGTTTGTCTCTGACAAAGATTTATCGATATAAAGAAGAGTTAACATGCATTTTTAAATAACATTGTGCATAAAGTTGTCAAATTCATCAAATTTGACACATTTTTTTTTATTTTATGGATGTCTCGGGTATGAAGATACAGACTCATTTAAATCGAAAAAATAATATACAAAAAAGTATGGGTAGATATAAAATGGAAATAAATTTACATACAAAAATTAATAAAAATGTTTTATTAGATTTTATCAAATAATTTATTTAAATTTAAATTAGGGGTTACACGTACTTAAATAAAATTTAATGATACAAATACTTCCATATATGGTTGTTTATCATCTTAAATCATTGTTTTTTTAATATCTTAGGAATATTTGCACCTTTTAAACTCATATTATCATAAGCACGCATCTTAAGATCAGAGTAGAGCTCAGTCCAAAAACAATATGGTGATACAGCTCTTTATTAGTATGATGAAATGAAATATGACTAGAAGCCAATAAATGACGAAAACTTAATTTTGGCGATCTGTTTTATGCTCTAGATATTCTATTAACTATACATTAGCTCATTAAACGTTTTACAAAAATTAGATACTGAATTAAACTTGCTCGTTAATTGTTATTCTAACCCGCTAAAATCTTCTAATCCATTATGTACAAATTGTAAGTTTCGAAATAAGTTACTTAGGTACTGACATTACTTATGATTAGATATATAAGCTAAAAGTACTGTACAATTGATTTCCTTGTAAAACTAAGGATTAACTTTCACAATAACTACGAAGTAGTTCAAAAAAAGTAGTAGAAACACAATTTAAAAATAATGACTCTCTAGTTATACTTGATTTTTGGTTCGTTTGATTTTACTATAAAAAACATCTCACTGCCAATATAGACCAACAGCGAAGCTAAAAGTCTGATTAAAAAGTAAACCACCGAAAGACAAATAGTTGCTGCCATAATTAAGAAACCAATCACATCAACCATATAATACTTCCAAGCTGGCATTCCTGTGGCCGAGCTCTTTAAGTGTCTTGCTCCTTTATGTCGAATAACGTATTCTGTCCAATAAACAGCTCTTTGTAGACTTGGAACTTCTTCATCTCTAAATATTTCTCCCATTGCTTTAGCTGTATCTCGGTATCTAAAAAAATGGTTAATATACCAATCTGAATAAATTATAATAATACTGTAATGAGCTAAATATAACAACAGTATAAAAGTTCTTTTAAACTGCTCTTCTCATCCTGAATTATATGTTTTTATGTATTTTCTAAAAGACTGCAAACTAAGAGCTTGCTCCTGAATAGCCTTCTTACCCACATCATCTTTTATCTTGTAAATATATATGAAACAGGATTATTAGGTTCTTTGCTTAATATTGTTAAATAATCAATCGATTTTTTTTTGAGTCAACATTGGAAATCGATGATATTTATGATTTAAGTAAGTTTAACAACACAGTAGAATAAAAAACTTCTGCTACTAAAGAGTAGGCCTCAAATAACCTTTATTTCAGAAAGCCGGTTAACATTGAGTTCACATTGAGAAGTTCATACAAGGAGTTTGGTTAAACCAAAAAATATTTTAAACATCGTTACACATTTAATAAGTTCATGGTAAACATAAAGGGAAAGGCTAATTTTGAAATCATCTTATGAATTAAAGTATTGTGATTTTTGTTGCTGTTTTTTTCTGGTTTCTCCGCAAGGTGAAGCGAATTATGAATGACACAAAGACCATAAAGAATTGAGAGATAGAGGAGCCAGTTTACGTTAATAAAGAAAAAAGTTTAAAAAAATTGAAGAAAATGATTAAATTAATGATGTAAGAAACAAATATAAAAATACCTATATAAAAGCAGATTATTTTGGATATATTATCCTACAAAATAAATAAATAAACGGAAAGTATTACAAAATTTTCTTCATTCCTAGCTGCTTAAAGGACCAAGCTGTTCGAAGTACCGATTGACAATTAATTAAATTTTTATGATATACCTTACAAAATTAATAAATTTTAATATTTATCTTGTATGGATTTAAAAATTGTTCTAAATAAATATGTAGAAAATCTACAATTATAACAAACTCAGATTTTGATATTCAGAAAGTAGTAAACAAAGTTAAAAGAAATTTTTTATCTCGTACCTAACTGTAGTGCTTTTCCTGTTACAATTTTTCATTCTCTTTTTACATTTAATGCTTTTTAAATACAAATTTAAGATTGTGCTTTGAGAAACTTAATATTCACAATTTAAAACTAGTGACTTTTTTAAACCGTTTTTCACTATTATGATGACAAGAAATTCGATATAATTTTTTTTTAACATAATATGGTATAAACAGATAAATGATCATAATGAAGGGCAGATTATAAAAATAAAAAAAAATCGTAGAAATGTGTTGGGAAAGAATATTAAAACAAAAAATACATAAATTTATAAAGAAACAAGAGTAAGCAAATAAAAAACACTAAAAATTGATAAAAAAAATGTACACCGTGGGGATGAAATTAATTAATGGAGGAAGACGTCGTAGAGAAGAACAAATTATTGTTGTCAAGAGTTGTTATTTGTATAATACTTACTTGGAGTTATACATTACTTCTTTAATTGCATTTAAAAGTTTTGTTTTGGATATTGTACTCTTATCAACTTTCACTCCATAACCCCGTCTAACCATTCTATTAACGTTAGTGATTTGATCTCCAAAGAATGGAATACCTATCAAAGGAACACCATTGTAAATTGCCTCTTGTAAAGATTGTAATCCTCCTTGTGTTATGAATAACTTAATATTGGGGTGCCCTAAAAAATAAATATGATTATCAATTGTTATAGTCCATCGCGGTGCTGCTTTTATCAAACACGATATTGGAAGCACCGTGTTTTATTCTATTAACATACTTTAACAGGTCATTCTACGTCTTTTTCTTGAAATTTATTTTTTTAACCAACGTATTTCAAGTACCATGTTTTATCAATAAAAAGTATTGTTTTTAACTCAGGTGTATTACCAAATTTCATCTAAATCTGTCCAGTAGAAAATAACCCGTAAAAGATACATCCAGACAGACCAACAGTTTTTTGATTTCAAAAATAGAATTCTATGGACATAATATATAAACATAGGAGTTTAAGATAATATATCTGACAACCTTCATTCGAAAAACGGTCTCTTTGATAGGATTAGGGAGACTGGTTATCTTGATAAATTTTTCTTAGATAAACTATATTTTTTTTTGTTTTTGTTTTTCTAATAATATTTGGAAATAAACACAACAATTTTTGTGTCTCATTTGTTTTTACCCTGGCAGGTGTGGAAAGTTATGTATGTTTACAAAATTGTTTTAAGTACCTACTTAAAATCATCAATTGGTATTACCAATTTCATTTGTAATAAGTAAAAATAAGAGGACTCATGCAGCTACACAATGACTGTTATTATTATTAATTTATTTTTAATGAAAAAGTAACAACTCAATTTTATTAGTTACTGACCTTTGCAAATTATTTGTCAAGTATTACAACATTAAAAATGTTTTGATCAATAATCAGATTACGTATAGATAAATTTGGAGTATTTAAGAACATAGACATTTAGTGATTCTAAATATAAATTTAATTCGCAATTTTGTTAGGATATCCAGGATAGTGAAATTCGTATATACTAGTCAAAAAAGAAAGGAGAGAAAATTACTGCTGAAAAATGATGGTTTGAGAATATTTGACCACCCTATCTTTTTCTCTAAAAACAATATGATTTATTATATTACCAACAAATTAATGTTTAAGTCAAAAGTTTTTAAAATTTATAATTTTAAGCAGTTGAAACACTTTAATGGTTGTTAAACCGCGAAATATGTTGGACCACCCTCCGCAATTTTTCTCTATACTTTGGACTACAGAAATATACTTTTGCATACCAAAACCCTTTAAATGAACGTAAAATATGTGAATTCAAATAATTAAGAAAAGAAACAAAAATTCATCTAAATCTCTGATTAATTTTCTGAAACTCATTTCCTCTAATTCTGTAGGCAGGGTGTCAAATATTTTCGGGGATATTCAACTATAATCAAAATTTCTGCCGACAATTATCTATATTTATAACTATTAGTAAACTGAAAATTTACCGAAAAATAGTTCGTTTCTAAATAACGTAAACGAATCTGGAAAGTATCGAAACGTTTTTGTTTGTCATTCCATATATATTCAGTTAAGGCAGAGAAATGGTGGTCAAAATTTTTTAAGGTGTGTTAAACCATTGGCAACCTCTTTATTTGAATTGATAAGTTTTAAACGGTGAGAATGTGATAGTGAAAGAATTTGTAGAAATATTTGAAATGGTATGGATCCTTGTCAAATTTTATGGAAGTTTAATATGCTAATGATTTTTTACTACATATTTTTGAATTTTATATATGTTACAAGGTTCGGTCTTCAAATTTAAAGCGTTTATTGTTAGAAAAAAGTAAAGGATTGAAAAAACATAGGGGTTTAGTAGGTAACTGGCGACGAGACAAGACATTTTTGGATTTTACCAAAACTTTTTACACCATCGATTATATATTAATTAAATAAATATTTAATCAACAAAATTAACAAACAAATATTTGATTACCGCGTTTGTTTTGTTTTAACTTTATGCTGCTTACTCATGTACTTTGTAAAAAACTTTTGAAAAGTGTTATTGTACATCCTTAAAATATGATACCAATTAAGTTACTTTTGTTTTTTTGCCACAATGTTGTTAAAATCTGTACAATGTATTTCTTTGTCCACTTAACGGGTTCCAGAAATTGAAACCAAAAAATAAGATCCCGATAAACTTTTGAAAATAACGGAAAGTTTGGCTCTAAATGCTGTACTGTATTTGCACAGTCAAACAACAAATGAATGAGTGCAAATTAAAGTTATAAAAGCTATTCTTAAAAATCTTAGTGAAAGGGTACCAACACACAGAGCAACTGGATCGCTGAGAAGTATGAACACGTCACGTTATACGTATGTTAGGTCATTTAATACTTCAGAGCATGATTACAAGAGATTACGAGTGAATTTAAGTAATTACAAGTGACCACAACTGATCAGAACTGATATCACGAGTTTTAATTAATAAAATCGTGTTAACAAAGTGTACACAAGAAAATTTTACAATAAATAATTATTATTCTCAAAATTTTCTAAATCTTACATTATTATAAGTTATAAGAATAAAATATGACGAAACATTTAAACAACAATCAGTAACAATTCTTGGGTACATTAGAAAATATTTGTCTAAACTGTCAAACTTTTGAACTAATAAATAAGCTGTTCACCATGTATATACTATATTCTTACAATCACTGCAATCAGCGTATAACGAAGAGACAATGAACAATTTTTGGTATTATCTTGCTTTAAAATATGCTATTTAAGTACTTACTTAATACGTCCTGTTGTGGCATCCATTTTTTAATCAAAATATTATTCGTTACATTGCAGTCCATTTTAAGTACAACTCTATATGGAATTTCCGCGAAAGTTTCAAGGATCGTTCTTTTAAATTGATCGCTCAGTAAGTTTGCTTTCACATTACTCCCCAAACTGAAATACACTGCTCCATTTGGACTGTTGTCCAAAAACCTCTGTAAATCCTAAAAATATGTATAACAGATATATTTTTTATATCAAATTATATCCTTTAGTAATAAAAAATAAACAGTAATAAATAAACAGAAGTAAGTAAAATCACTATCAGTTCCTTGTAATAATTCTGTTGTGATTTACAATTTCTGTTAAATAAATAAATCTATGTTTTTAGTCACAGTATAAGCTACTTGAAATTTAAAAAAGTGTACAAAAGTGTACAAATATTAAAATTATTTTAAGGAGACATTGAAAAAATGTATCCAACAGGACTCGAAACCACAACAGTTACCTCTACACGGTAACGCTCTAACTATTAAACTACATATGCTTAGCAATTATTTAGCTTTTTGGTATTTTAAGACTCAACTCAAATAGATGTCAAAGATAATAATAGTATACCTAATACTATTATGACGTTTTACAGAGTCTTTGAAAATCAAAGAACATATAGACCGTTTACTAAGAACCAACAACTACTTCCCTGGCTATATGCCACGACGGACATTTGATAAACGTTTTACTGAAATGACAATTGATTAGCAGGAAACTGCAATCAAGTAGTTAACTCAACTCAAGTCTCAAGTGACACTTCTTCACTTCGTCCTTAACATGTATGCATGATAGTAATGAGGGCGATTGAAGTTTTAAAAATGCTAAAAATTAAGTATAATAGTAAACTATTATTTTTACGATTCTCTTATGAGAATTTTGAAATTTAGAAATTGGACAAATAAGCAAAGATATTAGGGAAGAATCGAAAAAATATCTAATCTGTCATGACTCGAACCTGTAATCTTTACCTAGAGCCGGTAGTGCCTTTAACGATTTGGCGTTAGATACAACAATAGGTGAATAAAAATATGATTAAAACGCCAAATAACTTCCAATGGTTTCATGTTTTAATGGCCGATTTGACAAATATTTTCTTTTTAATTAATGTTGTTAAAGAGAAATTAAGTAAGTTTCGTATGCGACATAAGTTGAATTAATCTGTGTTGGAACACATTGACTAACGGCAATGTATCTGTTGCCGAAGGTTTTGGTATCTTCGCTTTATCAGTTCTTATCTAAATACAAATAAAAAAAACATTTTCGTCCTTCCAGCCAATTATATGAAACAACACTATTATATTTTTATTCGTTCATAGACCACTTTCAGAAATAGTCCATTAGTATAAAGATAAGTAATATCCCAGGAAACAGGACTAAATGTTTGTATTTTAGAAATGTAATTAGTGAATATTGACTTGTTTTACATTGTGGTGGGGGTAATCAAAATATCTATGACCTAAACTGCCACTTCAATTTTTTTTATAAAGGCCCTATAAAAAACGTTGATTTAGCATAATAATTAGCGAAAAAGTCGTTTTGTTGATGATTTGCTTAAGTTAGTTTAAAATATTTATGTCTTAACCTCAAATGTATATAAAATGCAATAACTTTTTTGGTCGATTCAAAGTGGTATCTTCTTTTAAAAGAGTTATATTTCCTATACAAAAAAAAATAATAATACTTTTTTACCCCTGATTTATGAATTACAAAAGAGATGATTTATTTTTTATAAAAATTTAGTTGTTAGCAGTTTTTCGTATACTGTTTTTAACTTAAGGGAATCTAAAACTGGTTTAAAAACAAATTTCTTTAAAAAAAGGACCAATAGGACCCGAGGAACTTTTTTTTCAATGTACGCAAACACTTTGTTTATGACAATTTAGAAACGAATTATGTAGCAATATATATGCAAATATTTACATTTTTCAAAAATGCTCTTTAATTTACAAAAAAGGGAATATATTTAATAAAGAAACACATTTTCAAAGTAGCTGCGTACCAAAGAATTTATGTTATCTTTGATTTTCATGTAAACATGGGGTACTTCGAAAACTTATAAACAACCACGCTATTTTTTTGGTCTCGCCTGTTTGCGCTCTACCGATTTGCGCTCGCTCACAGATTATAGTTAAATTGTTTTTTCCATAATACACAGTCAAGTAATAAAAAAAGATTTTAATAAAAAAATAATTAAAAAATAACAAAAAACCCTCCTGCATGGATAGCTACAACTAAAAATCAACTGAAAAGACTGAAACAAGACGAAAATTCAATGAGTAGGTATTTAAAAAAAAATCAATGATTAGGTACTTAGAACCAGAAACATAAATTGAAACAGTACCACACCTACGTACCTACGTATTGTACAAATAGAAATATCAGCACGGTAGTCATTCAATTTTTTGCAACATTATAAACAGAATTGCAGTCAGAGGCATGAAAGTGTATGCTATGTTAAATTATTATCCTTTTGTGCATGCCTCCGACTGTAATTCTGTTTATAATGTTGCAAAAAATTGAATGACTACTGTGCTGATATTTCTATTTGTACAATACGTAGGTACGTAGGTGTGGTACTGTTTCAATTTATGTTTCTGGTTCTAAGTACCTAATCATTGATTTTTTTTAAATACCTAGTCATTGAATTTTCGTCTTGTTTCAGTCTTTTCAGTTGATTTTTAGTTGTAGCTATCCATGCAGGAGGGTTTTTTGTTATTTTTAATTATTTTTTTATTTATGTCTTTTTAGTTTAGAGTGCTTATTCTAAACTCGCTAAAGAGTTCATGAGAAATCATTAATTTCTGAATGGTGCTACAGGACATCTGTGTCGGATTACTTAGATCGAAATACAAAAAAAAATCCGATTTGCTTTGCAGAAAAAATATTCATTTCTTTTTTTATCGTTCTATTTAATATTAAAACTAAAAATTATATACATATTTAGAATTTGTGTTTAAAATCCTTCCTTTTGATACCCCACTCGATATGCTTGGTACAATTTATTTTTTTATTACCTCACAATGTGGCGTCAAACATCCGCCATTTTGTTTTTTTTTTAAATGTCACCTATCTAAGAACACTTGGGCTATTAAGACAAATCTAACGATACCTCAAATGTGAAAATCCGTTTAGCGGTTCTGGAGATACAAGGTAAGGAAGAATATTACATAGATACAAGATACGCGCTGAAAACATAACCCTCCGGCAGTCGGATAAAAAGATGATACCTTAATAATAAATTTTCCCTTCACACTTTCATCCAGACTAAAGATGGGCAAAATTGCAGATATTTAGGTATATTATATAGATGATAAAAAAACTGTTGGAATAAACGAATTTTTGTATTATTCTTTAAATCAACAATATTATAGCTACCAGAGGGAGTCATGGCCGGTGAGAGAAATCGTATCGGCGTTAAGTTTAGGTCGGAGTACGAGAGAGAAAGTATTATTACCGGCCATAAGTCGTTCTAGGAGCTGTACAAAATTCTTGTTTTTTATATAGTTCAGTAAGTTCCTGGACTGAGTTGACCAGAGGAGAATTTTTTTTATAAAAATGTTTGCTTGTTTTACAAACAAGATTGCCATCAAAGAATTTTAGATTGGACGTAAAGGGTCTTAGTAAATTAAGAAAATATGAAAATGTCTCAAAAAGTACCCTTTTTGTTTAGTTTTTTTCTCTTATCAACTTAATCCGGGTACATACTGTATAAAACACACATGTCAAGATTTTGTATTGCAACAGATTTTTTAGTTTTTACTTTGATAAAATATAAATATATCTATCACATATTTCGCGAATCTTAAATCTCAATAAAATAATGAATCAATTACACAATAATTTATGAGAGAGCGCAAATCGATTCATTTTTCTTTGCAAATACGTATCAAGCTGTTTTAAATTTTATCGTCTGGCGTACAAAAATGTATATTTATATTTAAAATAGTTATTTATGATATGAGTGTTAAAAGTGACGTTTTATTTTGTGAGTGAAAAAGTTTGTGAAATGAGCGGAGCGAATTGAACAATTTCACGAACAAAATAAAATCAGTTTTAACACAAATACCATACAATGCTTTTTGTACAACTGCCCTATTTTGATAATGAAATGGGCGAATTTGCAATGACAATAAACTAAACCGTGTTAAAAGTAAACTGAAGCGTGTTAAAAGTACTTTTAACACGCTGGCATGTAAACAATCAATTTTAACATTGTTATACGAATTATGGGAGAACAACTTGGAAGAAGTTCAGAGATTTGTGAATGAAACTCCGCATGGAATTACAAAAGAATGCCCGGAATTATTATTTAAAGGAAGAGCACCGGAAAGGAATTGGGAGGTAGTTAGAAATCAAGAAATGGATGAGATTTTAGAAAAGGTCAACAAAAATCTGAAAAGAAATGCTGATAGATATATTAAAAGACAGGAACAGAAATTTAAAAAGAAAACTAAATTCAAAAAGGGGGACTTGGTTATCATTAGAGCATTACAAGTGGCTAACAAAAGGGAAAATCAATGTGCTTAAATTATTAATGCCATTTGAGGGACAATATGTGGTAGATAACGAGAATGCTCAAAACAGTTATAGATTGATTTGCCCTAGTACAGGTAGATTGAGAGGAATTTTTAATATTAAAGATGTATATAAATTTACACCTACAGAAGGGTAGATGATATTTCAAGCAGTTTTGTAAATAGATATTAGTTTGTAAATAGTAGTTGTAGGTGTACATAGTTTTTTTTTATTTATTATGAAAAATGCTGGGATGTTTATGGAATAAACATTAAGACAGTTCTGGGAATGAAAAGATATTACAATTGAAACTGGTATGAATGATAAGTTTAAATATTCTTGGTTAAAGAATTTTTTTTTAAAGTTAATATGAGATAAATTAAATGTTTATTGATTTATAGTTTTAGAATATAAATAATCATTTACAAGCAATTACATCAAATGAACATTTTATAAAAGGAAATGTAAAACAAAGAAATTTGTATTATTTTATTAAAATAAAGTTAAATTTTCTTTACAAAATAAACTAAAATATTAAAGATATAATATATCAAGTAAAGTTACTTGACAGCAATGAAATTTTAAAGTAAGAATAGAAATTATAATTTTTTTAATCAAATATGGACATATGATTGATTATAAAAAATTTTAATTGGGGGATTTGAGATGATATGAGTTACTATGCTATATTAAATAAGAATGTAAAATGAAAATCTTATGGAAAATAGAGAAAGGAAAATTTTCTTATTTCGGGTCAGAGCACAAATGCAGTAACAGTAGGATCAATTATCATCATCTTCTTCATAATTCCTAAAAAAGGAAAAAAAAAATAGAATAAGAAAGAAAAAATACAAATTCATTTCAAAGATTTTATTTAAAGATTCAAAATGGATTAATCTACATTATATAAAGTTTCAATAATTATGAAATTGATAAATGGGAAAAGTAGATAATTAAAAGCTTATAAAAATTGCCAATACATTAGTAATTAAACATTAATTTTTAAATGAATTAAGGGTATAATTAAATAAGAAAATTAAATTATAAAAATATCACAAATAGTTAAAATAAATATTAAAACTTCTACTTACGTTTAAAATATACAAATTTATCAACCATATTCTAATTTATTAATAGTTCAAATGCCAAATGAAATATTCTGAAAAAGAGAAAATTATTAGTTTGTAGTGCTAGTAAATTTTATAAGAATAAAAAGAATAATCATTGTTTTAAATTGTAATATTGAATCAAGAATTAGATTTTGTTAGTAATTTTTTTTAAATAAGGAATTAGTAGGCGATTAGGTGTTAAGGATGTATAGATTTAAGTTTGTTGAAGAAACTCTCTTGTTTTCTGGTTCTTGAAATGGAAGTTGTATTAAAAAATTGCTCCGTAGAAATTTTGAGTTTTTTTTGAAAATATTGATAAAAGAAAGTATTAAATCAGTTTAAAGTATAAAGATTATCACAAGGTAACCAGAGAAAGCAATTGGTAAGAGAAACTTATATTATTTTATGAAGAAATAGATATTTCAATTGGGGGT
This sequence comes from Altica lythri, assembly GCA_964028335.1. Classification (NCBI taxonomy): domain Eukaryota; kingdom Metazoa; phylum Arthropoda; class Insecta; order Coleoptera; family Chrysomelidae; genus Altica; species Altica lythri. The sequence continues at coordinate 61,142,851 of OZ034807.1, read as the reverse complement.
TGAGCAGTATATGGTATAACTGCATTTTAATTAAGTTAATGAAGATTAAACTAATATTTAACAAGAAAGAAAGCCATAATTACACTTACCAGAGGAAATAGCAGCAGTTTATCTTTTGGTTTGAAGGGGAATTGATTGTTTGATCTCTACAAAGTTTCCTGAAATCTTTGCTGTTCCGGGGAAGAAAGTAGATTGTCCTGAGAACTGAATCCTGGTTTTCCAGAAGAGGAGCGAAGCTTCATACAAATGGTAACCACTTTTCACTCGTTACAATAAAGAGTTTTTATGTGTTTGATTTTTGTAATTTTGATGAACATTTTTATTACACTGTTTTAGGTAATTAACTAAATGATTATTATTCACTTTTGATAAGTTTAATTCGAATTGTTTATTAACTCAAATCAGAATATTTCATTTTATATATTTGAGACATATTTGGGTTAACAACGGTTTCTTTGAAGTTTGACACATTTTGAATTAGTAAGGTTAGAAATTTATATACAATTCATGCCTAGAAAACATCATTGGTCTAGGATAGTGTGGTTTTACAGTCATTTTATTGAAAATTTTTTATATTAACTGATTTTGAATCTAATTTTGTTGAATATTTGGGAACTCTGACCCTGACATAAGGGAATAGCCGGTAGCATATTTAAATAATCATATTGGAAAATAATTACATTAAGTTAATTCTTACCTATTCACTATTTATATTTAAAATTCAAAATTAATTCATGGTAAGGAATATTTTATAACATAGTAATTGATATATCAAAACAAATTATTATTCATACACACTCATATATGTTATAATATATATATATATATATATGACTTGGCACCCTTTGTATATATATATATATATATATATATATATATATATATATATATATATATCCCTGGATGTGGAGCAAACAACCCCGTTACCCTAAATAAATAACTACATTTACAGATGTTAGTTATGAGGGAAACAAATGGATTAGTCACACTTACAGTTTCGTTTCCTAAATGATTCTAATTAATCTACAATGGAAATATGAATGATCACTCAAATAAATACACATCTATAAGCTCAAAAGAGGTTCCTACAAAATCAACTTAATCTTACCTTAACAGAGTACTAGGGCACATCACCACCAAATGAACCGCGTTATTTTGGGCCGGCGCTGTTTTGTCTCGCGCTGTTTCGGCGGCGCACTTCTGGCCGCGCTCTTCTGGCCGCGCTCTTATGGCCGCGCTGTTTTGTCCTAGACCCGTTGTCGAGGGCAGGGTTAAGTAATATGGACATAATGTATTTCGTTTAGCACCTTATTATTGTGTATTTAACCCCATCGAGTTGAGCAACAATAAAAGAGAAGTTAGAACGAAAAATGTGACCCCAACTTTATCAGGAAGTGTGATTGACACTATAAGGAAAGTTATTGCAGAAAGATATCTTTGAACGATACTGAGTAACGAGTGAGCCCTCTAGGACAAAGTAACGAAATGTATTTTGTTACTCGTACGATTTTGTTTCTAGCATATTTTGTAGTAAGAGGTCAATAGTGCAGATGAAGAACTTATTCGTCGCAAAGTGTATGCTTTGTCTGAAGAATAAATTGTACCCACATACCTCATATCTCGATTACCATGTCCTCACAAGTTCTAATATACTGGAAGAGTCGTTTCAAAACAAGGTAATACCCAACATTTCCCCTAATAGTGTTATAGTTATGGATTATGCAACATGTCACAAAAGGCAATTATTATAAATAAATTTCCCAGTTCAAGCGATACGAAAAGAACAATACATAATTACTTATATGCCAACGATACTTATTTTCGCATAAACAATACTAAGAAGGATTTATTGGACATTTTAAAAAGATTTGCATTGAAAAAAGAATACTTTTGGGATGATTATGCCGAAAATATGAGTCATACTTCCGCCATATTAATGTGTATTTAACACAATCAAACGTATGTAGCAGTAACTTAAGTCAAGAGTTTGAAGAAATAATACTTTCTGTCCTGCATCTTACTGATGCGAATAGTTGGAAAAAGGCATTTTTACAATTTCACAGAAGATTCATATTTTCCTACACGTAATATACACAATATTATCATCAATTTACACATGATAAGTTAATACAAAATAAAATATAATATTCCCCAAGGCAGCTCTTTACACTATCGCTTCGGCTTTATCAGCGGATACTCTTACATTCTGCATAAGTGAGTTACTATTTATAATTGTGAATGTACTATATCATACGATACAACATACGACTCGTTCGTTGTTTTATAATGAGGTCTCAACAGTAACGAATAACGTAACGATACGATAATAATGTTATTTATTGGTATAGTAACGAATACATACGGGTTTGCTTTTTATCGTTACTTTTACACTTCATGTCCTTTACTCCTTTATAAGTCTGCTGATTTGATTATGGTTGTGTTAAAGTAAACAATTTAGATCTTCGGTAAAAGACAACTGTACCTATACATTGAAACTGTTAACTCGAATGCAACATCTTATACCTAATTGATGATTGACCTGTTTGTCTCTGACAAAGATTTATCGATATAAAGAAGAGTTAACATGCATTTTTAAATAACATTGTGCATAAAGTTGTCAAATTCATCAAATTTGACACATTTTTTTTTATTTTATGGATGTCTCGGGTATGAAGATACAGACTCATTTAAATCGAAAAAATAATATACAAAAAAGTATGGGTAGATATAAAATGGAAATAAATTTACATACAAAAATTAATAAAAATGTTTTATTAGATTTTATCAAATAATTTATTTAAATTTAAATTAGGGGTTACACGTACTTAAATAAAATTTAATGATACAAATACTTCCATATATGGTTGTTTATCATCTTAAATCATTGTTTTTTTAATATCTTAGGAATATTTGCACCTTTTAAACTCATATTATCATAAGCACGCATCTTAAGATCAGAGTAGAGCTCAGTCCAAAAACAATATGGTGATACAGCTCTTTATTAGTATGATGAAATGAAATATGACTAGAAGCCAATAAATGACGAAAACTTAATTTTGGCGATCTGTTTTATGCTCTAGATATTCTATTAACTATACATTAGCTCATTAAACGTTTTACAAAAATTAGATACTGAATTAAACTTGCTCGTTAATTGTTATTCTAACCCGCTAAAATCTTCTAATCCATTATGTACAAATTGTAAGTTTCGAAATAAGTTACTTAGGTACTGACATTACTTATGATTAGATATATAAGCTAAAAGTACTGTACAATTGATTTCCTTGTAAAACTAAGGATTAACTTTCACAATAACTACGAAGTAGTTCAAAAAAAGTAGTAGAAACACAATTTAAAAATAATGACTCTCTAGTTATACTTGATTTTTGGTTCGTTTGATTTTACTATAAAAAACATCTCACTGCCAATATAGACCAACAGCGAAGCTAAAAGTCTGATTAAAAAGTAAACCACCGAAAGACAAATAGTTGCTGCCATAATTAAGAAACCAATCACATCAACCATATAATACTTCCAAGCTGGCATTCCTGTGGCCGAGCTCTTTAAGTGTCTTGCTCCTTTATGTCGAATAACGTATTCTGTCCAATAAACAGCTCTTTGTAGACTTGGAACTTCTTCATCTCTAAATATTTCTCCCATTGCTTTAGCTGTATCTCGGTATCTAAAAAAATGGTTAATATACCAATCTGAATAAATTATAATAATACTGTAATGAGCTAAATATAACAACAGTATAAAAGTTCTTTTAAACTGCTCTTCTCATCCTGAATTATATGTTTTTATGTATTTTCTAAAAGACTGCAAACTAAGAGCTTGCTCCTGAATAGCCTTCTTACCCACATCATCTTTTATCTTGTAAATATATATGAAACAGGATTATTAGGTTCTTTGCTTAATATTGTTAAATAATCAATCGATTTTTTTTTGAGTCAACATTGGAAATCGATGATATTTATGATTTAAGTAAGTTTAACAACACAGTAGAATAAAAAACTTCTGCTACTAAAGAGTAGGCCTCAAATAACCTTTATTTCAGAAAGCCGGTTAACATTGAGTTCACATTGAGAAGTTCATACAAGGAGTTTGGTTAAACCAAAAAATATTTTAAACATCGTTACACATTTAATAAGTTCATGGTAAACATAAAGGGAAAGGCTAATTTTGAAATCATCTTATGAATTAAAGTATTGTGATTTTTGTTGCTGTTTTTTTCTGGTTTCTCCGCAAGGTGAAGCGAATTATGAATGACACAAAGACCATAAAGAATTGAGAGATAGAGGAGCCAGTTTACGTTAATAAAGAAAAAAGTTTAAAAAAATTGAAGAAAATGATTAAATTAATGATGTAAGAAACAAATATAAAAATACCTATATAAAAGCAGATTATTTTGGATATATTATCCTACAAAATAAATAAATAAACGGAAAGTATTACAAAATTTTCTTCATTCCTAGCTGCTTAAAGGACCAAGCTGTTCGAAGTACCGATTGACAATTAATTAAATTTTTATGATATACCTTACAAAATTAATAAATTTTAATATTTATCTTGTATGGATTTAAAAATTGTTCTAAATAAATATGTAGAAAATCTACAATTATAACAAACTCAGATTTTGATATTCAGAAAGTAGTAAACAAAGTTAAAAGAAATTTTTTATCTCGTACCTAACTGTAGTGCTTTTCCTGTTACAATTTTTCATTCTCTTTTTACATTTAATGCTTTTTAAATACAAATTTAAGATTGTGCTTTGAGAAACTTAATATTCACAATTTAAAACTAGTGACTTTTTTAAACCGTTTTTCACTATTATGATGACAAGAAATTCGATATAATTTTTTTTTAACATAATATGGTATAAACAGATAAATGATCATAATGAAGGGCAGATTATAAAAATAAAAAAAAATCGTAGAAATGTGTTGGGAAAGAATATTAAAACAAAAAATACATAAATTTATAAAGAAACAAGAGTAAGCAAATAAAAAACACTAAAAATTGATAAAAAAAATGTACACCGTGGGGATGAAATTAATTAATGGAGGAAGACGTCGTAGAGAAGAACAAATTATTGTTGTCAAGAGTTGTTATTTGTATAATACTTACTTGGAGTTATACATTACTTCTTTAATTGCATTTAAAAGTTTTGTTTTGGATATTGTACTCTTATCAACTTTCACTCCATAACCCCGTCTAACCATTCTATTAACGTTAGTGATTTGATCTCCAAAGAATGGAATACCTATCAAAGGAACACCATTGTAAATTGCCTCTTGTAAAGATTGTAATCCTCCTTGTGTTATGAATAACTTAATATTGGGGTGCCCTAAAAAATAAATATGATTATCAATTGTTATAGTCCATCGCGGTGCTGCTTTTATCAAACACGATATTGGAAGCACCGTGTTTTATTCTATTAACATACTTTAACAGGTCATTCTACGTCTTTTTCTTGAAATTTATTTTTTTAACCAACGTATTTCAAGTACCATGTTTTATCAATAAAAAGTATTGTTTTTAACTCAGGTGTATTACCAAATTTCATCTAAATCTGTCCAGTAGAAAATAACCCGTAAAAGATACATCCAGACAGACCAACAGTTTTTTGATTTCAAAAATAGAATTCTATGGACATAATATATAAACATAGGAGTTTAAGATAATATATCTGACAACCTTCATTCGAAAACCGGTCTCTTTGATAGGATTAGGGAGACTGGTTATCTTGATAAATTTTTCTTAGATAAACTATATTTTTTTTTGTTTTTGTTTTTCTAATAATATTTGGAAATAAACACAACAATTTTTGTGTCTCATTTGTTTTTACCCTGGCAGGTGTGGAAAGTTATGTATGTTTACAAAATTGTTTTAAGTACCTACTTAAAATCATCAATTGGTATTACCAATTTCATTTGTAATAAGTAAAAATAAGAGGACTCATGCAGCTACACAATGACTGTTATTATTATTAATTTATTTTTAATGAAAAAGTAACAACTCAATTTTATTAGTTACTGACCTTTGCAAATTATTTGTCAAGTATTACAACATTAAAAATGTTTTGATCAATAATCAGATTACGTATAGATAAATTTGGAGTATTTAAGAACATAGACATTTAGTGATTCTAAATATAAATTTAATTCGCAATTTTGTTAGGATATCCAGGATAGTGAAATTCGTATATACTAGTCAAAAAAGAAAGGAGAGAAAATTACTGCTGAAAAATGATGGTTTGAGAATATTTGACCACCCTATCTTTTTCTCTAAAAACAATACAATTTTACAATTTTGATTTACAATTAATTATTATTCTCAAAATTTTCTAAATCTTACATTATTATAAGTTATAAGAATAAAATATGACGAAACATTTAAACAACAATCAGTAACAATTCTTGGGTACATTAGAAAATATTTGTCTAAACTGTCATACTTTTGAACTAATAAATAAGCTGTTCACCATGTATATACTATATTCTTACAATCACTGCAATCAGCGTATAACGAAGAGACAATGAACAATTTTTGGTATTATCTTGCTTTAAAATATGCTATTTAAGTACTTACTTAATACGTCCTGTTGTGGCATCCATTTTTTAATCAAAATATTATTCGTTACATTGGTTAAATTGCAGTCCATTTTAAGTACAACTCTATATGGAATTTCCGCGAAAGTTTCAAGGATCGTTCTTTTAAATTGATCGCTCAGTAAGTTTGCTTTCACATTACTCCCCAAACTGAAATACACTGCTCCATTTGGACTGTTGTCCAAAAACCTCTGTAAATCCTAAAAATATGTATAACAGATATATTTTTTATATCAAATTATATCCTTTAGTAATAAAAAATAAACAGTAATAAATAAACAGAAGTAAGTAAAATCACTATCAGTTCCTTGTAATAATTCTGTTGTGATTTACAATTTCTGTTAAATAAATAAATCTATGTTTTTAGTCACAGTATAAGCTACTTGAAATTTAAAAAAGTGTACAAAAGTGTACAAATATTAAAATTATTTTAAGGAGACATTGAAAAAATGTATCCAACAGGACTCGAAACCACAACAGTTACCTCTACACGGTAACGCTCTAACTATTAAACTACATATGCTTAGCAATTATTTAGCTTTTTGGTATTTTAAGACTCAACTCAAATAGATGTCAAAGATAATAATAGTATACCTAATACTATTATGACGTTTTACAGAGTCTTTGAAAATCAAAGAACATATAGACCGTTTACTAAGAACCAACAACTACTTCCCTGGCTATATGCCACGACGGACATTTGATAAACGTTTTACTGAAATGACAATTGATTAGCAGGAAACTGCAATCAAGTAGTTAACTCAACTCAAGTCTCAAGTGACACTTCTTCACTTCGTCCTTAACATGTATGCATGATAGTAATGAGGGCGATTGAAGTTTTAAAAATGCTAAAAATTAAGTATAATAGTAAACTATTATTTTTACGATTCTCTTATGAGAATTTTGAAATTTAGAAATTGGACAAATAAGCAAAGATATTAGGGAAGAATCGAAAAAATATCTAATCTGTCATGACTCGAACCTGTAATCTTTACCTAGAGCCGGTAGTGCCTTTAACGATTTGGCGTTAGATACAACAATAGGTGAATAAAAATATGATTAAAACGCCGAATAACTTCCAATGGTTTCATGTTTTAATGGCCGATTTGACAAATATTTTCTTTTTAATTAATGTTGTTAAAGAGAAATTAAGTAAGTTTCGTATGCGACATAAGTTGAATTAATCTGTGTTGGAACACATTGACTAACGGCAATGTATCTGTTGCCGAAGGTTTTGGTATCTTCGCTTTATCAGTTCTTATCTAAATACAAATAAAAAAAACATTTTCGTCCTTCCAGCCAATTATATGAAACAACACTATTCTATTTTTATTCGTTCATAGACCACTTTCAGAAATAGTCCATTAGTATAAAGATAAGTAATATCCCAGGAAACAGGACTAAATGTTTGTATTTTAGAAATGTAATTAGTGAATATTGACTTGTTTTACATTGTGGTGGGGGTAATCAAAATATCTATGACCTAAACTGCCACTTCAATTTTTTTTATAAAGGCCCTATAAAAAACGTTGATTTAGCATAATAATTAGCAAAAAAGTCGTTTTGTTGATGATTTGCTTAAGTTAGTTTAAAATATTTATGTCTTAACCTCAAATGTATATAAAATGCAATAACTTTTTTGGTCGATTCAAAGTGGTATCTTCTTTTAAAAGAGTTATATTTCCTATACAAAAAAAAATAATAATACTTTTTTACCCCTGATTTATGAATTACAAAAGAGATGATTTATTTTTTATAAAAATTTAGTTGTTAGCAGTTTTTCGTATACTGTTTTTAACTTAAGGGAATCTAAAACTGGTTTAAAAACAAATTTCTTTAAAAAAAGGACCAATAGGACCCGAGGAACTTTTTTTTCAATGTACGCAAACACTTTGTTTATGACAATTTAGAAACGAATTATGTAGCAATATATATGCAAATATTTACATTTTTCAAAAATGCTCTTTAATTTACAAAAAAGGGAATATATTTAATAAAGAAACACATTTTCAAAGTAGCTGCGTACCAAAGAATTTATGTTATCTTTGATTTTCATGTAAACATGGGGTACTTCGAAAACTTATAAACAACCACGCTATTTTTTTGGTCTCGCCTGTTTGCGCTCTACCGATTTGCGCTCGCTCACAGATTATAGTTAAATTGTTTTTTCCATAATACACAGTCAAGTAATAAAAAAAGATTTTAATAAAAAAATAATTAAAAAATAACAAAAAACCCTCCTGCATGGATAGCTACAACTAAAAATCAACTGAAAAGACTGAAACAAGACGAAAATTCAATGAGTAGGTATTTAAAAAAAAATCAATGATTAGGTACTTAGAACCAGAAACATAAATTGAAACAGTACCACACCTACGTACCTACGTATTGTACAAATAGAAATATCAGCACGGTAGTCATTCAATTTTTTGCAACATTATAAACAGAATTGCAGTCAGAGGCATGAAAGTGTATGCTATGTTAAATTATTATCCTTTTGTGCATGCCTCCGACTGTAATTCTGTTTATAATGTTGCAAAAAATTGAATGACTACTGTGCTGATATTTCTATTTGTACAATACGTAGGTACGTAGGTGTGGTACTGTTTCAATTTATGTTTCTGGTTCTAAGTACCTAATCATTGATTTTTTTTAAATACCTAGTCATTGAATTTTCGTCTTGTTTCAGTCTTTTCAGTTGATTTTTAGTTGTAGCTATCCATGCAGGAGGGTTTTTTGTTATTTTTAATTATTTTTTTATTTATGTCTTTTTAGTTTAGAGTGCTTATTCTAAACTCGCTAAAGAGTTCATGAGAAATCATTAATTTCTGAATGGTGCTACAGGACATCTGTGTCGGATTACTTAGATCGAAATACAAAAAAAAATCCGATTTGCTTTGCAGAAAAAATATTCATTTCTTTTTTTATCGTTCTATTTAATATTCAAACTAAAAATTATATACATATTTAGAATTTGTGTTTAAAATCCTTCCTTTTGATACCCCACTCGATATGCTTGGTACAATTTATTTTTTTATTACCTCACAATGTGGCGTCAAACATCCGCCATTTTGTTTTTTTTTTAAATGTCACCTATCTAAGAACACTTGGGCTATTAAGACAAATCTAACGATACCTCAAATGTGAAAATCCGTTTAGCGGTTCTGGAGATACAAGGTAAGGAAGAATATTACATAGATACAAGATACGCGCTGAAAACATAACCCTCCGGCAGTCGGATAAAAAGATGATACCTTAATAATAAATTTTCCCTTCACACTTTCATCCAGACTAAAGATGGGCAAAATTGCAGATATTTAGGTATATTATATAGATGATAAAAAAACTGTTGGAATAAACGAATTTTTGTATTATTCTTTAAATCAACAATATTATAGCTACCAGAGGGAGTCATGGCCGGTGAGAGAAATCGTATCGGCGTTAAGTTTAGGTCGGAGTACGAGAGAGAAAGTATTATTACCGGCCATAAGTCGTTCTAGGAGCTGTACAAAATTCTTGTTTTTTATATAGTTCAGTAAGTTCCTGGACTGAGTTGACCAGAGGAGAATTTTTTTTATAAAAATGTTTGCTTGTTTTACAAACAAGATTGCCATCAAAGAATTTTAGATTGGACGTAAAGGGTCTTAGTAAATTAAGAAAATATGAAAATGTCTCAAAAAGTACCCTTTTTGTTTAGTTTTTTTCTCTTATCAACTTAATCCGGGTAAATACTGTATAAAACACACATGTCAAGATTTTGTATTGCAACAGATTTTTTAGTTTTTACTTTGATAAAATATAAATATATCTATCACATATTTCGCGAATCTTAAATCTCAATAAAATAATGAATCAATTACACAATAATTTATGAGAGAGCGCAAATCGATTCATTTTTCTTTGCAAATACGTATCAAGCTGTTTTAAATTTTATCGTCTGGCGTACAAAAATGTATATTTATATTTAAAATAGTTATTTATGATATGAGTGTTAAAAGTGACGTTTTATTTTGTGAGTGAAAAAGTTTGTGAAATGAGCGGAGCGAATTGAACAATTTCACGAACAAAATAAAATCAGTTTTAACACAAATACCATACAATGCTTTTTGTACAACTGCCCTATTTTGATAATGAAATGGGCGAATTTGCAATGACAATAAACTAAACCGTGTTAAAAGTAAACTGAAGCGTGTTAAAAGTACTTTTAACACGCTGGCATGTAAACAATCAATTTTAACATTGTTTGCTATCATTAAAAGTGTCACTTTTAATGACAGTTGAACAAAAAATCATTTTTTGTTAATTTACGTTTAATTTTAGACGGTTTTTTGCTAAGTATGAATAAACAATTTGTCGGAATTTAACTTATCGTGGCTAAAATAGTACAGAATTCTTATTTTACCAAGAGTCGTAACACGGAAAGCTCAACGAATTTTTAGTGAAATTTTTGTTAGTGATATTTCGATATCTGCCCCTTAAACATAAATTAAGTCTCTGTTATTTATTAATTGCATGCATAAAATAGCTTATTTTATCTTGGACTATAAACTACTTAGCAATTACAATTACAGATACATTAAAGCAATCATTATAGTAAAGAGTGATTATTGTTATTATAAAATTCATTTAAAAACAAACCACAACAATTAAACTCAACGATTTTATCAGTTATTGATAAACAATTTTGTAGTAAATAATGGTTTTACCAAGATGACATATGCAATAAATGATAAATTTCCTAATGATATTCAGTGCTCTAAGTATAACCCCGACCTATACATCATAATGTTTTTATGCGAAAATTATATTTATATTTATAATATTTATAAATGAAAACAGTTTTTATTTATTTTTATTTACCAGTTGATAAGAATGCAAAATAATACTTAAAATAAGACATAACAAAATATATTTCTTAGTTACAGTTTAGCATTATTATAAACATGAAAATATTCAAACTTACATGATTACGAATAAGATATTTTTGGCCATTATATACCAATAAACTAACTTCATAAGTACCTATACATTTAATTGGAAGTTGAAATTAATAATGGTACATTTGAATTTACCATTTGAAGTATGAATTAACTCGGAAGTGAAATTTTACATTTTTAAGTAGAAATTCATTAGTTTGTTTAAAAAATAAATATTTTAAACTGTCGACTATTAAACAATATACAGGCATAGTACATCATAGTACATCACACGGTAAATGATTGACTTTTTAAAACGTATATTAAAAACTGGTAAATAATACCCACGACTAGTCAATATTGATTGACAAAGCAAGGTTACAACAATTTTAAAAGATAATGTGTAGGCTTTACTTGCTGTAAATCAATTATCAGAACAAACTTGAGTTCTGAGTTAAAGTTGTAAATTCCGCCTTATGATTTACTGATATTTGTGCATTATATAAAAACTATCTAATCACTTCTTTCATTCACATTCACAATAAATGAGCTTACCACCATCTAATTACTTAAAGACAATAATACACAGAAAAACAACTATACATTAAAAAAATAATTTTTAAATAATCATTATTAAATGTTTTAAATATGTAGAAACGTTAAAAAAGTGCACGGTTAGGAAATATTTTAAACTAAATTATTTATCGACAAAGTGATAGAGAAAACAGTTTTCCGGGTAGCACGCATACCTCGATACTAGAAAAATTAATAAAAGCAAATTTTGATTACCTTAGGTAAATTTTTTGGTGCTTGTAGATGCATGCCTCCTCCAATTGGTATTGTATTCAAATTCATTGGTCTCATATTATGGAACAAAGGGTGTGTACCAGTAAACATTAAACTAATATTATCTTGAAGTACTTGGAACGATGGTAAATCATCGCCAAAATATTTTTTCATGTGCTCGTGATGGGTTGGAAATGTTATATAATAAACAACATATTTATATCCATAAACGTAGATAAAACTTCTTAGTCTATCAATAAAACTTAAATTTTCGCTGTCACTAATATCTAAATTAGGATCTGGGTTAAGAACAGGATGAACGATGTTACCAAGTGAGTCATGATATTGAAGTGCCGGATCTAAAGATGCTATAGCTATCACTGGACACTTGAACCTCCAAGCAAAAGCTAACATATTCGGCATATGAGCTTCAATTAACAGCACATCAAAATTAATGTTCTTATTATGCAGTAATTCTTGTACTTCTGGTAAGTTTAACATATATTCGTGAGATTCAAAAAAAAGTTTTTGTAAAACTGAAGCTATATCAGAATATCTATTGTTTTCGTTACTAACAACTGTGGAAATATCATGTTTTTCATAGATTTTATAAGTGTAACTTATGTCTATTTCCCTTATATTATGATTCGATACATTATTTTGCGGATCGGTGGTTATCACTGTTACTTGATGACCTCTTTGTGCTAACTCTCTCCATAACGGTCTGTATGGTAAATGATGACTCACTGAAGCTATTGTAATTATACCCAAAATTTTAGCTCCATTTATAATGGAAACTTTTAACAATACCACCAACACTAATATCACTGGACTCATTTTCGATTTCGACTAAAAGAAAATATTTTTTAAATTGTTTAAATACTTGCCGATTAATCTTAATAAGATAGTAAATATACAGGAAGCAATAATAACAACAAATTTTATCTTCCTATTATGCAGCAATTGATTAGGTGCAATTATTTGTTATGATACATTTAAATAAACTGTTAAATTTTGCATTAAATTGTACTTTATATAGCTATAATAAACACCTTGTTATTAAAAATCGTCTATGTATTGACTAAAACCAATAAATGATTTTTTAGTCATGGCTTGTGAATATTTACATTTTTTTGTTTACGATGTAAGCAAATAAAATATTTTAACTAGAACCACTTGCATAGGCGTAGTCAACGCCCTGTTTGAATTTCTAATAATTCATGGGCGTACGAAAACTTATTTATATGATTCTTTTAATTAATTTTTTTATTTTATTTATGATTTTTTTACTCACTTAGTCAGTGACATTATAGTATAAAAGTTCACTGTCCAGCAAAGACTAACGAAGAGGTGTGAGTTACCTTTGTCAGGAAGGGAATGGGATAGGTAGGTATGTTAGTAAAGTTCGGCAGTTAAAAGTGCAATTTTAATAACATAAATTAGCTTGAAAGAAAAATATAATTGTTGTTCAAAGAGAGATAAGGACTCCATAACTCGTCACTTTTACGGTATTTTTTTACTCCAAACCCTTTCTCATTAAATGACAAAATATTTAATGTCAAGTAATCATTGTTACTAAAACGCTTGATATAAAAGCTCTGGAAGAAAAACATAAGTACATAATAATGCTGCACAAAGTAAATATTAAAAATATATAATGATAATAATAATGATAGTGATCAGTTATTGTTAGAAAATTCGTCGGAAGAAGAATCAATATTTGGTTGAATTATAATTTGATTTAACGGTGGCAGAACGTGATATTCTGATTCTTTACGTATTACATGTACTCTAGTCAACATCTTCAAAAACGTGAAAAATTAAAATAAAGGTCCTACAAATATAAGCGATAGCTCATTGGATTCGGAATCACCTCTAGAAAAATGTTTTTGAAGGAAAAGTGTGCAGGCAAAAAATTGCAAATGTTATTAACAAAATAAGATGAAAAATAAACAGATGTTTATGTTTTTGTTAATAACTCGAAAAATATTAACATTAAAGCAATTTTGAAAAAAGCTCGTTAAAGAGGAGGAAATTTCCGAAAAAAAAGTCTGGCCTTCCGGAACTCTATCTCCATTATTTATAATTTTACTTTGACGTTGAAAATGGGGCTTTGAGCGGCTTTTACGGCATGCGCGCGCTACCGCTAAACGGTGTTTATCAGATAAAATATTTTTTTTTTATGACATAAAATGTTGTTTTAAAAATTTGAAAAAATTCCAGTATTTTCCTAACACTTGAAAGAATCTAAATCAGTTGGAAAAAACATTTTATCACTGTTTTTCAAAAAGTTATTCAATTGTTAACTAACAAATTTTTTCCTAATCTATGTTGACATAAACAATTGGATAAACGGTATAACTAATTGGCCTAAAAATTTGAAACTTCGTGGAGCCCTTTTTATATGTATACTTTACAAGATTCTGTTATAAATAACAAATTAAGAAGAAATTGAAAAATGTCACAACCGACAGAACCTGCGATCTCTATTTATAGCTAATAGAACCTAATAGTAAACGTTATAGCTGAAAATGACAAGTAAAGAAAAAACCCGCGAAAAAATGACCAAATATACTGTAAGACAATTAAATTTATAACATTTTTAGAAAACTCTCTAATGTTTAATGTCTCCAATACTCTTTCGAAAATATTTAAAAAATCTTGTTTACCATAGTGTCACCCATTAAAAAGAGAAAAACAGTGGAACTGGATAATTGTAGAAAACATTAAAATCAATACTAAAAAATTGACAAAAAATGTGAACAATTTTAAAAATTAAGAAAAAGTGCAAGAAGTTAGGAAAAAATTAGGGGGATTATTTACCAAGAATCGTGATGAGTTAAAAAAACTTTGTAAAACCTAAAAAATTTAAAATAAACAAACTGTAAAAAATAAATATTTATTTATCATAATCTATATATATATATATATATATATATATATATATATATATATATATATATATATATATATATATATATACCAAACATTCTAGTATATGTATATTATGCAAAAATCTGCGTTTTGGGCAAAATAAAAATTTAAAATGAGCGCAGATGATCTTGAAGCACATCACTATATTTTTGGTTATTCATACGTGTTGATGGATAAGCTAGAGTCAAGACACTTGCTCTTGTAAATGCACCCCACACTTTTATGTTTCACCTTCAAAATTACTCTTTTAAAGAATATCAAATTCTCTTCTCAAATCACGCCAGTAGGATCTAAATCCGTCTGAACCATCAAGTTTAAATTTTTTCATCAGAAAAGATAACATTAAATGATTTGTTTTTAAATATTTTTAGGTGTTAGCAGAGAATCAATGAAGTGGTTTCTTAAGAATGAA
The DNA here is from genome assembly GCA_964028335.1 of Altica lythri. Taxonomy (NCBI): domain Eukaryota; kingdom Metazoa; phylum Arthropoda; class Insecta; order Coleoptera; family Chrysomelidae; genus Altica; species Altica lythri. The sequence goes on along the minus strand of OZ034807.1, from coordinate 61,127,192 downwards.
ATTGATTTATTGAAGTTGCCAGCATGCTCGCCTATTAAAAACCTATGGGGAATCATAATTCGACAGCTTTATGTTAATAATAAGAAGTACGACAGTCTTTGTCAACCCAAAACTTTAACCTATTTACAGAATGAATAATAGACTATTTGAAGTAATTCTTAAAAATGTTAATGTAACACATTATTAATTTTTGTTTGTTAGTAATTTAATTAAGTTTGAATTGATAAGTGCTATATTTATGCATCAAGAAATTGGCATGTTTTTTAATTTATGCGTTAATTAAAAAAAAGAATTTATCTTAGGTTAGCGTAATTACCTTACGCATTTTCTTACCTTCTTAGTCCTTATTAAACAGTTTTATTTTAAGGGGACAAACACCGCAAACTATGGGGTGGCACTATAGTTTACTACCAAGAATGACCAGACGAACGAGATATTGACGTTGACAATAAATTACAGCGGATTTTACGTAGCTGATGATAATGTTTATGTGGATGGTGTTTTAAATAAAATATTAGAAATAACAAGAATAACATGAACTAAACGCCACACAGTTAGTGACAGTGGATACAACATGGCGCATGATAATACTCATATTTTTAGTGCATTAACATAAGTAATTATGATTTTCTTGTTTTTTAACCAACCTATCGCAACAAAATACTAGTTGATCAAACAAAATACTAGTTGATCAAACAAAATACTAGTTAATCAAACAAAACTTATATTTTCGATACTAAAAACAGTATCGAAATAGATTCATTGTAACACTGTTTTTTTGTAACTTTTTGTTTTACACAGTTGGTTGCACTGCACTGATTTTCAACGAAAGATGGAAGAGTTCTGGTAGTAAATTATTAACTACGTTATCAGCGATATTGCGAAGTTCAGGAGGAGTGCCTGATAATTCATTATCGAGTTCCTTACTCATTGCTAGATATAGGTTACTTACTTTTTGATTAACAAATATATTTCTAAATTTTTAATATTTGTACTTTGTTTATAATAACTGTTTATACAAATTTGACAAACTTTCAAATTTAAAATCATTAACACTGTCACGTGTCAAAAGTGCCAACATAAATAAATAATTTCGAAAATTTCAAATTGTAATTTTATTATTTTTTTTATACTTTTAAAAGTTTATTATGAAAAAATAGTATGTAACACTCGAATTATAATGACGGTTTGTAGTAATCGTTCTTTGCGAAACCCACCGCTTCGCGGTTCGTTTCACAAACTGCAATCGTACTACGAAACCTGTCATTGTAACACTTGTATTACAATATACTATTTTATAGTTCACGTTCACAAAGTTTCTATTTCGACACTAAAAACAGTATCGAAATAGATTCATTGTAACACTGCTTTTGGTAACTTTTTGTTTTACACAATTGGTTGCACTGCACTGATTGTCAACGAAAGAGTTCAGAAGAAGTATGTTGTAGTAAATTATTAACTACATTATCAGCGATATTGCGAAATTCAGAATATTTTATACAAATTTGACAAACATTCAAATTTAAAATCATTCAAAGTGTCAAAAGTGTCAAGATTGCAAACATAAATAAATATTTCGAAAAACTCTTCATTTTATTTATTTTTTTTTTTTACTTTTAAAAGTTTATTATAAAAAATAGTATGTAACACTCGAATTACAATGACAGTGTGTAGTACTCGTTCTTTGCGAAACTCACCGCTTCGCGGTTCGTTTTACAAACTGCACTCGTACTACGAAACCTGTCATTGTAACACTTGTATTACAATATACTATTTCCGTCTCAGTAAGCTATAATACCTGACAAATTCTGGTGATACGATCGGTTGCGGACAGTTTCTCTTTTTAGTTATGTCACAATTTTGGTTGTTGTGGAAGTGATTTCACTTTCATCAAATCACAGAAACTCTTAAACCTCACAATAAAAAAATATGCATTATTAACGCGTTTTAAAAGCTTTTTTGCTGTTTAAGTGAAAACTAATATATATATATATATATACATACAAAACGCTCTGTTCGTTTTATATATTTATATATATATATAAAACGAACAGAGCGTTTTGTGACAGTCTAAAAATGTCCAAAGATGATACATAAAGTATCTAATGCCATACTGTCAATAGTAATAATTTCAGTTTTGAACTGAAATGGTGTCGGTTAGAAATTTCTAACACTTTAAAAGACACCTTGGATGCTGCCATATAAATAGATATAAATATCATTCAACCTATATCAGGGCAAAACCAAACTACAGACACGTGTTTCGCTCTTGTTTGAGCTCGTCAGTGTAGTACAGGCTATGTCTCTCAAGTCACTAATCAAGAGACATCCCTGCTATAAATTGAACGATATCTATAGATGTCAATTGCGAAACTGATAAACAGTCGCAAGTGGTTCCATCTTCACTCCAAAAATGGTATATATATATATATATATATATATAAAACGAGCAGAGCGTTTTGTGACAGTCTGATATAACAAAATGTCAAAGATGATACATTTTTATCATTTTACCTTGTCTAAGGTTATATACAAGATGCAAAGAGACCACTGAAATACCATTTTTGAAGTGAAGATGGAGCCACTTGCGACTGTTCTCCAGTTTCGCAATTTGAAATCTATAGATATTATTCGTTTTATACCAGGGATGTCTCCTCTTCATTAGTAACTAAAGAGACATAACCTATAACTACTACACTGAGAGCGAAACACGTGTCTGTAGTTTGGTTTTTGCCTTGCTATAAGTTGAATATTATTTATATCTATTTATATCGCAGCATCCAGGTGTCTTTTAAAGTGTTAGAAATTATAACTGACACCATTCCAGTTCAAAACTGGAATTATTATTTTTGACAGTATGACACTAGATACGTTATGTATCATCTTTGACACATATATATATATATATATATATATATATATATATATATATATTTGTACTTTGATCACGTTTGAATTATTTCATTTACAAAAGAAAAGACAGCAATTCATAAAATTAAAACAAATATTTAGCGTATACTTACATTTGCTGTCGAAACTTTTTGAATAAGAATTATTTAGATACTAGGTTTATATACTTAAAACTGATTTGAAGCTAAATTGAAATTTCTATAACGCAACTATGGCTTGGTTCTATCTACTTAATTTGTAGTTTTATCCGGTTAACACAAAAAGCACGTTCGCCTTTCAGAATGGAGCAGGTAATTGGATTAAAGATTTATTTTATTTGACGACATAATTATTTTAGACAAAAGCATTCCCTGTACGAAAGTGCCGCTTTTCATTTTTCATATATACCTAGGTAGTGATGGAAAATGCTGTGACGGTTAGTTTTATAGGTATTAAAGAAAATAACCCCATTTGTGCAAACAACTATGAAATCTAAGTGAAATATTGTTAATTAAAATATACTTACAGTAAAAAAATAAGATATATATATATATATATATATATATATATATATAATATATATATTATAATAAATAATTTATGGGCAATTTAATTTCTTTTTGCAGGGCTCATAGCTAATTTGGAAGCGAAAATAACGTACAGGGTCGGACTTATAAAAAAACATTAGAATTAAATCCCGTTGACCATTCAATTTGGGGAATTTTCAAACAAAATTTGTATGACGGACAACAATTTGAAACCATCAAACAGCTCAAAGAAAGAATGCAGTTTTTTGGGATTAATTTTGAACAGTTTGTAATAAATGGGGCTATATATTTATGGTGGATACGACTTCAAAAAGTGGTAAACAATAATATTGAAACACTTATGGGGGCTTTTTACACAATTTTATTTACAAAATTGTTAAGATACACTGAACTCTGCTGGATAACGTCTAACTACTTGACAATACAATGAACTCTTGTGAATACTTGAACTTGAACTGACGTTAACTGCCCATGCATCCCCTTATATACAACATTATTTAATCTAGTCAGTGTGTTTAGATGTTTCTAGTATTTTCTAGAAACATTATTTAAAATGGTCAGTTGATTTTTTTACAAACTTCTAAAAATCAACTGTCAACAACAATCTTTCAAATCAAGGTCCCTTCCTTTACGGTTATCCCGTTATTATATTAATAATATTTTAGTCTAAGTTTTAAAATTATTAAACTGTTTTCATAAATGTGTTATTTGTTAAAATCTTATATTTTCCTAATTTAATAAAAAAATGATATTTTGCGAATCCGGTAATTTTGAGAAATTTTCATTTTTTGTTCTAGATAGTTAACCTACCAAAAGAGGGGGACCGGTCAGTTGGACCACGAGTACCTGCATTAATCTTTTTTTGAAAAAGGTCAAGTTAAGCCGGGTACAGGTAAAATGGGTCCCGGGCAAATATATGTTCAAAAATATGGGGTAAAAACGGTCCCATAATTTGTGTCCTGCTGATAACGTTAAATAATATTTATTGAAGAATTTTATTAATGTGTTGAAATAAATAGTTTTTGTTAAGCCAAATAAATTGCAAACTGAATTCCTAAAAGTTAAAACTAAATATATATATATATATATATATATATATATATATATATATATATATATATATATATATATATATATAAAGAAGGATAACGGGAATCAACGCAACAAGGATCATGGTTACAAGTAGGAATGGTAACCGCAGACATGCATGTTTCTGGCTCATTAGCCGTCATCAGTGCGGCATAACCAAGAAGAGTATTGCACTTGGCTAGCAAAAGTGTTGGGTACTTGGGAGCAAAGGATGTTGGGGAAACATGTGTCAAGAAACACAAAAACAACGAACGGTCACACAGGAGTCCTATCGCCATTTTGTGCTTACGGCCAGCTGTGCCAATGGGTTTTCGGCTAGCAACCAGCGTCGCCACGTTGGCGAAACGGACTCATTGTGTTTGAGTCGTTCTAGCCCAGGAAATAAAATAAACAAAGTGCCAAGAAAACGCGTATTAATATATTTTAATGATATATTTTTTATGAATTTATTGCATTCACTAATTATAAATTCATCACAGATTTCAGTATCCCAGTCAATTTTCAAATTTCTCAAAATACCAAGATATTTTTAGTGAAAAGGTTATTTCTTCAGTTCATCTTCACGGATTTTCTGATGCAAGTTCAAAAGCTTATGCAGCTTGTGTTTATCTTCGAACTGTCTATTCTGATGGAACTGTTTCTTCCTGTTTAGCTACAGCCAAATCTAGAATTGCCTTGGTGACTGGTCGCATGTATTCTCCCGAGGAGGTTTTTACTTTAATGACACGTATCTTATCATCCGGACCAGGATATACCTCCACTATTCTAGCCAAAGGCCATTGTAAAGGTTTAGTATTATCCTCTTTTAGGATAACTAAGTCATTCACAGCGAGATTTTGTGATCAAGTGAACCATTTTGGACGGTTTTGAAGTAAATTTAAGTATTCAATAGACCATCTTTTCCAAAAAGACTGCTGAATCTGAGAAATTTTTTGCCATAGAGACAAACGGTTTTCAGGAATTGATAAGGTATCCCTTTCCGGATACGAAGTAACAGACCTTCCTATTAAAAAATGACCAGGAGTAAGACTCTGAAGGTCGTTGGGATCATTAGAAAGACTGCAAGTTGGCCGAGAATTAAGAATCGCCTCTATCTGAGTTAATATAGTATACAATAATTCAAAAGTTAAATTCGCATTACCTATCAGACGAACTAAGTGAAATTTTACGCTCTTTACTGCCTTTTCCCAAATTCCACCCCAGTGCGGTGCATTTGGAGGGATAAACTTGAAATCTATTTTATTTGCTGAGCAAAAATCAGAAATAGATTGATTTGTACAATTTTTTACTAGAAATGTATGCAGATCGTAAAGTTGATTTCGAGCACCAGAATAATTACTGCCATTGTCACTAAAAATTTAGGAGGGATTACCTCTTCTAGAGGCTAATATAAAAGCATCAGTGGAAAGACTAGTTACCAGTTCTAAATGAATGGCTTTGGTAACCATGCAAACGAACACGGCAATGTATGATTTAAGGAGAGGGGCCTTACGTAAAGCTGATGATTTTAAACACACAGAACCAGCATAGTCAATACCCACTCGGTTAAACGGCCTGTCTGGAGTCACTCTAACCTTAGGTAAATCAGCCATAATTTGATTAAAAGAAATAGGTTTCAAACGAAAACAAGTGAGACAATGATGTATTATCTTCTTTACTTCTCTTAGTCCATTGAGAGGCCAATATTTGAGTCGAACATTCGACAATAGAGTTTGAGCACCTCCATGTCCAAGACGAATATGCTCATGTTTAAGAATTAGAGATACTAAATGATTTTTTGAAGGAAGTAAGATCGGATATTTTTGATTAAAATCAAGATCTGAATGAGTTAAACGACCGCCCACTCTCAGCAAACCGTCTTTTTCATTTAAGAATGGTGCAAACCGAGTATTCCTTTATTGGACAATAATTTATTATTTTTTAGCTCAAAAATTTCTCTAGCAAAGTGTTTCTGCTGAAGAGATTTGATCATAATAAGCACTGATTTATCTAATTCAAACACAGATAGAGGACCACTGAGTTTCTCTTTTGAAGGATGCAAATTATTTATGAACCTAATAACATACGCCAAAACTCGTTGACATTTATTAAATTCAGAAAATTTTTCAAAAAATGGATCCCAAAAATTGTTAGAATCTTGTTGAAACCTGGCAAGAAGTGTAACTTTTCTTGCTTCTTGACAAGCAGCCTGAACTTCCTTTTCAACTTGAAACGGTTTCAAGTTTAGAGAATTTTGTATAAGAAATGATGGACCGCGCCACCACAAGGGAGAATTTAACAATTCATATGGTTGAACTCCTCTTGATGGAAGATCTGCTGAATTATCCTGCGATTTAATAAAGTGCCAACACCATTGGGATGATGCTGATTGAATTTTCGTAACTCTATTGGCAACGAACGTAGTCCACCGATATGATGGGGAACTAATCCAATAAAGGGCTATTTCAGAATCTGAGTAGAGATGAATTTCAGAAAATGTTACAGTGTCTTTGAACACAGTAAGAAATGTGCCTACCAATTCTACTAATAAAAGCATTGCTGAAAGTTCCAATCTTGGAATTGAAATAACTTTTTGTGGAGCAATTCTAGATTTGGCTGTAGCTAAACAGGAAGAAACAGTTCCATCAGAATAGACAGTTCGAAGATAAACACAAGCTGCATAAGCTTTTGAACTTGCATCAGAAAATCCGTGAAGATGAACTGAAGAAATAACCTTTTCACTAAAAATATCTTGGTATTTTGAGAAATTTGAAAATTGACTGGGATACTGAAATCTGTGATGAATTTATAATTAGTGAATGCAATAAATTCATAAAAAATATATCATTAAAATATATTAATACGCGTTTTCTTGGCACTTTGTTTATTTCATTTCCTGGGCTAGAACGACTCAAACACAATGAGTCCGTTTCGCCAACGTGGCGACGCTGGTTGCTAGCCGTAAACCCATTGGCACAGCTGGCCGTAAGCACACAATGGCGATAGGACTCCTGTGTGAGCGTTCGTTGTTTTTGTGTTTCTTGACACATGTTTCCGCAACATCCTTTGCTCCCAAGTACCCAACACTTTTGCTAGCCAAGTGCAATACTCTTGAAACATGCATGTCTGCGGTTACCATTCCTACTTGTAACCATGATCCTTGATGCGTTAGAATTTCCCGTTATCCTCCCTTTTTATATATATATATATATATATATATATATATATATATATATATATATATATATATATGTTTCTTTTATTCTTGGGTATAGGTTAATGTATTAAATAAAGAACACTGATTTACAACGTTTCGCACATCCTTTACTGTGCTTTATCAAGTCTAAAAAGATTAAACTATATGTTTACAATATTACAATATATATAAATTGTACAATTTTAATATATATATTGAAATGGATCCTCCTTCCGGAACACCCTTCTTCAATAAAATTATAGGTCGTGGATTCCAAAATTTTTAAATTGATTGTCCTAAATAAAAAAATAATTTATCTTCTTTTGAATCTTTCTTCTTCCAATATTCAATTCTTACTCCATATCTTCCTATTCTTACTATTTTCCAACTCCTTCTTGCTGCTGCCTTTCTATCTATCTAATACCTTTCTGCTGCTCAGCTCTTTCTCTATACCTTCCTCTTCCTACAATTTTCCAACTCTCTGCTTTTCTGTATCTTTCAAGCTCTGGTTTGTATTACTGTTTGCTCCTGCTTTATTTTTATCTTTCTAATTATTCTTATACTTTTTTTATTCACCTTTAAATAAAATTTCTTTCTCTTAAATTTTTTATTAATGACAGTTCTATTCAATTTCAATGACAATCTAATCAATAATCTTAATAAACACCTCACAACGTAGCAACCCAAAAAAACAATCTAATTTTACAAAAATACTTAATCTCGACAACCAATTTAAAAACAATGGATCACGTTCCAATATTTCACCGAAAGAACGTGCCCATGAAGAAAAATCCATATCAACTTCCCCCAAATTTGATTTGACTTTGTGAATTACTTCACCTTGCCAAATCAAATTTCCTTTTAGTAGGAAATTTTTCCTCACCATCAGTTGTCAAGCTTTTACTTTAGAATATTTTAATTTTACCTAATATACTACCCCATTACTATATCTAATTTTAACTTCTTCTTTATTAAAATTTTTAATTCTATATCTTTTTTTTATAAAATTCATTCCCCCTTCTTTACATTTATTAAAATGTGTTTTTTATAGTTATAAATTTGTTTCCCCTGTTTTGAAATTTCCCTATACATATAATTTTTTATATACTCCCTTTTCCTAATATTTCCCTGTATATAGCTTTCTTATAAATTTAGATACCTTACCCATTTTCTGATATTTCCCGCGATACAAACTTTTTATAAATTTAAATTTCTTTCCCCGTTCTTGATACTTCCCTGTATATAGCTTTCTTACAAATTTAGAGACCTTTCCCCTTTCCTGATAGTTTTCATAATATATTTTTTTTCCAAATTTGGATTGAACAAAATCACCCCACAAATAACTCAAAAACTTCTCAAATTCTTCCAATACAAATATTTCTTCTTCTTTACTGGCGAACCATATCAGTGCCTGCCCATCTTACATCTCACGCAAGTATTCTCTTATTTCTTCATAGTCTCTACACCATTTTAATTTATTTTTTACCATTCTTATAAAAATTTTTGGATGAATTTTATTAATATTCCCATTAAATTTATGTTCAATTTTACTTATACCCATATTATTTTGATTTTTATTTATTTTTCTTTTTTCCATTTTTTCCATTTCTTCTAATAATATTTCACGTTCTTTTTCTTGTACTACCTTTATTTCTTCTACTTTTCCTTCCATCTTACTTATCTTCTTTACTGTATCTTGTTTTATAATCTTTTCTAAGTCATTCAATTTTTTATTTGTATTAGTATTGATTTCTTTGATTTCATCTTTACATTCTTTTATTTCATCTTTACATTCCTTGTTAATAATTGTTTTAATTTTTACTTTTTGTAACTCCGTTATTCTCGCTATTATTTCAGTTCTTATTTATTTCTTTGTTTCTTCCAATTTTTGTTTGTTTATTTCCATTTGCTTCTTCATCTTATTTTTGAATTCTTCTTTTATTTCTTTTTTTATAGCATCCATATTTAAATTTATTGCTTTAATATCCTTGTTTATATCTTTCATTTCTTTTTTCATAGAATCCATATTATTATTCATGTCTTGTTTGATTTCTTTTTTCATAGAATCCATATTATTGTTCATATTTTTTAATATTTCCATCATTTGTTCCCATGATGAATCCTTTCTATCCCCTATCTTACTATCCTGATTACCCGGACTTCCCTGACTATCCTGACTAACCTGACTTCCCTGACTATCCTGACTAACCTGATTACCCTGACTTCCCTGACTATCATGACTATCCTGACCAACCTCATTACCCTGACTTCCCTGACTATCCTGACCATCCTGATTATCAATATTATCCCCTTGCTCTAACATTTTCTCTGTAGTATCCTTTCCCCCTCTTAATTTCATACAACTATTTATAATTTTTATAATTTATCTAATCTTTCACTCCGAATCACACACCTTTGTTTTTTAATACAGCAAGCTTGACACCTAATAGTAAAGAAAAATCTCTTACCCTCAGTGCCGAAGCAGCCCCACGTTGGGCGCCAATTGAAATGGATCCTCCTTCCGGAACATTCTTCTTCAATAGGTCGTGGATTCCAAAATTTTTAAATTGATTGTCTTACAAATACAAAAATTATAAATAAAAAAATAATTTATCTTCTTTTGAATCTTTCTTCTTCCAATATTCATTTCTTACTCCATATCTTCCTCTTCTTACTATTTTCCAACTTCTTTTTGCTGCTGCCTTTCTATCTATCTAATACCTTTCTGCTGCTCAGCTCTTTCTCTATACCTTCCTCTTCCTACAATTTTTCAACTCTCTGCTTTTCTGTATCTTTCAAGTTCTGGTTTGTATTACTGTTTGCTCCTGCTTTATTTTTATCTTTCTAATTATTCTTATACTTTTTTTATTCACCTTTCAAATAAAATTTCTTTCTCTTAAATTTTTTATGACAGTTGTATTCCATTTCAATGACAATCTAATCAATAATAATCTACCTTAGCAACGTAGCAACGCAAAAACAAACTAATTTTACAAAAAACATCTAAATAAAAAAATACTTAATCTAGACAACCAATTTACAAATAATGGATCACGTTCCAACATTTCATTAAAAGAACCTGCACCATGAAGAATGATCCATATTAATATATATATACATATATGTTTTACATTTTTTAATAATCCATGTTTTTATTTATCACCTTTTTAACAACATTCTCAAAAAGTTGTAAGTACACTTTCTCATATTAGTACTATTAAGTTTCTTTAATTATAATGTATTGTAGCTTCCCAGATGATGGCTGTAACCACAGCCGAAAGCTTGGATTAAAGAATTTATAAGAGTACACTCGTTCCTTAATTTTGCTGCATACCCAATAATCTAAATTACTTTATATATATACATATATATATATATATATATATATATATATATATATATATATATATATATATATATATATATATATATATATATATATATATATATATATATAAAACAAAAAAGGTTGCCAAGTATGCGTACTTATAACAAACAAAAGGGGCAAATTAACGGGCATATACGCAAGAAGGATCATAATTACTAAGCATTCATAGCTTTGTGGTTAGAGCTTTGGCGCGTAGTGGACAAGGTTTGGGCTCGAGTCCTGCTGGATGCGACATGCGACATTCTTTCAATAATTTATACTTAATATCATTTAATATATTCTTGTTTGTATAATTTCTAAAATTACAAAAATCCCATGAGAGATATCTCAAATCATCGCTTACTTTCAGGATTGTGTTATCTTAATATTTTACCTAAGTGACAGCCTCAAATATCAAAATTTTTGTTATTCTGTCCATTTTTGGCAATCCGGTCTTCAAATGCTCACCAAATTATCAATATATTTGATGTCCGCTGAGTTTCTAGGCCAATCCATAAGGTATTTTTTTCTTTGAACTATTTAACTGTTTTTTGAAACATGAGGTTGTAGTTGTGGAGCTAAAGGATTGGTTTGGAACTGTGTTTACCTTGTCTAGTTCTTCAAGATACACTCTTCTAATATATCTTTATAAAAAAATTGTCCTACTCATAGTAAGAAAACAAAAAAAATATAAGCAAAACAGGCAGTTTTTTGATAATATAAATTTTATATGTAGTTTCTCATTGTAAGAAATTTTTATAAAGGCACTTTTACTTTCTAAGGTATTAAAATGCTGTCTTACCAAATCACCGTCTAAATGTGTTCAAAAAACGTAGCTATAACGCTATAGAAATATAATTTTAAGTCATTTTAAGTTAAAAAATCAATAATAAGATTATGTATACTTTATTTTATATAAGTGTAGATAATTGTGAGAAGATGGTAACAATTTTAATCTTATTACAGATAAACCTATCCAGATATGGGTACTACCCTTTACGAAGTTTCTACATTTTTAATTCTAATCGCCACAATCTTCTTTACACGGCAAATCATACGGAAAATTACCCTTCTTCATTTGTTCTTCCCATCTCTTTATCCAAGCATTTGGGCAGATAGATTGGTAGATTTTTTTAAACTGGTCACAGCATTTATTTCTGCAATAGTAAATAAAATAAGGTAGTTATTTTATCCTTTTCAAAGCCGAAAATACTTATGTACAATTTTCTAATGTACTATTAGATTAGCTAGTGAAATCAGATAAATTTATTAAAACAGAATATAACAAGAAACTTGGCATAGAAAAAACAGTATTATAGCCAAGAGTTTCATATTTAGGATACTGGAGGAAGAAATAAATAAGAAGCTGTATAATGTAAATGAATGCGCACCACATTTGGGGTTGGTTGGTTTAGAATAGGGATGTGGACTATTTTTGGGAAAGTGTTTAAAACCATGCATAAGTACCAAATATAGCCCAAACTATTTATTATTATTTTTGTAATACAACTAATACCTTTGAAATAAGGTATTTAAAATTTCATTTCAAATATCGCGCCAAAACGTGGATACCTGTGAAACGCCCGCTGTGACGTCACTTGTTCCTAAACATTGTCGAAGTTGTATGTAATAGAAAGTTATTTCGTAGTTTTGTGTTAATAAGATGGATTCTACATTTTATAAGTGTTGTGCGGTGCCGCAGTGTGAAAGTACTACTATTAAAACACCTGAAAAACTATTTATTCAATTTCCATGTACAAAAACGAAGAGGAAAATTTGGCTTCAACTAGCCTGTCGGAATTCGGCACTTTATGTTCCGGGCAAATTTTGCACTTAATTGTGCACAATTTTGCATTTCGACGAAGTTGGACATATCCCACAGCATCGTCTCCATATGACTGCCTCGAGAAAGTAAAACGAAATGAAACAATTTGTTAAAAAGATCAAACATAACCACAAAATCATATTATTTTATTATATTCAATTTAACTTTTCGAGTTTATAAATACCTACGATTACTTACATGAAGGTCTTCACATTTCTAAATTCAGCAGAGCAGAAGTTACTATTTGTTGCGAAGAAATTAGCCACCGTAACGCAATCAATTCTTGGCAAATTTGAACTATCTGCCTTAATATATCCACTTTCCATTATGGGAAATCCTTTAAAAATTGATTCAAAAAGATACTTGTTCAAATTTCGAAGAAATTTCACGGGAATCACAGTAATAATATTATCCAAATATCAACAAACACCATATTACTTGACAGCGAAAATTCTTATTTGGCAACAAATGACGTCACACATTTTGGTTGGTGTTTATTGTCACGTGACTTGAAATATTTAATTACATTTTATTAAATAAAAACTTAATCCCTTGTTTATTGAAGAATATAATGTGTTTTTTATTATTTTTATTATAGAAACTAACTTTTCGTGGTAAAATTATATACTTATTTGAGTACAGTTCACATCCCTATTACGAGAAGATTTTATAAACAAAACCTGAATTATAGCAATGGATATGTCGATCGTGAAGTGAAAACCATATCATTGAATAAAAATACATATAGACGAAAACGGGGCAGCAAAGTGACAGGGACAGAATTACTTAGTCATGGACTGTCAATCGTTAATTAAAAGTTAATTGACCTCTGTTATAATTTTAAAACATTATTTTTTTTAGTGAGAAATAAATCTAGAAAAAGCAGTATAATACAAATCTGCTATCGAACTGAGAGAGCTTTTTGCTATATTAATAGGTGCTCTGTCAAATCCTCAACAATTGTGGAATAAGTTTAAAAATGATATGGCGGACAATATTATGCAGACAGTTTAAGAACAAAATCGGATTGCTTAGTAAAATGATATTATTTACAAGGAGGCGTTAACAAAACTTGAAGATGAAGTAATAAACATTACTGGAAAAGATTTGTCTAATTTTGGAATGACGAGACCACAAAGTATTGGCGAAGTTACTAGTTATTTAGTTCAAGAATTAGATTATCACACTGCTTCTCTAGAGAGACTAAATAAGGGAAGCTGTTCCACTCTTGAATCTAAACCCAAAATGGTCCAGGAGGCACCGGCAAAACTTTTCTTTTGAATGTATTGTTAGCTTAAATTTAGAAAGATAAAAGAATTGCCATTGTAGGAGCTTTCGCAGTAGTGGATGAACAGCACATTCGGTTCTTAACCTGTCATTAAATTTAACTCACAACGAAACGTCAGTTGGTAATATCAGCAAAAGCGGTGAGTGCGGAAGAATTTTGCAGCAGTAAAAATTGTTGGTTTGAGATGAAAGTACGATGTCCCACAAAAAAAAAAGCAATTAAATCACTAGATCACTAGATGAAGGACACCAAGAGCAACTAGGGTATCATGGGAGGGATGATGGTAGTTTTAGCTGATGACTTTAGACAGACCCTGCCGGTAATTACTACAGGTACAACAGATGCTGAAATTAATGCGTGTTTGAAAGCGTCTGTATTGGGTACATGTAAAAAAGTTTTGTCTGACTACAAATATGCGAGTACAACTACAGTATAATCTTAAGCAGGGCAATATGTGGCTGCTTTTCTAAAAATCGGAGAAGATTGTATGCTAACAGACAGTATCGGTTTGATTACGTTGAGTCATCATTTCTGTCAAATTGTCGATAGCGCATATGAATAAAATGGGATGTCTGTCCTAACTGTCAAATAAATAGGAGCAATCGTGAGTGGTTGTGTCAGAGGGTAATTTTAGCGCCAACAATGAGACAGTTGGCTAGATAATTATACAAACTATGTCAAACTTAGAGGAAAATACCGTCGAGTACCTCTAAGAAGACAACTATATGGATACTGAGCAACACTTTAGAGTTATCAGGGGGACTCTTAATAAGTTGAGGTTAAAACTTGATGTTCCAGTCCTGTTAATGAGAAATCTTGATGCACCAAGGCTATGTTATGGTACACGACACTACAAATTACTCACCTAGGACGCAATATTATAATAGTACCTATATTACATAACGAGTGCGGAAAGTGACACTCGTATTTCCCACTCGTGTGAAAAGTAACTTTCCACACAAGTAATGTACACTATTTTTCCTACGACCACGAGATAACTTTGCCAAATATTGTGTTATGTGATTGTTTTATTTGTGACAGGTTCTACTATTCTAGTTCTATGTATTTAGTTTATATTATGAATAATGCTGTTTTATTTACGATACTTAAGTAGCAGAATAAAATATATACAAATATTTATAATTAACATTTATTTAAAAACAAAACAAAAAACTATGGATTATACTGTAAAATTTTTCAATAAATAGATAATTTAAATATGAAACTAAGCACATGTGCCATTTTAGCTCAGTGGTTTAAGCGACAACATTTATACGTTTTTCTGTGGCACCTTATACGTTATTTGGCAATGCCACTCTGATTAAAAACACAAATATTTGTATATGTTGGAAACTTGCTATTATAAAATCTTTATTCCGTGCAATTGTCTAATGTGCCATCGGAAAAACCACCCTGTATAATTTTTGTCCCTTTGTGTTTTGTTTTATATTTGTGAATGTAAATCAGAAAACCGTATTTCATTTCTTAGGTATCCTTCCGAGCGGAAAGTAACTTTCGCACATGTGTGAAAAAGTAGCATTTTTCATGGGGGTAAAGAGTGTGATAAGTGTTACTTTCCAATGTGGTCGTAGAAAATAGTTATAATCATGACTGGATAAGCAAAAGGAGAAAATGTTCTCCGCATTCCGATAATACCAACCTATTTGCCGTTTCAGTTTAAAAGAGTGCAGTTTTCCCTGAAAGCAGCATTTGTAATAACAATATCGGAGTCAGTTTTGTCTGGCGACAAATAAAAGGATTATAGTCCTGCTGAGTTTGACTACATGTTAGAGTTAGATGAACGTAAGCGCGAATATTAAAACAAATAGTTTCATGAGTTGCGCTAAAAGTGTAGAATTATAATTGTTAATCACTGTTATACTTTAAATATAATAAAAAAATAATTAAGAATGGCGTCTATATGTCTAAAGTTGTATGTATTAATCAATACTCTTGTATTACCGTATTAATTGCAAGAAGGTTATTGGGTTAAACATAACATTTTTATTAAAGGAATATGCAATCAAACACAGACAATCTACTTAGAAATATGTCTTTTGTTTATACAGATAAGGATAAGAACATTAAAGCGACTATTATGTACTATTTATCAACACCGGATATAGCCATGCTATAAGGGTCAAGCATACAAAACTATCTACTTTTACACTTACTTTACCTGAAAGTTGCACAAACTTTAAAATAGGAGGTTGTATTTTAAAACCGAATAGAACTGAGTTACATCGTATTAAAAAAAAAAAGAAGAAAACTGTTTGATAGAAAGTCGAGACATTTTTTTCACGTATACTGATTTTTAACTTTGAAAATCAATTTTCCACAACCTGATTTTTTTGGTATTGTTTACGCGCAATATTATTCGTTTTTATTATTTAAACATACATTATAAATATTTTAAAAATTTTTTGATAAAGAGCTTAGAAAAAGAAAGGTATTGGTTTACGAATTATTGCTTATAAATTCATTGCAAATGCCAGTCAACTTTGACCGTTTATACCTCAAGAACCACTTCTCGTAATTCAACTTTTTTGTCTTTCAAGAAACTTCTTTTTGAATTCTTTCTAACTCCGATTTTCTAAATCTATCTTAAATTTATTAGTTACCGAAATATTTTTATTGTTTATAAGTCAAAAAATTTTAACAATTGTAAAAATCTCATGAGGCCACCCAAATCATCAGAGTTTAATTCTAAAAAGTGCTTTTAATAGATGTTAGAAACTTGGAAAACTTCTGTATGTTTTTTTTGTGAAAGATTTTAAAGTTTTTTTTTTAATTAAATTGCTAAATTATTTTGAGAATCATTATTAAAATGAAATTTGATGGACTTTTTTTGTATTATAAAGATTTTTTAGACGAATTATAAGGATCTTAAGTGCAATCTAACTAGTTAAAAAAGGCTTATCTTTTTTTTAATAATTTTTGCTATTTTAAGGAAGAGTAACAATTTTTTTTTATGATTACTTTACTTCAAAATTAATTATTTTAAAGTAATAAAAAAAGGAAAGTATAGAAGACGTAGGTACTTTTAAATATTTTAATTTTTTTAGTAATGTTCCCGACCAATTTAATAGGAAGCAAAAAAAAATAAGAATGCCAACTCTGATATTCAGATGTAGTGGTTATTTTAGAGATTTGTTCTGGTCTAAAGAAGTATTATGTTTATGTACTTCCAAATATATTTTTTATTAGCATGTGCTGTAGGGAATTCGGAAGCTTATCTAGGACAAACAACTACAAAAGAATGACATATTCTTTAATAATTTAATATCTAAATATTTTGATCGTACCGACGTTTTCATGAGATTCAAATTTGTTGTTTAATTGCTCCACTGATGTTGAAAGTAGAAAGTTCAATCCATGCTATGTATTCTTAATGCATAACTGATATGCGGATAATAACCTCTTTAACGAAAGTAAAGACAACGTGACAACATAATCTATGGAGACGTCGCTACACTTTTGCGCTATCTTTAATCTTTTGTAAAAATACAAACAAACATCCAATATTTTAATTTAATTCAATATTGTGTATTTATTTATGCGTTTACTTACTTTGCGATGGTTGTAATAATTGATAAATAAATTAATTCTTGAACTGATTGATTAAGAAAATGTTAAAGTAAATAATTTCGTGCATTCATCTTGGGTGCTTTCTATTTTGACCTTTTTTGTATTTATTTTAATTGTTTAGTAATTAAATTGACTTATATGCAGATAGTATTTTATTAAGCAACAACCAAAAAAGCAATAACTTTTATAATAAGACATAAGAAACGTTTCCACTTTCTTGAACAGAGTTGGAAATAAGATTTTATTTGTGTATCGTTAATTTAAAAGTATCGTTATTCTGACGCACTTCTTATTATTCGTTGTAATTAAAATTTGAAATTTGAAATTTGAAATTTGAAATTTGAAATTTGAAATTTGAAATTCAAAATTTTGAAATTTTGAAATTGGAAATTGGAAATTGGAAATTTCAAATTTCAAATTTTAAGTTTTAAATTTCAAATTTCAAATTTCAAATTTGATTAAATCAAAACCTGACGTTTTATTGATCTTTAATGTTTTTATTGTTTCGATAACTTCGGTTTCATTTGTGGGTGTTAGAAATATAGAAGAACTTAAAGTTTGGGATTCCAAGGGGGAAGTGCATGGGGTAGTTATTTTTTTGGCTAAATTTCTTCCCACCGTCGCATAATGTTCACTAAATATTTTTACAATTTCTGTCTTATCTTTTACTGCTTCCCCATTTTCGGTTAAGATTTTATTGATGGATTGCTCCTTGTTTGATTTGAATATTTCACTAATAGTATTCCATAAGTTTTTAGTATCTCTATTTGCGTTTATTTTTTCTTTATAGTATTTATTTTTTGTATTTTTTAATAGGGTGTTAAGATTATTTCTATAGGTGATAAATTCAAGTTTCAAATTTTCATTTTGTAAGTCAGCTTTGTATTTACGGTAAAGCTTATCTCTAGTTACTATCGACTTTGCTAGACCTTTTGTGATCCAAGGAGTTCTCTTTAAATTTTTATGGTTTACTTGTATTGTGCTAGTATTTTTGTTTATAATTTCATTGAATTTATCAAGAAAATGTTCAAAGCATTCATCAGCATTTTTTATAGAATAAAGATTTGACCAGTCATAATTTTTTAGTTCATTTTTTATTTTTATGTAGTTATGAATTTTTTTAAAAGTTTGTTGTTTTAGGATGTTATTGTTTAATATATTAGTTTCTAGAGCGAAAAGTGTCATGTAGTGATCGGTAATTTTTGTTTTTATTACAGCTGCAATGGAGTCGGTATTTTCTACTTTTTTCTTTAGTAATATGTGATCTAAACATGTACCACTATCGGGTCTCGTAATAGTGTTTATGTATGAATGAAAACCGTTTTCATACAGGTCGTTTAAGTAATCAATTGCATTATCATTTTTTTCGATAATATTAATGTTAAAGTCACCAGCAATTAAATTAAAATCAATATTTTCAGTTGAAATTAGCTCTAAATATTGTTTAAAATCTTTTATGAAACTTTTAATTTCGATATCTTGAGACCTGTACAAAGCAGAAACGATTATTTTACTGCTTAGGGTTAAAATAGATATTTTTAAAACATTACAGCGCCCTAATTTCAGTACTTCATATTTATAGTGTACCTAAACAATGTTTGATATAAACTATGACGCCATCACAATTATTACCTTCTCCATTATTATATAATGTATCGTAACCTGGAAGATTAAAATCATTAATATTGAAACAAGTATGGGGGCTTTTTACACAATTTATTTATAAAATTGTTAAAATACACTGAACTCTGCTGGATAACGTCTAACTACTTGACAATACAATGAACTCTTCTGAACACTTGACTCGAACTGACGTTAACTGCCCGTGCATCCCCTTATATACAACATTATTTAATCTAGTTAGTGTGTTTAGAAGTTTCTAGAATTTTCTAGAAACATTATTTAAAATGGTCAGTTGATTTTTTTTTTTACAAACTTCTAAAAATCAACTGTCAACAACAATCTTTCACATTAAGGTCCCTTCCTTTACGGTTATCCCGTTACACTGCCCCCTCCTTAGATTCATTCCTCCTGGAATGTTATTTCCTACATCGGAATCCCGCACACTCGCTGAGCCAGCCAAACCATTTTCTTGGAGTTGCTGCGCATCTCCACTGTGGTTTCCCTGGTAAGGCGCCAAACGATCATGATGGACCACGACGGGTTTCCCTCTGGGAATTTTCACGATCCTATAAATGACATCGTTAATCTTGTTCTTGATGGTGTAAGGACCTTCCCAGTTCTTTTGTAATTTGGGACAAATACCTCGACGCCGTCGGGGGTTATAGAGCCAGACTAAATCTCCAACTTGGTAACTCATTTTCATTGTCCGTGTGTCATAGTACCTCTTCATCCGATCACTAGATAATTGTAGTTTTCCACGCACCAGGTTGTGTATATTCTCCATTCGATTCTGAAGGTCAGCGACATATTGTTCACGTGCCATTTCTTCACCAGGTTTACAGCCAAACACCAAGTCACATGGTAGCCTCATTTCTCTACCGAACAGGACCTTCGCAGGCGTTTGGCCAGTTGATTCGTTGATGGCCGATCGAATTGCCATTAGAAATAGTGGAATATGTCGATCCCAATCCCTCTGACAATCTGACACCACTTAAGATAGTTGGTTATAGTCCGGTTCATTCGTTCCACCATTCCATCAGACTGAGGGTGCATCGCTGTGGTTCTCGTTTTGTGGATGCCTAATCTTTGGCAAACTTCTTGAAATAGCTTGCTCTCAAAATTTCTTCCTTGGTCTGAATGTAATTCTAATGGTACCCCAAATCGGCTTACGAATTCTTCAACCAATATATCTGCTAAAGTGGTAGCTTCCTGATTGGGAACTGCATATGCTTCAACCCATTTAGTGAAGTAGTCCATTACAACAAAGATGTACTTGTTTCCTACATCGGTCTGTGGAAGTGGCCCCAATACATCTACTGCGATTCTTTCAAAAGGACTTCCAACCAGGTATTGCTGCATTTCCGCCTTCGGTTTTCGGTGCGGACCGTTACTGGCAGCACATGTAGTGCATTTACGACACCAATCTTTAACATCATTGGTGCAATTTACCCAGTAAAATCTATCTCGGATCTTTTGCAGCGTTTTCGTGATACCCGGATGTCCTCCAGAACTATCATTATGCATCTGCTTTAAAATTTCCGGTACAGCATTTCTTGGGACCACTATTTGTTTCCTTGTTTCTGTGCCCTCGGAATTTTCTACAAGTCTTTTAACGAGCCCTCCGTCCAAAATTAAAGAGTTCCATTGGGACCAGTATGCTTTTAAAGCAGGAGAGGATGAGGATATCTCTCTCCACAACGGACGACGGTCCAATCTCTTCCACTCCCTAATCTTTCTCAGAACGGGATCGTTTTCTTGTTGCTCCTCCAGCATAGAGCTCTCGTCTCCTGGCACAACCTTAACTAAGGCAAGTTTTTCCTCGTTCTGCTCCATACGGGTACAATGGGGGCAATCAGGTCGACATGGTCTTCTGGAAAGTGCATCAGCATTACGATGTCTGGTTCCAGGTCTGTGCTCGATTTCAACATCATACTCCTGCAGTTTTTCGAGCCATCTTGCTATCTGTCCTTCTGGGTTCCTAAAGCTAAGTAGCCACTTTAAACTAGCATGGTCTGTTCTGATCAGGAATTTTCTGCCATACAGATATTTATAAAAGTGTTCGACGGATTTTACAACTGCTAACAGTTCCCTCCGAGTTACACAGTAGTTCTTTTCAGCTTTCGATAAAGTTTTGCTGAAGTAACCAACCACTCTTTCCTTACCATCTTGTAGCTGTGACAAGACGGCTCCAATTCCCACATTGCTGGCGTCGGTGTCCAGAATAAGCTTACCATCAGGAAGTGGATAAGCAAGAACAGGTGCTAACGTAAGCTGTTTCTTCAATATTTCAAACGCCTCTTGACATTCCTGATCCCAACAGAAGGACTTATCTTGTTCTGTCAAACGTGTCAAGGGTTTGGCGATGTCTCCAAAATTCTTGACATATCGTCGGTAATAGGAACAAAGACCCAAGAAACTCCGGAGCTGATGTTTGTCGATAGGTATTGGCCATTCCTGAACGGCTTGTATCTTAGCGGGGTCAACAGCAACGCCATCCTTGCTTACGTTATGTCCTAAATAGTTGACCTGTCTCTGGAACAAGTGGCATTTCTTAACATTCAATGTTAGATTAGCGTTCTGTAATCTTTTAAAAACTTCTCCCAGGTTAGATAAATGTTCCTTAAAGGTCTTACCCATTATGATGATGTCGTCTAGATAAACTAGACAAGTTTCCCATGACAAACCCCGCAGGATGTTCTCCATTAGTCGTTCAAACGTCGCAGGAGCATTACAGAGGCCAAATGGAAGGACCGTGAATTGCCATAACCCTGATCCACTGGCAAAGGCAGTCTTTTCTTTGTCTGCAGGATTCATTTTAACTTGCCAGTATCCGCTTTTAAGGTCCAAGGTAGAAAACCGAGTAGAACCCGCCAAAGCGTCGAGGGCATCATCAATCCTTGGCAGAGGATAACTGTCCTTCTTAGTGACATCATTTAGCTTTCGATAGTCGACACAAGACCGCATTGATCCGTCTTTCGTTCTCACTAATACCACAGGAGAAGCCCACGGACTACTGGATGGTTCGACTATGCCATTTTGAATCATTTCTTTAAGGGCTCTGTCTGCTTCTTCCTTTTTAACTTGAGGCATCCTTCGGGGTACCTGTCGAATCGGACGTGCATCACCAGTGTCAATTCTATGTTGTACAACATTAGTTCTTCCCAGTTTACTTTTAGAACCAAATACAGGTTTATACCGGTAAAGTAGATCTCTTACCTGTTTCTTTTCTAATTTTGACAAAGAGGGGTCTAATTTTGTCATTAATTGTTCAATTTCGTTGGTCTCATCTGTTTCCGTAACATTTATCTTGTGAATTATGGCCATTACTGGTTCTAAACTTCCCATTTCCGTGTCCTTTCGGAGAAGAACTGGATGATCGTTCAAGTTGATAACTCGGATGGGTACCTCTTTGGCGGATCTAACAAGAGTCTTACCCACAAGGAGTCCTTTTCCCAATTCATGGTCATGGTTCTTCGGCTCTATCATGGCTGGGGCACCATCTGGCTCCAGTCCATCCAACCGCGCTGTGACGACACATTCGCAGCTCGCCGGAAGTTCGATATCATCAATTAGCTTAATCGAGGCATGGTCAACGTGTTTTCGGTGCAGGAATATTTCTTCATTACCAGTACGAAGGATACGTTGGCGAAGATCCAAATGAAAACCACAGTGGAGCATAACATCCATGCCCAGAACAACATCTTCATCAACGTCAGCCACCAGCACTGAGTGAACAAGAGAGGTTGAGCCAAACTGTAACGTTACCTGTATCTCACCGTAGACTCTAGCAGAATCTCCGGTAGCGGTACGCAGTCTCCAACTGGTAGGCCACATCTTCTTTCGCATAATGATGGATGGTCGAACGATAGTTTTTGTAGCTCCAGTGTCTACCAGCATGCTAAAGTTCTTCCCATCAATGAGGCCATCCACATATAAGCTGTCCACGTGATGTCGCAGAGTTGCCAATTTAATGGTGTGAGGGTCTTCGGGAATGTTTGGGGTCGATTTCGCCCTCCAGGAGTCGACCCGTTCTAGTTTTCCTGCTGCTGGGGTACTTCAGCAGGAGATTTTTCTTTTTGGGGGCAAGTATTTCTTATATGGCCTAGTTCTCCGCAGTTCCAGCATCTCACTTGGCGCCTTCTTTTTGAAGATAACTTCATTAATCTCTCTACTACCGCTTCAACGTCGCTAACGGAATGAACGGCATGGTCGTAGTTACCGGTGATTTCCCTTAGTCGAGCAACTCCACGTGAGGCCTCCGTCGCCGCCTCAAACTCCAGGGCAATGGTCAAGGCGTCCACAAGAGTCTTCGGCCGCGCCAACCGTACAGCGCGCTGTAACTCGACGTCTCGAAGACCATCGGTGAAGGTTTGGACTGCTAGGCACTCCAGGAAATCCTCCGCTGCATTTGAATACGCATGTCGTACCATTCTTGCTACATCCGCTTCAAATTCCTGGATAGTTTCTTCATTTTTCTGTTTTCGGCTCTTTAACTGCTTTCGGTACACCGGTTGTAGATGAGTTTGACCATAACGCATCTCTAGACGATTCACCAATAACTCGAAGTTGTCAGCTTCATCCGGCGTCAATGATTGTAAGACGTCTAAAGCTTCGCCTCGCAGAGCTACGGTTAGGGACAATGCCTTCTCTTGGGATGACCATCCATTAGCTCTGGCCGCTGCGTCGAATTGTTTCAGGTAATTTGGCCAGGAAGTCTTCCTGTCGAAGGTCGGGGGTTTCATCGTCGTTCGTACATGGGTCGTCTCCTCGCTTCTTCGTCGTTCGACGTCTGCGTGGCAGGTTTCCATCCTTCCTGCATCTCCGTCGCCGTGATGGATGGTTTGGTTTTGTAGACAAGCTTCCAGTTCTCGTTTAAGTTTTTCTATCTCGGATTGCATTTGCTGGTTGATTTCGTCTCTGAAGTTGGCAACTTGCTGATTCATGTTGTCCACTTGCTGATTCAAGTTGTCCACTTGCTGATTCATGTTGTCCACTTGCTGATTCAAGTTGTCTACTTGCTGATTTTGCTCGTCACGGAGATGTGATATTTGCTGGGAGAAGGAACTGGATAACTCTTCTGGTAGGGTAGACATCCGTTGTGATAGCTGGGACACCTCTTCGCGCTGGCTTCTTATCTGACTGGATAACTCCTCTTGTTGGTTCGTCATTCGCTGTGATAGCTCCTCTTGTTGGCTCTTCATCTGACTGGACAGCTCCTCTTGTTGGTTCGTCATTCGTTGTGATAGCTCAGACAGTTAATGCGTCTGTTCTTCTTGTTGGCTCGTCAGTCGTTGGGACAGCTGGGACATATCTTCGCGCTGGCTCTTCATCTGACTGGATAGCTCCTCATGTTGCCGGGAAAGTTGTTGAGCTTGTTCTTCTTGCAGCCGGGAAAGTTGTTGAGCTTGTTCTTCTTGCAGCCGGGAAAGTTGTTGAGTTTGTTCTTCTTGTTGGCTCGTCATTCGTCCTGATAGCTCCTCTTGCAGCTGGGAAAGTTGTTGAGCTAGTTCAGAATTTGCTTTTTGAACTGGGTCTTCGAACTCCACAGCGTCAGGGTCCAAATCATTATTTACATAGTATTCACGGAGCCTTCTTAACAATACGGATTTGCTTCCAGTAGTTTCCAACTCCAATTCTTCGAGCTCTCTTCTGAGCTCAGCCACCAATAGTTCATTTATCTTTTTTCCAGGCATTCTTGTATCTTCACCCCACACCTGACACCAATTTGAAACACGTATGGGGGCTTTTTACACAATTTATTTATAAAATTGTTAAGATACACTGAACTCTGCTGGATAACGTCTAACTACTTGACAATACAATGAACTCTTCTGAACACTTGACTCGAACTGACGTTAACTGCCCGTGCATCCCCTTATATACAACATTATTTAATCTAGTTAGTGTGTTTAGAAGTTTCTAGAATTTTCTAGAAACATTATTTAAAATGGTCAGTTGATTTTTTTTTACAAACTTCTAAAAATCAACTGTCAACAACAATCTTTCACATTAAGGTCCCTTCCTTTACGGTTATCCCGTTACAATATTTTCAATTTTTCTGGTTTCAGTTAAAGTATTACAGTCTATTTCTTTACTGAAATCAGACAAATATACCTTCAGCTCGTCTAGGTTTTTTCTTACACTTCTTATATTCTGCTGCAAAACAGTGAACTTATCGTTGTTTATATTTTTTAACATATTATATTGACTAACAGAATCTAATTCTAACGTTTTAAAAGGAGTATAATCATAGTCCCGAATATAAGGATTCATAATTATTTATTTGATTGCGAACCAAAACGGGTACGGATTTTTGTTTGGTGTTTATCCTCCTTATTTGCTTCTATAAATGGCTAGTGTGGTAAATCCTTTGCTGCAATGGGAGTAGGAGGTGCGCTATTAGTTTTATGTTCTTCTATCACAGAGTCCTCTTCTAACTGGTCAAGTGTATACGATTTTTTATTCACTATTAGCTTATTTTCTTTAAAATTGTCTGTTACTGGAAGTAGAGTTATATTTTAGAGATCTTCCATTCAACTTCTTCTGCTGTGACTTAGCTCCTGTGTATTTTGGGGCATTCAATAGAAGATTTGCTTGCTTAAAATATTGTTGATTTTTATTAAGTTGAGTATATTGCTTGGGTTGGACTTTTGGTTTATTATGTATAGGTTTTTCCTGTATCTCCGTTGAATCGCCATTTTGTTGTTCGTCTTCTTCTACATTAAATCCAGTATTTACTGCTGAGGGTGTGGGAGGAGCACTATTCGTTTGACGTGGTTCGTAGCTGAATGCTTCGCTCTCCTCTAACTCTGTATGATCTATTGTTAACAATAAGTTTATTTCGTTTTATGTAAGCAGTAACTTGATCTTCTAGAACAAATTTTCTATGTCTATATAATAAGTTTTACAACAAACATCAAACATTTAAATTGGACCAGCTATAAATGAAAAAAATACAAAATATTTCATTTTGTCGATAAGTATTACAGCAGCTATTGAAGAGTTTTTCGTGGAGCTTTCCAGGTAGTACGGCATTATCACATACCAATTGGTATCAGCCATTTTGATAAGTAAAACAAAGACAAAATTCCCATAAAATGCTATGCTTCGTTATATATCTAAGCTTCCAAATATTGGTAATCCATTTAAAATGTGTTTAATAGTTTCAGTGCAATTATTCAGCAGAAAAGCAGATACACTGATAGTAAAATAAACAAAGTACAAAAGAAAATGAAACATACAAAATTAAAAAAAACAACATATAAACAACAAAAATTAAAGCTACAGATTTGGTTAAAACTATTGTTAATCTGTTCGGTATGTATTTTTAATCTACCTCCATTATTTCATTGGATATATCAGAGTCACTATCAAATCCAAAATCGGAATCGTCAGAATCTGATTCCTCCAATGAAATAATTAAAGGAGGAATATTGTCATGTGAGCAGTTTCCCATGTAAGTAGTCCAATCTGCCAAAATAAATTCGTCTGTATGTCTACAAAAATTTTTCCACATGTCTGGTGTACATTGTCTTAACGCTTCTGTCCAAGTATTTTTAACCCTATCCCTGTCTGAATATAAAGATGCAATATTTTTGTTATAGTATGTCTTTGTAAAGCCCCATGCCAACTCTATTGGATGATACTGACAGTGGTATGGGGGTAGTCGAAGTACATCATGTCCATGTTGCTTTAATACTTCATCTACTACATATGTCTTATCGTTACTTTTGTATGGTTGAATTATAGTGTATAATTGTTTTTTTGTCATTTTTTTGTCAAATGCGATGTTATTGCTGCTCAACCATCCCTGCATCTCTTTTTTTGCTGAAAATGTAGGTGGTTTGTTTAGTTGTACAGAATGATAAGGAGCATTATCCATTACCACTACACATTTGTCTGAAAAATTGGATAAAGCAGGAATGGGTTTATTAACAATCCAGTTTTTGAAAATGTCACCGTTCATAGTTTTTTGATAGTCAATGTCAGTATTTGAAGAGTCTAACAACAAGTCACATCCCTCTAAAAACCCAGTAAGTATTTGTTCCTGCGTGTAAAATTGTAAATCGCTTTCCTTCAGATTTCAAAGGCAATAAATTGCTTTTTAAATCATATTCATGTACCCAACGACACGTTGGAGTGCCATTTTTTTATATCCACGTTTCATCTAAGTACACAAATCTGATTGATTCATTGCGCTTTTTTAGTTCCATAAATTTCCGAAGGAAAGCGATTTTGCTAATTTTGATATGTCTTTGCTCACTTAAAATTTGTCGTCCGTTCACTTTTTTAAATTTATATCCCATTGATTTTATAAGTGTGTATAAAGTGGTACGTTCACCCCTAAAATCCAAGTTTTGTTTCACATCAGTCAAAAGTTTGCCTAAAGTAAAATATTCGTTTTTGGAATTGTACGTCCAAATCTACCGCTGCAAGTTTTTTTTAAAATGAAGTTATCAAATGTATCTGCTTTATCATTCTTCCTTTTATCCGCTGCTTCTTTGCCATTAGCTAAATCTTCTTTTAAGATGTTTCGTATAGATATAACACTAACCTAAAAAAACACAAAAGATGAAAAAAATAATAAAAATTTAATTTAATGGATCAATGAATAAACATTAATTCATCTGTTTGCTATCAAATTACATTTTAATTACCAAACTTTAGTAATTAATGAAAATATTTTATTTTCAAAACATTTTTAATTATGTTACATAATCTGGCAACATTGTAAAATATTGAAAAGTAGTGAGTTTTTAGGTTATGTGTATTTAATAAATAATAAGTAATTTGAATGTAAAAACTGTAAAAGTGTATTTTTTCTAACAATTATCTTCATATACAACTAATAATGAAATTAAAAATGTTCGGAACTATTTGCTAATGAAAATAATGGAATAATCGTGTATAGAACACATAAAGTACTTACATTAAAAACCTCAGAGATCTTTTGTAAATATCCGTCTTCTAAAATTCTCTGGTCTTTCTTAAACATGTAATAGCATCTCTGAATGCATTTTTTTGTCTCTACACAAATTTTTTTCGGCATATTTAATTTCTTAAATACAATTGACAATTATATTTATGCTATTTGTTGCCAACCTTGTCAAATTGTGACTTGCAATGACTTGGTAACTTTCAAATACCAACATGACAAAAACCAATACCAATGTGAATAAATAAAAAGATAGCCTGCTAGATATAAATAAACGTTGAATCGTTAATAAGTATCAGTTGCAAAACAAACAAACACGACCGATTTCGACGGAGGTCAGCCATTTCTTAAGATTTGCTAAACATCTTGGATGTCATGTTTTTTTTTTCTATCGTTCATTTCCTAATTCAGTTCTTGTTTCATATGTTTCCTGTGTAGCAAATAGTTTTTGATTTCTTTCTAAAATATCTTTTTTACGGTTGTTGTAAGGTTGGACTTCCTGTAATTTTACTTTTCTTTTCTTCTTCTGGCGGAGAATTGTGTTTTCTGTTTTTGTGCCTCTTTTCTTTTCTTCTATTCCTATGATATTTGCTCACATACAGTATTTCTTGTGTATTCGCTCATCACAATAATAGTCGCGCAAAAGTCTTCTCATTCTTGGTCAAGTTTCCGCTCACAGTCAGATATTACATATAACTCATACATACAGCATATATACACTACCACTAACTACTAAGTCACACACACGCACACATGAGGTGGAACCAGTCACGTCCCTGTCGTTGAATAAGGGTAATACTAAGTACAGGGATGGAAGTTCGTCACATAATAATATATACAATTAGATGTGTTTTTAATTACGTGAGCGCGTATGATATTGCGTATATAAGAAGCTTCCAACGCGATTTTCAAATAAAGTTGCATTGTATTGAAATAACCATTAGGTAACCTTACCGGAAAAGGCAAATACCGTATTTTGATTCAGAGACAAGAATTCTTTCAGTTTTTAAAATCATTTATTCGGGATTTGACCTATAAAAGGCATTAAATCTGACGTGATAGAGTAAAGCAAAGTAAATCTATTGACTGTTTACGTTCAGTAAATAGTTATTTATGATATGAGTGTTAAAAGTGAGGTTTTATTTTGTGAGTGAAAACGTTTGTGAAATGAGCGGAGCGAATTGAACAATTTCACGAACAAAATAAAATCACTTTTAACACAAATACCATACAATGTTTTTTGTACAACTTCCCTATTTTGATAATGAAACGAGCGAATTTGCAATAACAATAAACCAAACCGTGTTAAAAGTAAACTAAACCGTGTTAAAAGTAAACTTGTTTACATGGCAACGTGTTAAAATTATTTTTAACACGCTGTTATGTAAACAATCGTTTTTAACATTGTTTGCTATCATTAAAAGTGTCACTTTTAATGACAGTTGTACAAAAAAACATTTACAGCACGTCATACAAGTATGCGCATTGCGCATCCTCAGTAAACGAGAATACCACAAACAAATAATAAATAACAGTAAAAATATTTAAAATACAATGTAAAAACTAATGTAAAAACTAATGAGGGATAAAAAGTCAAACCTTAAATAAAAAACGCAAACAATAAAGTCAGCTGCCAATTTTAATAATTATTTAAAAAATTTTAATACTTTTGGTGTACTCCTCGACGGAATAGTAACAATTTCTTATTAACGAACATCTGATTGCAAATTTCAAGTGATTAAAGAGGTCAACCAACCCCAGATTTGAAATCAGCGACACCAAAAACGGAGGGTGTTCTAGGGTTTGTGGGAAAAATTTAACAGTGAGATCTAAAAATACTAAGTATATTAAATGTTAACCTATTGCGTAATTTACTATTTTGGTCCAACTTCAAACCTCTATATCTTATTAAAATTTTTGTTGTACGCATTGCTCTTTTAACAAACATTTATAAATTTTACGAACGCTTTTGATACGGTGAGCAAGTTACTTTTACTTGAGAACTTATATTAAATTGACAAAAAATCAAAGGTTTTGTAATTTTTTATCGTGTTATAATTTGTGTAGAAAATACTTGGATTGCTTTATAAGAAAAAGTCACATTAAAGCAACTTTTACTTCTCACGAAGCTTATTTACTTATTGTTCCAACTGCAAATGATACCTACAAGAAAATTACGAAATGACTCGATCTTTACAAATTATATTTATAATATGTAATACAGATAATAGCCAAACTTTTTGTTTTATGTTCGTTGATTGGTTGGAATCGCGCAAGTTTGCGAGCAATATAACAGTTACTCTGATTATTGTCCGATTTCGGCACAGTTTTACGGTAACTTTAAAAGCATGCTGTCAATTATTCAATTACACTTTTTTAATGTTATTGATCCTGTTTAATTAACAGACCCAGAAAATGTCAAAACTTAGGTCCAACAAAGGCTCATGTTTATAAATGGGCACAAATAAAGAACGACTATGTAAGGAAAAAAATGAAAAAATGGTTGAAAATAAAATTTGCAAGTCCAATATTATCTAGAAAGGTCAGAAATATGGGCGAAAATGAAGAACGACTATGTAAGGGATGTGTATACTTAAGAAAAATTGTTAAAGAAACCGTAAATGAAAATGGAAAGCCCAACATTGTCTAGAATTGTCAGAGATATGGGCGCAAATAAAGAAAGACTATGTAAAAGAGGCGTTACAATATGGAAAAATGGTTGAAGAAACTGAAAATAAAACTGGCAAACCCAACATTGTCTCTAATGGTCAGGGCCATGGGCGCAAATTAAGAACACTATAGAAAATGCGTACATTATAGAAAAATATTTGATGAAACTGCAAATATAACTAGCAAGCCCAACAGCGTCTAGAAAGGCCAGAACATTGGCGCATATAAAGAACGACCATGTAAGAAAGGCGCTACACTATAGACAAATGGTTGAAGAAAGTACAAATGGACACATATATTAAAATTTTAGTTTTAAATTGTATAATTAGTTTAAAATTCCAAAATAAAGTTTGAAGTTTGCACTTCTACCAGCAGTCCTCACGTCTATCTTAAAATTAAAAAAAAACATCGGAAAGCACTTGGCTACATTCATTTGTATAACTAGTTTAATTCTCTTCTTTTTAGCAGTAAACACTGAAATTAATAACGTCGAAACTATTGAACCAAGTTTCTAGAAAAAATATTGTCATTGTATAACACACAAGCTTTCCTTGGCTAATATTTTCCTAACCCTCTGTTAAGGAGTAACTTCATATGTACAAAAATTAAAAATAGGATTGCTAGATTTTATTTGGTTTAGTTTACAACATTGACCATAAATAATTTTTCTTTAACTATTTTTGAAATGTCGTAATTCTCTGTTCAAGGGTGATTGTGGGGTACGCAGCTGTTTAAAAATTGTTTCCGAGATCAATTGTGATTTTTTTGGTTATATTGTTTAGTCAAGTTTTGTTTTAAAATTTGAAAAAAACAATTTCGCAGATTGTTAAGCCCTTCTTGGAATAATTTTTTATAATATGGTTTTAAATTGGGTCTCATTTGTAGGTATTTTTTTGTACAGAAATGAATGATTTTATTTCTGACACAATTAAATGTTGCTGGCCAGTGATTGATTTCCGGGATTTTTATTTAGATAAACATTTAGTTGCTTCGCTAGCATTTTAAGAAGATATAAATAATGGTTTTGTTTGCTATAATGAATATGATGAAGTATTTAATATTGAATAAGAATTATGTTTATAGTTACTTACTCAGCCCCTAAAAGTCGTGTGCATCTATGGTAGTCAAGAAATGAATCCATGCACCAGTTAGTACAATTTTGATTATGGTACCTTGCATCTTGAGGAACTGTTTCCAGTTTAGGAGTCCCTTTACCCATGTTTTAAAATGCTAAAAATTTAAATAGAAAATAAATGGTTATATGACTGACATTAATTTTGATCTTGACAGATGTTTTGACATTGTCAATGTGTAAGGAAGAATCACATGAGGGTGTAAACATTTATATATCTTTGTTTTTGTAGA
Source organism: Altica lythri (assembly GCA_964028335.1). Taxonomy (NCBI): domain Eukaryota; kingdom Metazoa; phylum Arthropoda; class Insecta; order Coleoptera; family Chrysomelidae; genus Altica; species Altica lythri. The sequence continues at coordinate 61,094,830 of OZ034807.1, read as the reverse complement.
TCTGTTGGAGGTCTAAAATAGCAATCTGATAATACAACAATATTGTTTAGATTGCAATTCTTATAAACAAATTATAATTATTAAATAAAATTAACATATTTTAATTTAAATAGATACAGAAATCAGTACCAAAACATATTATTTATAAAAATATGTGGAATAAATATTGCGACACATATTGATGAAATTAATAAACAAGTAATTATTCTAGTAGCACAATTAAAAGTAAACAATATTTAAAATGTGTCATTGACTGTAATTTTTATTGCGAAACTTAAATATAAAATCCAACCCTTTTTTAATAAAACAAAACATTAGAAGTAACAAATTAATCTTGATACAAGATAAGATTAGACCTTCGTCAACATGTGTAGTTTCTCAGAAAAATGATAATTTTTTTAAGGATAATGTAATGAATCAACAAATCCAGTGTATTTTCACTATTTTTGTTGTTTTAAAAAATATTTAAGTTTAAGGTTTCAATAAAATTTATTTATGTATTTTTATTATGTTTTTTGAAGTATTGTAAAATTTTGTTTGTCAATAAATACTATGTATATTTATTTCATCGTAAATTTATTCCTCCGAACTGTGTTCCTTATTTATATTGATAATAATATGCACCAAGAAATACAAGAAATTAATACTCCGGTAGCAAAGGGGGCTTCTGTCCTGGCACCCTTTATTTGTTTAAAGGGAGGTTGAGCTACCTACCAGGCGCGTCTCCAGGTGGCGGATAGGAGGTGGTCAGGGCAACTTGATCAGTGACGGTTATAAGTAGAGTGAGAAGACCTAAAAACCCCCAACATCTTTTGCGAAAGCCGTCGCCGCGGACCAGCTTAACCCATGCTAAGGTGTAAGGTCACGTGCCGAGTGCTGAAAGGCCACTGGTTAGAATGTGGTCGCGAACGTTCCCCTGAGGGCACCGGGCGGCACCCTCTTGTATTAAGCCTTCCCCTGGCATGCAGGGCTCTGTCAGGTGGTGACCTTTCCTTTTCCCTTGCTACTCGTGGGACCAACATGGAAACCGAAACCAAATACCGTAGTCCTGGCATCAGTGTACCTCCCTTCTGATGCAGCCGCACCACCACCTAGCAGGGAACTGGAGGAACTGGTGAAGTACTGCCAGCACCAGAAATTGGAGCTTATAATCGGCTGCGGCTCCAATGTACATCACGTCAACTTGGGCAGTAAGGACATAAACGCCAGAGGTAAGTCACTTTATGACTATATAATAGGGAATAACCTCTGCATTAGGAACAGAGGTACCACTCCCACCTTTGTAAACTCTCGAAGTCAAACCATAGTAGATATAACGTTGTGTACAACTAAAATATCAAAACAAATCCGATGCTGGCAGGTGTCTGACGAAGTATCAATGTCAGATCACCGGTGGTTAGCATTTAAAATAGATCTGGGTGGTATGCCCTGAACTCTATCCCGCGACCCTAGAAAAACCGACAGAGCAGCTTACGCTTCTCGGTTGGAAAGGGCTCTGCGGGAGTGTGAGGTCACCACACCCGGAAATAATAGTGATCTGGAACGGTATACAACAACGATACAGAACACAATCAAAAGCTCTTGCCCCCTAAGGCTGACTAATAATACAGGCAACTTTACCCCTTGGTGGTGCCCAGAATTAGAACGCCAAAGAAAGATGGCGAGAAAGGCTTTTAACAAGGCAAGTAGTTCAAAACTCCTCGAGGATTGGAACATATACAAGCTCCACCTCAAAGAATACGAGAAAGTCGTTAGGCAAAAACAAAGAACGGCATGGAGAACCTACTGTGAAGAAATCGAGGATTTCCCACAGGCAGCGAGACTCCAAAGAGCCTTAACAAAAGATCCATATAGAGATATTGGTATACCAAAGAAACAGGATGGTAGCCAAACTACCAACCTGGAAGAAAGTTTACATCTCTTGCGAGAAATACACTTCCCCGATTCTGTTGCCACAGTAGAGGCAAAGTGGAACGAGGAACATCACATACCCTCGACAGAGGACTGGCACATTGCCAGACTCATTGTTACCGAGGACAAAGTTAAGTGGGCAATATCTAGCTTCTCCCCCTTCAAATCACCGGGAATGGACGGAGTTTATCCAGCCCTGCTGCAGTGGGGTCTGGAAGAGCTCCTTTTTCACCTAGTGCAAATATTCAGAGCTTCCCTAGCTCTGAATTATATACCGAAGATGTGGAGAGAAGTAAAGGTTGTCTTTATACCAAAACCTGGAAGAATGGATTACTCCATTCCAAAAGCTTACCGACCTATTAGCCTTACATCATTCTTATTAAAAACGCTAGAGAGGCTAATTGAAAGGTACATAAGGGATACAGTGATTAACACCAAACCACTGCATTTCAATCAACATGCATACACAACAGGGAAATCCACCGATACGGCCCTACATCATATGGTTGGTCAGATCAAGCGATCATTGGACAAGAAAGAGTCCACCCTGGGCGTATTCATAGATATCGAGGGAGCTTTCGACAAAACCACGTTCCCTAAAATAATGCACTCGCTTACTGATCGAAATGTACATACAACAGTAAGCGGATGGATTCTTAGCATGCTCTCCATGCGTGCAATAGAAATAACTGTAAATGATGTCAAGATACGAGGCAAGGTTATGAGGGGCTGTCCACAGGGAGGGGTTTTATCACCTCTATTGTGGAACATTGTTCTAGACAGCCTAATTCACCACCTCAATGAACATGACAAAATCTATACAGTAGCCTACGCAGACGACATTGTTATTCTGCCAAAAGGAAAGTTTGAAAGCACCCTTTGCGGAAGAATGCAAGTGGCTTTCACAACTTTAGAGACATGGTGTAAAGAGCAATCGCTGTCTATTAACCCCAAAAAGACACGAAAAAAACGAAACCTAGAGGCTTACACGCACCCAGTCTTTTAAACGTTAAATTAAGCTTTGCTACAGAAGTGAAATACTTAGGTGTTATCCTTGACAGCAAACTGACGTGGAACTCATACATAGAAAGCAGAGTTAAAAAAGCATATATATCTTATAAGAAATGCCGTCGAACCATAGGACAGACCTGGGGATTATCCCCCAAGGTCACCATGTGGATCTACACGGTAATCATAAGACCTATGCTAACATATGGTGCTGTCGTGTGGTGGCCTAAAGTGAACCAAACGACAGCTATCAAAAAATTAAACCAAATCCAAAGATCAGCATGCCTTCTCTTAACAGGAGCCATGCGAAGCACACTGACCAGCGCAATGGAAGTCATACTCGGTCTCACCCCCCTTAACATATTTGTGAAGGAGGTCGCATTGATGACCATGGTACGCTTTCGCACGGTTGGTATCGGACCAACTGTAGGGACTGGCACCCATAGGGACAGTCTGTGAAGGGAATCGATAAAAGTGATACCACTCCTACAGGCAGACACGGATGCCGTCGCACCAAGATTTGTCTTTGACAAACCCTACAAAATATTAACAAACAAGACAGCAGACCCCAACGTAGTGAACGCTCTGAGCGTATATACAGATGGATCAAAAACAAAGCAAGGTGTAGGATGTGGAATTTACTCTAGATCCTTATACCTAAAAATAAAATGGGCTATGGATGGCTTGTCAAGTGTGGTTCAGTCAGAACTCACAGGCATAACCATAGCTGCAAAAGAATTAATTAATAGGAACATCACAGGCAGAAATATAAATATATACACAGACTGCCAACAAGCACTACTGACCTTGAATAGACCACGTTTCACTTTAAGTTTATACTAGAATGTCACCAATCTCTAACTGAGGCCAGCCAGAATAACGTGGTCACTCTCAGCTGGATCAAAGGACATGGAAACTCTAAAGGCAACCGCATTGCAAACAATTTAGCAAGGAGGGCTGCGGGTTACAAATATGTTAGCCCCCGCCCATCTACCAAGCTAACATTGTCCGCAGTCGTGGACCTTATCAAACAGCACTCTCACAAAAAATTCATACAGTGCTGGGATGAAACTACGAACTGTAGACTGGCCAGAGAGTTATTACCTCATCCTGGCGAGGAAACAGCAAAAAAATTTAAGGCATTGACCAGACAAAATCTCCGAACAGCTGTGGGAATCTTGACAGGTCACTGCCAATTGCGACAACATCTCTTTAGGATGAAATTAACAGAATCGCCGCTATGCACAGGCTGCGAACAAGAAGAGGAAACAGTAGAACACATTATGTATGACGGCTCTGCTTTTTCTGAAATCAGAAGATCCGTGTTGGGCGAGTATTGGCTTACACCAGCCGATGTTAGGGAGATCCCTCTCGGGAGCCTCATCACCTATTTTAAATCACTAGGCCTGGTGACAGCCTGAGGTGAGGATATCCCTACAATACGGGAGGATGCACAATGGGTCATATGTGGCCTCAGTGCTGGCTAAGCACTAGCTCGCCCCTCCCCAAAATTCCAGATCCAGAAATCCAGAAGGGGGCTTCTGTTGCCGATTTTCCTCCTGTTCATCATTTTTTACGTATTTTTTTACGCTGAATGTGAATCTGAAACCTGTTTTTCCGAAAAATAGTCGGTTAAATTGTTATTACCAAGAAAAGTACGTCATTTTTTTTAAACAATTTTTGATCCTTAAAAAAATGAGCTTTGAAAAGTTAAAATCCGTTTCTTAAAACTCAAGATAGTGCCAATGTAGTTAAAAAATCTCACTTCTAATGTTTTTATCTTAGATTTTTTATCATAACTCGGGTTCTAATAAATAAAGCTCGGATTATAGGCAAAATGCCTTTTTTGCCTATTTTGCCTATTATTATAGATGTTTTCTGTACTTTTTGCCTTTTTTCGTAAATTCCGCCTATTTGTGCCTTTTTAAAAAAAATTATGCTACTACCCCATCCTGTAGTAGCCATTATATTATTTTATTACTAAACCGTTCTCTAATGAAACTTTGGGTCAATAATAAAAAATCAATGATTTTTTATTATAGTAGATAAATTTCTAGAAAAATGTAGGTATAATGAATGTATACCTGATCGAGACTTGCATCTTAACTATTGGGAAATCTCTAAACTTTCTCCCTTGTTTAATAAACAATTATCAGTTGTACACAATCTTTTACTGTATCAGCATTTAGTTTTGTGGCGTATGCCGAAAGCAAAAAATACACATTTTAAAAAGTTTTAGACATTAAGAAAGATGACTTCTAAATTAAGTACCTACATGGATCGCACCATACCCAGAACTTTCACTAGAAGAGATGGACCTTTTTTTAAACCGTGCGGCAAATTGGTAAGTTTTATTATTTCTCTTTTCTTCTCATCCCATAACATAACTAAATTTCAAAGATGTATTATTCCTCTAAGTTCAAATGTCTCTGCGGGATAGTTTAAGCAGTTCAAAAAAAAAAGGATGAAGACACTTTTAAATTTGGTTTATGCCAGATGATGATTGCATCCCATATTCCTCTGTATAAAGTTAATCACCTTAGTTTTAAGTTATTTTTTCAAATACATTTTAATAAATCCTTACTGGAGGAAAGTACATTAAGAGAACAAACTTTTAAAAAATGCTATGTGGAATATATATCAAAAATTAAGCGGAAGTTAGAGGGCAATTTCTTCTATATTGTCGTGGATAAAACGACAGATGAATGCGGCAGATATATAGCTAATGTAATGATTGGGATTTTAAACGAAAACTTCACGAAAAAACCTTATTTAGTTGCCGTTTAAGAATTGGAAATAATAAACAATTTAACATTAACTAGATTTATACAAGACAGTTTATCAAACCTCTTTTTACCCAAGCCATACCAGTAAATAAAATAGTTTTAATGCTTTCAGATGCTGCAGCATATACATATGTTAAAAGCTGCTATAAATTTAAAGATTTTTTATCCTAATTTAATTAATTGCACTTGTGTAGTCCACGGGGTGAATAGAATTGCAGGAGAAATAAGAAATCTGTTTCCGTTGGTAAATGATTTTATAAATTTTATGAAAAAAGTTTTTGTAAAGGCAGATGTATAAAGAAAGACTTCCCGGTGTCCCTTTGCCACCAAAACCAGTAGGTAATTACAAGGTGGGGAACATGGCTCGTAGCAGTTTTTTTTTTGTACTTTGAACACTGCAATGAAATAGAATTTGATGATGATATTTCCGAAGCCATTCGAGAAGTAAAAAAAATATTAAAAAATCCGAAATTAAAACAGCTACTCGCATATATTAATAACAATTATAAATTAATAGTTATCACAATTACCTTATTAGAAAGACAAGAGATAGATTTATGTGAGTCAGTTAAATTAGTATCTAGATAATTTAAAAACAAAAATTGAATCGGCTCCTGGAAGTAATGGTCAGTTAATTTTAAAAAAATGAAATACGATTTTAATAAGAATGAATGAATATTTGTGTAATTTTGCTAAAGTTTTAAATGGAACATTTGGAGGAATTACAAATTACAGCCTGATTTATTATACGCTCTGAAATATGCTCCAAGAACGTTTATTTTCAATGTACAAATTAATTTTAAGTGATCGAAGACATAGTTTTAAGACTGGAAATATTGAAAAGCATTTAGTTGTTTCTATTCTTGACAAAATTTTAAATTGTTACAATGTTTAATTATTAATTAACAGTTTAGTTATTAATAAATTATGTTACGAATATTAAGTTGTGTAAATATCTTTGCCTTATATTAAAATTACGTTAATTCAATTTGTACATTGAATGATAAATTATTTAAAAAGTATTATTACAGAAAACTGTAACATTGTCGTATTTAATAAAGCGTGTTATCAATAGATATCAAAGAAATAATAAAAGCTTTGAAAAACATTTTCAAAGACAATGACCGTTCAACTAAGATCCTTTTGCAATGTGAGTTTGGGAGATTAAACCTGTGGCGTGTCTCCTCCTTGTTTCCTGTTTGTACATGTAGAAGAGGTGTGTCTCGTCAAGAAGGTCGTCGATTTCTATACGAAGATCCCTATCTACGGTTCGAATGAGTCTCAAGGAGGGAAGGAGGAACTTATTCTTCGAAATTCTTGAGGTTCTCTGTAGTCCTCCATTGCAGTGGGTATGGAGGATCCTCTGGGCTGTGATGTTGGTTCGAGTGACGTTTGTTGTAGCGTCTGAAATTGTATTTTGTATTTTGGTAGATAAAGCGGGTTGGGTAAAGGTGGTTTAGGTGTTTTGCTTTACGGATAATGGCTCTCTCTCTATGACAGGAATCATATGGAGAAGTCTTACTCGACAAGAGGTCAAATAAAAGTTTTATAGTTATAAAGTAGGGTTTTCGAGTGGCATCTTCCGAGTCTACTACCCAGACAACCTAGGAGGCACGCCGCTAGCCTTCTCATTTTAATAATAGTAAGTTGGACATCGCTGTTCTAATAACAATTAAGGAGATTCTTTAGAAATTTTAGTTTTGCCTCGTTTTAAATTAATAATGTGACATCCTATTAAATATCACTTCTTAATAAATTAAATCCAGGTCTCGCTCTAATCTTACCGCTGAAGTGCTGTATTTTATTGTTGTGACTTAATATTTTTTGATAGCTTTGAGTTAGGTTAGCTGAGCTTATTCTGCTATTTTTTCTGTCTAAGTAGATTTATGGATGGCCCAATTTTATCCAAAAGTAAAGTTAATTTATAAAAAAAACTAATATTTAATGTGGTTTGATGGTTTGAAGCTCTTAAGTATGTGTATTCTTTTTGATTTAAAAAACATTTAAACAGTTTTTTAATGTTGGTATTACTACTCAACAATATTTACACAGTTTAATATTTTTAGATTAAGTGTGTTCAAGAGTAGAATTACTACAATAAAGTTCTTCTAATCTTGGCATAAAGGCAAATAATTAATGTTTCTTTATAGTGGTATAAGACGTTTCGTCTGCTTAATTCCTCATAAAATACAGATAGTGATAAAATAGTACCTGCTAATTGCACATTTGGTCCGAAAATCCACGTTATTCTTATTTTTAGGAAAATATTGAAATATAAGAGATTAAGGTATTTATTGGGATTAGGGTTAAAATTATGTTAAGATCCTTTTGGTCTATTAAATAATCTTATATCAGTTTAAAAGAAATTGTGTGTTCGCAAAGATTAAAAATGTAACTATTCAAAAAATTTAGTCGGAGGTGAGAAAAAGTGACGATGTCGTATCCCAGCTGTTATATGTAGAATAGGTGAAGAGTGCTTGGTATCTAAAACCAATAACATTGATTACAATCACAATGAAATAAATAAAGGACAACTTAAAAAGAATGTAGTAAGTTTTGAAGAAAAAAGAGCAAGTAAAGATGTTTTCCTCAACCACCAAGAAAAATTATACAAACTTTATTAGGTGATGTCTTGTTGAGAACCTTGAGAGATATTAACGTAAATTCGGTACTAGAGAATCTTTGGCCTAATATAAAGTTAATGAATGTATTACAGAAGTAATAAACCATTTAAAATATAAAACGAGTTTAAATTCACTTATAGGTACAATACATCACAATTGGCAGACTTGACTATTGATAACATTTATTGTATTAAAAAACCTATTTACAGAGAAAGACGAAAAACATATCCAAAACTACCAAAAAATTATAAAGAACTTTATTTATCAGTGGATAAGATAGATTTAAAGACGAATATTTTTTTCTTGGGAGTAATTATAAATATATAGTCGATTCAGATAGAAGTGTCATCAAGTGGGCTGGGTACGTGTGAGATTATCTTTAACTTTATTACTAGATTCAATGGAAACAGAACTTTAGTTAGGGAATTATATATCATTGCGATGTGTCAAAATGTTTAAAAATAGTTATATTGAGCATATGTAGCAATCTGATCACAAGCTGGCTAATATTGCGATTCAAATTTCACTAAACGTGGGTGCTGCCACTACAAATTTGAATTTTCCAGAGACTACTTGATGACACTTCTATTTGAATCAACTATAGTTATTTTTTTAACGAACACAAATCTCAGACATCTATGTAAAAGTTTATTTAAATATAATACCATTGGTATTTTGTTTGTTGACCAAATCGACCAATACCTATTTTAATTGTCTTTAACTTATAATCAATAAATGTGCAGAAATAAATTTAAAATTTGAACCAGCTAATGTAGTAGTAGATTGTGAAAAAGCTATACATAAAGGTGTAAAAATGATATGAAAAAACATCAATATTGAAACACAATTTATTTACCAAAATTGTTACAGACACACAAGAACTCTGTTGGATAACGTCTAAACTGATTTACAATAACAATAAACTATTTGAACTCCCCTTAACTGGTAATAACTGCTTGTATAATAAAAACGAACATTCTAGCATTTTCGAGTAACATGATCTACCCTAATAACCACATCTAAAAAATTCTTGAATACATAACCTATGGAGGGTATAATATAACCTTAACCTCTTTTAAATAGAGACCCTTTCCTTATTCGGTTATCCCGTTACAATATTAGTTAGTGATGTCTTAGTCTTCGAATTATTGCCCAAAACTACGAACGCATGCACATTTAAATAAATGTTTTAATTAGTCATCCCAATATATTTGTTTTTATGAAGGCTTTAAAAAGTTGTGTTCATAAAACAAAAATTAAAAATTCTAAAACTCAAAATCGGGAAAATTATGTAAAAAAATACATTATTCAATTGGATAATACAAACATTTCGATTATAAAATTGACATCTTATTATTATAGTTTTTAAAAATATTGTCAGTAAATAAATATTTAATGTTATGTTGTATTTTATCCTTTATCCAACCTAATACAATTTTCGGTTAAAGAGTCTTATTCAGCGGTACCTAAATGACCGACCCTAACAGACCCTCACAGCATGTGCTTGTATGCACTCACGATTTTACTGTCTATTGTTTAAGTTTAAAAAATATATGTGATTAATTTTTTATAAATATAAATAAATACCAGAAACGTAAAGGACACGAATATGGGAATTTTAAAACCGGTAACGGCCGAAATTAACAAGATACACGTTATGACAACAGATAATACCAACAGACTCGAACAAATAATGACAAATTTAGATTCCTTTTTTGGCAAAATTAGAACAGAAACAATTTAAAGACCTACTTTACTGTTATAAACCTGTATTTGGTTCCAAAAATAAACTTGGAAGAACTGATATTGTCAAACACAAAATTGATAGTGGCGATGCACGTCTGATTCGACATCAGGTACCTCGACAGCTGTCCCAAGTTAAGAAGCAATAGGTAGACAGAGCCCTTAAAGAAATGATTCGATCTCTGCCAAGGATTGATGATGCCATTGACTCTTTGGTGGGTTCTACTTTGTTTTCTACCTTAGACCTTAAAAGTGGATATTGGCGGTAAAATAAATTCTGCAGACAAAGGAAAGACTGACTTTACCAGTGGATCAGGATTATGACAATTTATGGTCCTTCCCTTTGGCGTCTGTAATATTTTCTTCTCACAAAAATCACTTTTTAAAAAACTTTATTTTGAAATTTACACTAACAAACACTATGGTTACTAAAAAAAGTTCGTTCTTGATAGTGGAATATTTCAGCTCTGTCTCATTCAACGTCCTAGAGTCTAGGACCTAGACGCATAGGTGATCGGTTGGTCGCTTCCAACTGGGCCTTGTGTTAATACAGCGCCAATTGTTGCTTGCATCTGTTGTTAAATTAAATGGTTTCGAAAAATTTAGATACTGGAGAAGTGGTTCGTGAGCAAGTTTTTGCAAGTTTTTACGCACGTTAAGAATTCTGGTGTGTGCTTGATTTTTGCGTCTTTCTTGAGACATAGTGTCAACGGTTTGGTGAAGTCCTTTATAAATTTTCTGTAGTATCCCAGTAATCCCAGGAATTCTCTAATTTGCTTTTGCTATTTTTGGGATTGGATAATCTAGGATTGGTTGTATTTTGTTTGGATTAGGCTTTATTCCGTCTATAGTTATAATGCAACCTAAGAATACAACTTTTTTTTAAGGAATTCATACTTTGAACCTGGTTTCTCGTAATCGTTGGAAGATCTTTGCGAGGTTCACCATGTACTCGTGTAGGTATGTGGACATTATTACTATATCGTCCATATAAACGAGACAGATTACACCCTGGAGTCTCTTAAGAACGTTGTCCATGACTCGTTGGAATGTTGCAGGAGCGTTCTTAAGTCCAAATGGCATTCGAACATATTCATAGTGGCCATTTTTTACGCTGAAGGCTGTTTTTTGTATGTCCCCCTTTGCCATTTCAATTTGGTGGAATCCGTTCGCTAAGAAATACTGGCATCTTCCCAGTTTGTCTAAGATGTCAGATATATTTGGAATCGGGTATTTATCATCTATCGTTTTTTAATTTATTTTTCTATAGTCGACCACGATGCACCGTTTGATTTTTCCTGACGCGTTGTTTTTTTTTGGGACGACCCAAATTGGAGATTGGCTAGGTCTAATAATTCCTTGGTCCAGATGATATCTGATTTTAACTTCCTCCTTATGAAAGTGAGGATACTAGTATCATTTGGTGTAAGCAGGAATATCGTTGGTGGTACGAATATTATGTTTAACTTGGTTCCTAAATGTAAGTGGAGCATATGGGTTATAAAAAATATCTGAATATCTTCTACAAAGTTTTCTGATATGTTTTTCTTTTTCTGGATTAAGATGGTCTGTTCTAATTTGTGGGTCGATGTTTATTTGATATTCTTCTTGAGGGAGGACGCCTGTAGTATAGAGATGATATTCTTGAGGGTTGACTTTTGTACTTTTTACTGCTTCTATTATTGATATTTGAATTGGCTCATCGGTATCATTTATTAGTTCTGTCCAAGCCAGATGATCGCAAGCGGTGATAAGACTTTCTCGTAGAACTGCGCCTTGAACTTCTTGTCTTGAGAAAATTAGGGTTCCTGCATCTTCGTCGACTGGTACACGGACTTTGGTAATTGTTTATGGTTTAAGTTGAATAGCATAGAATTGTGTTTTATTACTTTCGTAATAAAGAATTGAAGGATCGAGTTTTCAGTGATGAGTTTTGAATCTGGAAGATTGACATGAGCTTTAAGAAGTTTTAGGTTGTCTAGGCCTATAAGACCGTCAAAAGTTTTATGAAATTTAAAGAGATAAAATTTGAAATTGCCTTTCGTTTTTAATTCAGGAAACATTCGAATGTCGGCGCAATAATATTGACTGTGGTTTTGAAATATAGATGTGACAATAAAAGGTTCACGTTTGATATTGTTACAGTAAAATTTTGAGGCGATTTCGGGGTAAAGGAAAGATTTGGTAGCACCGGTATCGATTAATAAATTGAAAGGTGGATTAGCAATTGATATGTATGGTAGCCCTTTTTTGTAGGCATAGGAAGAAGTTCCTGTGTTTTTTCTTGGAACGTCTAAAAAATTTTCTTCCTCATATTGAAGGTTTTCTGCTTCTTGTGGATCGTGGATGTAGTGTGCTTGTTTACAATAATGGTTGTAGTTATCTTGGTCTTCGTCGGGACCATACATATTCATATTGTAGGTACCCATAGGCTTTATCGATTTGCTCGATATTAAACAGTTCTTCGGATGTTAATCTCGAAGGCTCCTAGTTTCTAAAGAAAGTTCCTTGATTTGGAGCTTTGTTCTGGCTGGTAGCCCTTGTACTTATGCTCATCGGTGTTGGTTTATAGGGTTGAGATGGTCCTGGTCTATTGAGCGAGTTTTGTTGGAACGGTGTTCTAAATTGTTGATTTCCTTGGAACCTAGGTTGTTGTTGGAAAGGTGGTCTTGTATAATTATTTATATGCTGTTGAAATTGTGGAACCTTAAATTGTGGAAATGGTAGTGGTCCTGTATTACTGTGCTGCCATTGTAACAGTAAAAAGTTAAGGTACTTGGGAAATTAAACGGCCTCGCTGTAGAGTTGGCGGTTTGTGTTCTGTTCGTAGGTTGTACGTGGTTTAGTCCCTTTTGCAGATACCTTATATTATTTTCTTCTTGGATGTACTGTAGAGCTATGGTTAGTGACGTCGGTCGCATGGCTCTGATAGTAGATTAATGGTTCGCGAAGTCTGGCCAGAAAGGTACTTAGGGCTTGTTGTTGGAAGAAGTTCTTTTTACTTTGCTTTATTGCTTCGGTTTCTTCATGTAGTTCGATATAGTTAGTGATTGTGCTTAGGAGTCCCATTACTTTCTCGTGAAATTGTTGTGGGGTATTGTTGGGCCCTTGGCGTAGCTTAACAAAATCTCTAGTTAATGAATTCTCGTTTCTTTGGTCGACAAAGTGTTAAATTAAGGTATTTATTATTTCTGCCCATTGTTTGCATCTAAATACGAAAATTGCTGTAAAACTCGTTGGGCTTCCATCGAATTCAACAAGGTTGAATTGTGGTGTCATGGTGATTGTGTCGATGATTGGTTCTGGGTTTTCTGGGATTTGTTTTGTTGGTTGGGAGATAATTAGTGTAGGAGTTTTAAGGACAGGGTTCTGTTGTGTGGATGGTTGAGAAATGTGTAACTTACAGGGTGAAGATGATACTGAAGTGCATGCTCTTCCTTTTTTTTTCTTTTTTAATATCGTTTTCTTGGTGGCCCTCAGGTCGACTGTTGAATGTTTCCTTAAGTAGGCTGATTAGCGAGCAAACATTTAAGAACTACGAGGATCTTCAAAGACTCTTCCGCTTTTTTAATGACTGCGCCAGAAATGTTTTCTTCTCACAAAAATCACTTTTTAAAAAACTTTTGACATTTACACTAACAAACACTATGGTTACTAAATAATTGGAACTGATTTAATTTTATAAATTTACAATTATTTATACTAAAATTATTAATGAGTGGAAAGAATCGAATCATCAGACTTGTAGAATTGCGGGTTTGGTTCTTTGCGTGTAATATCCTGTTGAATTGCAGAATTGTCCAAAATTACAGAAAAACTGAAAAGGTCCATACTACAACATCAAGAAAAATATTAACAATGTCATTTATGGGATCGTAAAAGTTCCCAGAGGGAATCCCGTCGTGGTACGTCATGAAGATGCGCCTGCGACGTTTAAACGGCTAATGGAGAACATCCTTCGGGATTGGTTATAGAAAACTTGTCTAGTTTATCTAGATGACATCATCATAAGGGGCAAGACCTTTAAGGAACATTTATCCCACCTGGAAGAAGTCTTTAGAAGATAATAGACAGCTAATCTAATATTAAATGTTTAGAAATGCCACTTGTTCCAGAGACAGGTCAACTATTTGAGACATAATGTAAGCAAGGATGGCGTTGCTGTTGACCATGCTAAGATTCAAGGCGTTCTATCGACCAACAAGTTTCTTGGGTCTTTGTTTCTATTACCGATGATATGTCAAGAATTGTAGAGACATCGCCAAACCCTTGACACGTTAAACAGAACAAGACAAGTCCTTCTGTTGGCATCAGGAATGTCAAAAGGTGTTTGATATATTGAAGAAACAGCTGACGTCAGCGCCTATTCTTGCTTATCTACTTCCTGACGGTAAACTTATTCTGGACACCAACGGTAGCAATGTGGGAATGGGAGCCTTCTTGCTATAGCTACAAGATGGTAAGGAAAGAGTGGTTGTTTATTTTAGCAAAACATTATTTAAAGCTGAAAAGAACTACTGTGTAACTCGGCGGGAACTGTTGGCAGTTGTAAAATTGGTTGATCCCTTTTATAAATATATGTATGGCGGAAGATTCCTAATCAGAACAGACCATGCCAGTTTAAACTGGGTAGTTCGCTTTAGGAACCCAGAAGGACAAATAGCAAGATGGCTCGAGAAACTGCAGGAATATGATATTGAAATCAAGCACAGAGCTGGAACAATACACTGTAATGCTGATGCAGTTTCCAGAAGACCATGTCGACCTGATTGTACTCATTATACCCGCGTGGAGCAGACGAGGAAAAACTTGTCTTAGTTAAGGTTGTGCCAGAAGACGGGAGCTCTATGATGAAGGAGCAACAAGAAAACGATCCCATTCTAAAAAAGATTCGGAATTGGACCGTCGTCCGTTCTGGAGAGAGATATTCTCATCTTATTCTACTTTAAAAGCTTATTGGGCCCAATGGAACTCTTTAATTCCGAGGGCACAGAAACAAGGCAAGAAATAGTGGTACCAAGAAATGCTGTGTCGGAAATTTTAAAACAGGTAGGTATATAATGATAGTTCTGGAGGACATCTGGTTATCACGAAAACGTTACAAAAGGTCCGAGAGGGATTTTACTGGGTAAATTGCTCTAACGATGTTAAAGATTGGTGTCGTAAATGCTCTACATGTGCTGCCAGTAATAGTCCACATCGAAAACCGAAAGCGGAAATGCAACAATACCTGGTCGGAAGTCCTTTTGAAAGAATCACGATAGATATATTGGGCCACTTCCACAGAGCGATGTAGGAAATAAGTACATCTTTGTTGTAATGGACTACTTCACTAAATGGGTTGAAGCCTATGCAGTTTCCAATCAGGGAGCCACTCCTTTAGCGGGTATATTATTTGAAGAATCCGTAAGCCGTTTTGGATCACGACTAGAATTACATTCAGACCAACGGAGAAATTTTTAGAGCAAGTTGTTTTAAGAAGTTTGGCAAAGATTAGGCATCCACAAAACTAGAACCACAGCGATGCACCCTTAGTCTGATGGAATGGTGGAACGAATGAATCGGACTATAACCAACTATCTGCTAAAAGTGGTGTCACATTGTCAGATGGATTGGGATTCCTATGGCAATTCGATCGGCCATTAACGAATTAACAGGCCAAACGCCTGCGAAAGTCCTGTTCGGTAGAGAAATGAGACTACCATGTGATTTGGTGTTTGGTTGTAAACCTGGTGAAGAAGGGACCCGTAAAGAATATGTCGCAATCTTTAGAATCAAATGGAGAATATACACAAAATGGTGCGTAAAAATCTTCAATTATCTAGTGATCGGATGAAGAGGTACTATGACACGCGGAAAATGGAGTTATCAAGTTGGAGATTTAGTTTGGCTCTATAACACACGATGGCATCAAGGAATTTGTCCCAAATTACAGAGAAACTGGAAAACTCCATACTACAACATCAAGAAAAATATTAACAATGTCATTTATCGGATCGTGAAAGTTCCCAGAGGGAATCCCGTCGTAGTACATCATGAAGATGGTTTGGCTGGCTCAAGGTATGTGCAGGATCTCGGTATAAGAGTTAACATTCCGGGAGGAATGAATCTAAGGAGAGGGCAGTGTAACAGGAGACTCGAATAAGGAGAGGACCTTTACTTATTAAAAAAAAAAATTCAAAAGAACAAAGCGATTCTACTCGAAAAGATGATTGTGGTTTTCTAGACGGCAAATTTAAAAAATGGATTTTAAAATTTAAGAAAATTCTTTCTCGCAATATTTTTGCTACATAATTTTTTTTTATATACCGGTAATTATTCACAAGAAGTTTAAGGTAAACTCTTCTAGAACCAGATTTTATACAAATTCAAAAAAAAGATTATTTTTTAAAAAAAATATATTTTTCTTCTGTCTTGTAAACTTAATAAAGATTGTAACAATGCTCACAAATAAAATATTCGAAATGAAAAACATTTAATATACACAAAAAATCACGAATTTGTTTGAAGTTTTTGTTTAACTCTTTTTATTTTAGCTTTCAGTCCATTCTCTCTCTCTTTTATTTTCTTTACTTCAGAAACACGTTCTTGTTCTTTCCGTCTAATTTCTTGAATTCTGTAATAAAATTAATTCTAGTTAAAAATATATAACACAAATAAAATACCTGGTGAAAATACAACTCACTTTTCTTTTTCTAATCGCATCAATTCCTTTTTGAAAATATTTTTAAAGTCTTCACAAAACGGTAGCCATAATTCAAAAAATAAATTTGGCGAAAAAGTCTCTAGGGTTCCAGTTTTAGGTTTAAATCCATAGAATTTCATGGTGCTTATGAATTGTTTATGGCATTCTTCTAAATTCTCCCATTCGGCAGCTAGTTGCTTCTTAGATTGTTCTAAAAATACCAGCATCTTGTCTTTGAAAGGCTGAACATTTTCCGGTGATGATGTTTCAATTATTTTCTGGGACTTTTCTTCACATACTAAAATTAAAGCAATACCATATAGTATTTAAATATTGTCTACAACTTCTTTGTGGCATCAACTATATATATTTACTACTTTTATTGGGAAGCTTTATGTATGGATTAATTTTATTAAAAATAATATCGTGTATTTCTGGTCAAACTGTTGGGCAGAAAATAAATTGAAGAATAATTCACCTAAACAACTTGTTCCCTTCTTCGCAGTTAGGTTTTCGTAGTGGCTACAGTACCTACTGCGACTCTTCTACTGAGGATTTTAGATGACATTATTTCCTCAGCTGATAAACGAGAAACCTCCGCGTTAGTAATGTTGGACTACAGTAAGGCTTTCGACACAATTGACCATCAGTTACTATGTGCTAAACTTGGATTATCATTTGGATTTTCAGAGCGTAGCGTTAATATTTTTGATAATTACCTTTCCGTAAGATATTAGTATGTTTAAATTGAGGGCAAGCCATCAAAAAAGATTGAAGTAAATAAAGGTGTACCTCAAGGTTCCATCCTAGGCCCTTTGTTGTTTGTAATATACACTATCGATATGGACAATTATATTGACGGCTGTGATGTTGGAAAATATGCAGATGATACACAAATCCGTATATCTTTCGTAAAAGGTAGGGCTTTAGAAGCACAGAATATTCTAAATAATTGCCTGCAATCTATATATGAATACTTCACCCAAAATGGACTTAAAATAAATCCAAATAAGTCTGCAGTAGTTTTCTTTGGACCTGATAATATATGGGCGTCAGAGAATCTTAAAATAAAAATTATGGATACTCCAATCCCTGTGGTACAAGAATGTAAAAATCTTGGTGTCATTTTTGACACACAGTTAAGGTTTAGAACGCATGTGGGAAGAGTGGTTCAGAAATCGTTTCTATATCTGCGTAATTTGTACAAGAGCAGGCATATACTTAAACCAAATTTAAAAAAAGTTTTATGTGAAACGTTAGTGCTTTCTCATACAAACTATTGCAATTTTGCTTACGGTCCCTGTCTAGATCTCAAATAAAAAAAAAGGCTACAACTTGTGCAAAACTCATATGTCAGGTTTTTTTATGGGTTAAGGGCACGAGACCATGTTAGGTATAAATTCGCAGAACTTAATTGGCTAGAGGATAGAAAAAAAACATTTTTCTTGTTTTTTACTGCGCCGCATTAACACAAAAACGCATCCCTATCTTCGTAAAAAATTATTTTTTAGGCATTCAACTCATAATTTTAATACACATCATAACTCTTTAAATATACCTGCTCATCGTACTGCTCTATTTTAGAGGAGTTTCTCGTACTGTGCTCCCAAAGTATTCAACTCAGAAATAAGAAATAATTCATTTTTGAACTGCAGCATAAACTCTTTCAAGCACAAATATAAATTGTATTAACTTAATAAATATTAGGTTAGAATAGTTAAGCATGTATTTTATGATATTTATAAGAAGTAACTTACTGCTATTGTATTGTATATGAATGCTCGGTTAAAACAACAGCTAAGCTGACTTTTGCCAAGTGAAAAATAAAGTCGATTCTGTCTATCTATTTAAATGGGAATAATGATGTTTGTATATAGTTAGTAACTGCAACTAGGAAAGAGTTGCGTGTATCATTCTATCTAGCTTGCTTCTTTATAAACTAAATGCAGAACTGGCATGTCTCCGACGAGGCTTCGATGTCGGATCATAAAATCATACGATTCGAGATCAAGACTGAGCGATGTTCATATAAGAACAAACTAAAGGCAGATGTTGAAAACAAGGCAACCTATATGACTGAAACCCAAGAGGAACTTGAAACAGCTTCAAATCGGTTAATGATATTTACCTAAAGATGGCTGAGGAAGATGATGTTTTGTTAGACAACTCTGAAAAAGTTGAAAGTAACCAGTATATGAAATGTTATGAAACCAAAAAATGCAGTGTAAAAGTGTGCATAAACTGTTTTTCAATATATCATAAAAGTTGTATAAAAAGAAACCCAATCACAAAAGTTTTATCTGATAATAAAATAAAATAAAATAAACAAAGATCAAGCTCCCTGTTTCTAAGTGGATAGTTGTGGGAAGGCGTTTCAGGATTCGCTGACGGGTGCTTGCGGATTAAGCAAACGGATTCAAAAATGAATAAAGAAGGAAGAGTTAAAATTTGATATTTTTTAAAGTATTCCCCACAATGAGTTCTATTGTTTAATCTTAACATGTAACGGATAGCTCTCTTTTGAAGTTTGAAAATACGGTCAAATTGAGTCGCACAACACGTACCCCAGAATGGAATGGATTAACGAAGATGCGAGTCAAAAAGGGCGTAATAGACTGTTCGAGCTGTTGACAATTTTAATTCCTTGGAAACTGATCTTAGTGCAAAACACGCAGAACTTAATTTTTTTGACAATGCATTGATGTGCAAATCCCATTTTAATGAGTTGTCAACAATGAGATCCAGGAACTTTACAGAATCTACGATTTCCACACTATTGTTATTAAGTTTAAAAGTTTGTAATGTACCTTTATATGATAAGATTTAAGTTTTAGAGAGATTGAGGCACAGAAGGTTAGAATCGCACCACGATTTAATAGTGACTAAGTCACGAGATACGATACTATAAAGGGATGTACTATCCGGGTTGCTCCAGGTAAAACTAGTATTATCAGCAAAGAGGCAGAGTTTACCACTAATTTCCCTCTTTATTTATTTTAGAATCTGTTTGTTTAATTCGCAAACACCTACATGTTTTACCGACAAGACCTAACCATGGCTACTCCACAAGAAAATCGGATCATGATGTTTATTTACCGATCCCGTCAACGGAATTGGCAAAGAAATCTATACTATATTCCGCCAAAGGATTATATAATCATCTTCCGATACACATTAAATCTGCAACATCTTTTATCAGATTTCGTAATATGACAAAAGCATACCTCTCTACAAGACCGTATTATTCAGTTGATGAGTTTTTCAATGAATAAAACGATTAAAATCAATAACAGAGGATAAAATAGTATTATGTTTAGTTGGGTATCACTCTCAGTGACTTCATCTTTTTTATATTTTTGATTATTATCTGCATATTATTATAACCTGCTAATTTTTAAATTCATTCAAATTTTTGTAGTCATTATATTGTTTTTTTACTAATTTTCTTTGTTAGGTTTGCGACGACGTATAAAAGTTCATATAAATTGTTTGTTTGTACTTGTTTTTTGGTTTATATTACTTATTTTTTATATTTTGTTATATTTATATTTAGCTTTGTCCATAAAATTGTATTATTTTCAGTGACAATAAAGCATATTTCTATTCTATTCTATTCTATTCTAATATTTAGGTAGGCAATATCATTAATAAAAAGCAGAAATAAGATAGGACCTAGAACTGAACCTTGAGGCACCCCACAGTCAATTGGCTTACAGGAGGATGTTCTCTCATCAACCCTTACCATCTGACTTCTGTAGGTAAGATAAGATTTAAACCACTCGAGTGGTATTCCTCTAATCCCATAGTGTTGTAATTTGTGAATCAAAGGCCTTAGAGAAGTCGCAGAAGATTGTTGCTGTAGAGTTCTGATTGTTAAGACTGGAGTAAACATTGTCAAAGAGCGAGAACATAGCATCATTGGTAGATTTATTGCTCAAGAAACCAAACTGTTGGGGAGTTAGTATTTTATACTTGCAAAGAAAAGATAGCAATCTTTTTTTAACCAATCTTTCAATAATCTTCGACAACGTGGGGAGAAGTGCTATTGGGCGATAGTTCGAAGCTTAATCTTTATCACCTCCTTTGTGCAAAGGAATAATTATCGCAGTCTTAAGGCAGCTTGGAAAGACTCCAAGTTGAAGTGACTTGTTAATCAAGTTAGTCAGATGGCTTAGGGTGTTTACCGGTAGATTTGAAAACATTTTCAGAGTAAGCCCATCCGTTCCAGCAGATGATTTGTTTTTAATCTCATTAATTGTGTTACGAAGCTCGGCCAATGATACAGGTGAAATGAAGAAACTGTGTAAATTTTCGTTTCTGAGATAAGAAAAAGGATCGTGGGAAGGAGTTATGGAGCTCACTAAGTTCTTTGCTACATTAACAAAGAAGTTGTTTAAGTTCTCTGAAGAAGTAGGAATTTTGTTAGATGAAGAGGCCTCTTAATTTATTTACAATAGACCAAGTTTCTTTAGCAATGTTACCCGCATTTCCCAATCTTCTGTTGTAATACATATCTTTGGCAGCTTTGATAGTTTTAATATAAGTTTTCCTGTACAGTTTTTCATAATTTTGGAAGGAGACGCTATCTGAGAATTTTTTTAAATATGATAAACAGCGCATGTTCTTAGAAGATAATCGTAAGCCTCTAGTAGACCAGGGTTTGTGTTGCTTCACTTTAATATGCCTGAGAGGAAAGGATTTGAATGCAAGATCAGACACTATCTTTACAAATCTAGAGAATTCGGAGTCGACTCACTTATGAATGGAGTTTTCCCAGAACAGCTAAAAATAGCTGTTATTATACCAGTATATAAAAAGGAAGATCAATCTCAACTGAGCAATCATCGTCCCATAAGCTTACCCATCATTTTCAATAGTTTTCGAATTAGTAATATCAACACGTTTAGTTAGTTTTTTAACATTAAACCAACTTTTAAGTGATCGTCAGAATGGTTAAATAAAAGTAAAATCTAGAAAAACAGCGTGTTTTGAATTCATTCATAATTTTAATTAAATTAGAGAAGTATGAGATTAGGGGAACAGCTTTAAATTGGATAAAATCTTACCTTCATAATAGAAAACAACTAGTGTCAATAGAAACAGATGATAAAATTGCTGATTCAGATATGATAAATACAAATATAAGAGTATCGCAAGGGAGTATTCTTGGTCCTATACTTTTCGTAATATATTTAAATGATTTAAGCACTTCAATAACACAAGAAAATAACTGCCTAGTGATCAATTATGCTGACGAAACCAATTTAATAGTAAGTGATGCAAACTATTTTGATTTACAATTAAGGGCAAATTATAAAATTTTAGATATTCAAGATTGGGTTTTTAACAAAAAACAAATATTAAATAAAGAAAAAAAAATCCTGCTTTTTAATACTTAGCAGTCAAGAATTGAAAGCATAAACCTAAATGGCTCCGATATTCAGATAGTCAATGAGGAAAGATTCTTGGGTATTGAGATTGATTCCCATTTAGATTGGGAACAAAATATAAACTATATTTATGAGAAATTAGGCTCAGTGTGTTACAGTATATTTGTTATATCAAAATATCTAAAGGTTAAAACACTTAAAAGTGTTTACTACGCAAATTTAGAAATTCAGGCATGGGATACTAATTTATAGCAGTAGTAGGAAACTTGAAATAATATTTATACTACAAAAATACGTACAATTTGTAGAATGAGAATGAGAGATTCATGTAAAGGGAAGTTTAAAGAGCTTAAAATTTTATCTGTGTATGCCGTGTACATTCAAGAATACCTGTTTTTTTTTGTTTGGGAACAGATAAGACTATATGGTTCAAGATTGTTTAATTACATATATCCAATTCCTAAGTTTACTCTATATGAGAAAGGTCCTTTGTGTTATCTAATTAAAATATTTAATAAGCTACCAGAACATATAAAACAGATAAATGAACTTTGTCTATTTAAAAGAAAGTATACATTCCTTGTTACTAAACCTGGAGCCATGTTCCTTGGAGGAATACCTAAACATCAAAAAATTATGTGTTTTTAACTTCTTGCTAAAAAAATTTTAAAATCAGGAAGTTATGGGTTTTACCCCGTTTTTCGAAAATCGAGTTTTCATCGGATCTCAACGTTTTGAGGTATTTGGAACCTCCCCTGATGTGTATGGATATGTGTGTGAATATGTGTGTGAATATGTGTGTGGATATGTGTGTGGATATGTGTGTGGATATGTGTGTGTGTGTGTGTGTGTGTGTGTGTGTGTGTGTGCGTGCGCGTGCGTGTGCGTGTGTGTGTGTGTGTGTGTGTGTGTGTGTGTGTGTGTGTGTGTGTGTGTGTGTGTGTGTGTGTGTGTGTGTGTGTGTGTGTGTGTGTGTGTGTGTGTGTGTGTGTGTGTGTGTGTGTGTGTGTGTGTGTGTGTGTGTGTGTGTGTGTGTGTGTGTGTGTGTGTGTGTGTGTGTGTGTGTGTGTGTGTGTGTGTGTGTGTGTGTGTGTGTGTGTGTGTGTGTGTTGCAAGGATGGCCTTTAAGGTCAATAAAGATTATTATTATAATTAATATTATTATAAATAAAACGATAGTCAATTTGCTACGAAGAAGCTCGTCTTATCAAAAATAAATCCATTTACAAAGATGTGCTGTGGTAGAACACCGAACTCGGAAAATTTAAAGTGCAAGCATGAAAAGCCTTAGATAGAGCTAAAAGCATAAGAAACTGAAATGTCTACTAAATCAGATGGTCTAAGAGAAAACATGAAGTCAATTCTGTAAGGGGTTAATTAACCTAGACGTAGCAGTCCTCCTCCAAAAATTTAAATGAAAAGACCACTCTAATGGTATTAGACTGATGAAAAAGCCAAACGTCGAATTCACTTAAACAAAACAGTACAGTATGAGATGCTATTTAAACACTCACTTCCTGGAGCAGTGACCATTGGTGACAATCGAAGGCTGGATGTTGAATCTGTACACAGTCCATCAAGATCATCAAAAAGCCTAAGGGGAAAATATTTACAGATAACAAAAAGGGCATTTATATCCTAATCTCTATCTGAACAAAAATATTCAAGATAAGTTTTATCATGGGATATATTACAAAAAAATGGAGAAAGGTTAAGGTATTTTTTATTTCTTCGAGGGAAACAAAGTTTTTCTACTAAAAAATGTAAAAAATACTTGATTATACATAAAAAGTGAGTATCTATCAAAAATACCAATTTACGAGAAACAATTTGTCTATCAACCTAAAAAATTTACAAAAGATGCCTTGCATTATCTCGTAAAAAGACTATTGACACAAAGGAAGTGGTTTGGAATTGCAACTGGCTTAACACAACAAACTAAATTTCCTGTTGGTCTCAGAGCACAAAAGGATTGAAAGAAACGGGATTGCTGATAGTCTTGCAAAACAAGGAGCTAGTAATCCTTTTATCGGACTTGAACCTTTCTGTGGCATCTCAAAATTCCACATTATGGATAAAGTTCGAAAAACAATTCCAAATACACTCCAATACAAAGACAAGCAAAACTGTTAATACGGCCTCCACTGCGCTACTCGGAATTACTCTTTGAGTTTTAGAAACCTGCAGTCAGAAAATCACAACGAGATAAACAAGTTCGATCCTGATCAGGTTATAAACGTACATCCTAAGTGGATCATAAAGTTTCATAAAAGTCTGGGCCTTATGGACTCATAATTAGATGTAGAATATACACAAAAGACCTTTACTATCTAACAATGTATATCTATTAGGTTACTTGTTTTCAGTCTTTTATAAAAAATTTTAACCACAACTGTTTATGTATAAGAAAGATTAAAGGATAAACTCTAAATTTCAATTCCAAACCTAGCCGGTGATAGAACAACCGTATACGAGGTTTACAGACAATTTTCAAAGCTACTTTCCACGAAATGGAAAAACTGATACGCAAGCATAAAATATTTATAACCAAGTAGATTCAGATGTCAAATTGCTAAACACATTTAAATGAAAGCAGGCTTTTGTTACCCAGACATAATTTTTAACTAAAACTCTCTTACATAACCTTTTTTCAATCTTTTAAATTTTTTATCTACCAACCCTTCATGTTTGGAGATAGCTCTCTAGAAAAACTCTAAATTTCAATTCTAAGCTTGGTCTGTTGTAGATAAACCAAATTAGCAAGCACAAAATTGAATTCAAATCCCACATTTTGCTTCACACTTTTAAATAGGAGCAGATTTTTTTCTCTAGTCTTTGCAAAAAATTATTTATCTTAATTTAGCTCTAGATGAACAACATAATTTTACCATTAAAGGAATTTTCTGAGGAATATTTTTAACTATTTTTTATTACTAATTTAATTAGGGTATCGTTGCCTGTATCAGAATAACTACATTCGTTATATTTAAAATTTTACATATAAAACAACATGTTTCTACTTAGTGCATTTAGTACTACAATTTGCGTTAGAATCAAAAAATTGTGCCAGTGAATAATATGAAGTCTCGTTAAAAGACTAATGTGACAAAGTACCAACCTTCAAGTTGCTTTTGTAATTTTTTCAAATCAATTCTTAGATCATCAAAATTAACGCAGGCTGCTCGTCTAATGTCTCCAGATTCAGGAACTGGTCGAGGTGGATTGGATTCCAAAGGATTGTTAATTTTTCTCATATAAACTTTAACAACGTAATGGAGTAAAGTTATTTTGGAATCATTTGATTTAACGTCTTTTAGTTTAGGTAGAATTTCCAAACCGAAACCATCTGCCTGCCCTCTGGCCATATTTCCACCATTCATATAATTTCCTAGGGTTAAAATTATAGCTATTACTTCTTTGAGTTCGGGACTATGCACTAAAAACTGAAAATATAAACTTAATCAATCAAACATAATAATAAACTCAAACAGATTTTACTATATCGATTTATAATACTTACATCACATGTTGATTTGATATTTGTTAATGTATGACCGATAGTATTAATTGAATCATCAAATTCAATTTGAAACATTAAACAAGATATTCTTTCAGCAAAATTTGATATTTCTGATAATTCATATAAAAAATGTTCTGGTTTATCCAAAGGAATATTAGGAGTGTGTTCTAAATGAGCCTTTATCATCTCCAGCTCTTCTCCTGTAGCTCTCTAAAACAAATTTTTATTAAGTAAAATTAAAAAAATATATATTTCACTAATTGTTGAATATAAAAGGATAACAACAAATTTAATTTAGAGTCCTTAACTGTACCTACTTAACTAAAAATGTTAAGCGAAATTTATTAAATAAATAGTATTGATTATTTCCTTCGATTCAAATTAACCAATAGAATGTCATAATTTTTTGAAATCGGACCAAGCAGAATCAAATATCAGCGACAATAGGGACCGAGCCTCTAGACCGTCGCGCCCCTCTGGTGATAAAAATTGTAAACTTATGGGCAAAAATATTAACCAATAGTATGTGATAAATTGTTTATTTACCTTTAATTAAAATAAATTTTGAAATTATTCACGATGTCTTTATCAATAAAATCATGTTGTATAAAAGGCTGTACAGAAAAGTCTCGCAGAGGGCGGTATATAAATTTACCTGTGAAATTTTATCGTTTTCCGTTAACTACCATTGGTGTCTCGTGGAAAGACATTTTGACCACGAATATTATTATTAATTATCGGTTGAAATCCGTATTTAATTATTTTTTCCATTATTTATTAATTATGACGTTTGTTATTAATAAATTTTTGCCCATTTAATTCCTAATTTCCGCACTAGGGCACGCGACCTTCAGTCAAAGTGCTGCCTCTACAGTTGGAGCTCGGTCCCTATTGCACTAGAACAATATCAGCGACTATTGCACTAAAGAAATAGTCACGTCAAATATAAATGTCAAAAATTTGTCTTCTCAGGAAATAATCTTCCTAAATATAACACGACCTTGATTAATATTCTGCTATTTTTGTTGCTGCTAAATTTCTCGAAAATTTTACAATTTGTTTCGACATAATTTGACATTAATAATCAAAGATTAAAGCCCGAGAGCTAAGATTATTAATGTCAAATTATGTCTCACTAAATTGATACTAAAATATTTTCGTAATCTAGATACCACAAAAATAGCCGACTATAATCAAGGTCTTGTTATATTACCCTTGATTATAATTTCTCTATGCTTTTTCTAAACATCTTATACTGAACGCATAGAGAAAGCTTTTCTTGAATTTTTCAAAATTTTTAAAATTATTAAATTTGAAAATTTTAAAAAATTCAATCATTTTGAAAATTTTTATTACATTCTGTATTAATTTTAAATGGAATACAAATTATAAGCATATCAATATATTTTAATAAATATTTTTTGAAAATAAAGCAATTTTTCGATTTTATGTTAAAATTCAAAAATTTTCGAGATAATGTAAAAAAATATGCAATTAAATTTTAAACATCCCGTGATATTTATAATAAAAATACGAATAAACTTGATTAGTCAATTATAGTAGGGGAGGCCGGGATGCTAAATTTGCAGTTACTCGAGCGTCGTAGAGACCTATTGGATTCGATAGTTTAGGTCTCAAATTGAAAAAAAGTCTATTACAAGTTTTATATTTTAGCGATGGGGAGAGCGTGTAAAAATTTTTAAATATGTAAAAAAAAAGAGTTGTATAGAAATACTCGAGCGCGTCAGCCATTAGTAGTATAAATGCGCTTTATATTCCTGATAACCATTATATATTAATCTGACAATTAATGTGAGGGGGTTGCCTATAACAAGGGGTTGAAAAACGAAAAAAAAAAAAGTTACTCGAGCGTGTCAGAAATTCAAAGTGTAGGCATATTAAACCCTCAAAAGTGTCGTATTAAAATGTCTGACGTTTTGGGTGTGACATATAAAAATTATTGATTTTTGAATGTGTAAAAAAAAATTGTGACCTTGAAATACTCCGGCGCGTCAGATTTTTATGCAGGGGGTTCATATTGATACAATAGTACCTCTGTAGAATAATCTGACAATTAGATTAAGGGATATCGTTATTCTGACCATTTTTAACGAAATTGAACAACAACAACATATTCGCATTTACATATAAAATAGTTATAATTTATTCATATATAAAATTAAAAATAAGTCATTACAAATAAAAACCCGTATGTATAATTGACGTGTAAAATATAAATGTTCATCTTCATCTTCGCTGGATAGAGAAAGAGTGAGAAAGAAAGTGACACGCGGAGTGGGGAAGATACAGCTCTCAACCGCTTTACGCTTCACCTTTCCACCACGATTTTACCGACATCGCCCCATGGAAACCGTCAGATTAGTAGTTTCTCATGCTTCTGACAATATTTCCCATAGTTAAAAAAAAAACAGAAGCGCGCTCGAGTATTTCAAGATTACGTTTTTTTTTCAACTTTAGAGCTCGCTAATTTCTCAACGCCACGCTGAAATCGTCAGATTATTTAGATATACACTTTTCTACATGTAATTAACTTACCTTTACTTAATTTGACGCGCTCGAGTTTTTCAGAGGATCGATTTTTTTTTACTAATCTGACGGGTTCCCCTCAGCATACCCCGCCATATGAAGGGTTCATATTCGGTAGAGGTACATTAAAGGGTACAAGGATTCTCCCTATATAATAATCTGACACGCTCGAGTCACTTCAAAAATCCCCGCTTCGCCTCCCCTACTATTATATACGTAATTGTTGGACTTCACGACTATTAAATTTTCAAAAATATGCCTAATAACTATTTAATAAATTTGTAGCGCCATCTCTTGGTTTTACTATTAAGGTGATTAAATTAGTGTTAATAGTGTTGCATATTTTTCAGGCACTATAATTTAAATAATAGTTATAAAAACACATAAATACCATGATGATCGTTCTTAAGGAGTAAACTCCAGTCGCGTGGCGGAGCTAACACACACTTTTTTTATCATATATTTATATCTGTGATATTATTAATTAAATTACACCTGACACAAAATAGCATATAGTAATACCTACGTATATACGTTTTGTAGTAGGTATTGTATGTATATTGTTTATGTACTTGTAAACTGAAAATTACAAAATGAAATCATAATTGCTAATTAGCATACCTCTGGTTAAAAAAAAGGATGAAAATATTTAGTACTGATAATAAACTGCTTTTTATCTAGAAACATTACCAGTAGTTAAATATGTAAAAATGCTATGTCAGTGTAAATGGCAGAAGAATTGTATGCAAGTAGATATTTAGGACTACGTTTAAATATAAAATGATTTTTTATACAAAGGAATATTGTTTGATTATTAAAAAAAAAAAAAAAATAATATCATGGATTATCGTATCTAACTCACCACTTCATAAATTTGTTGCAAAGCTTCTAAGCCAATAATCGATATATCAAAATTATATATAGCATTTTCAATCTCCTGTATATCTGCTTTTAAACTTTGTGCAAGAATCCCAACATTTTGGGAACGTTTACTGTCTAATAATTTAACAGCTGCAACTTTGGACGAAGTTTGTTGTTTTTTAATCGTTGGTTTTTTATTAATTACTTGCCTAGAGAATAGTTCCGTAAAATCAGGTATTTCACCTATTGAAATTTCATTGATTTCTTTCCAAAGAACAGTCGATGATTTGGACGCATCTACTTCGTCTGATTGGGTAATGATTCTAGTCCAATACAGTGGTTTCATTGGCACTTTGGGCACCACGGGTGGTTTCTTGAAAGCTGTAATTTAAAAATGAATAGATAATAGGAACAGGTTATCTATCATCACTAAATACATTTTAATAAACCAAAAAAAAAGGTAACAACAATCATGCAAATATAGAGCTTATTATATTAACACTAACAAAACACATAAATAACAAAATAATACCCAATTTAATTTAATATGTTATTTAGTTGCTAATGCTTTAAATTCGGAATTATCCGGTAATGCTGTAATAATTTTTTTTTTTCAGTTTACTAGGTATAAAAAGCAGTATAACAGTTTATTTACATTGATATACCGGGTGAGGAAAAAGTATGGAAACCCCGTGGTAAAACTCAAGAACCAAGGGTCACAGAAAAAACTTGCAAAATATAAAAGTTATGGTTTTTCCCTGGCTATTAGATGGTTAAGATGGATTTGACCATGACCATGACCATCAAGGTCAGGCGATGGTCAGGTCATTTTTTTTTAATAGAAACATGTATTTTTCACAGCGGGATTTGAAAGAGCGTGAAATTTTACGTCCAAATATGACCTTGACCATTTTTAAAAATTTTACCATGATGGTCATGGTCAAGGTCAAACTAAAAATTCCTGGCGCATCGCAATAACTCAAACTGTATTAGTCGCAAAGAAAAACTTCCAAGACTTAAAATTTATGGTCTTTCCCTGGCTATCAGATGGTTAAGATGGATTTGACCATGACCATCATGGTCAGGCGATGGTCAGGTCAATTTTTTTAAATAGAAACATGTATTTTTGACAAGGGGAATCGAAAGAACGTAAAACTTTACGTCCAAATATTGCCTTGACAATTTTTAAAGATTTTAACATGATGGTCATGGTCAAGGTTAAAGTAAAAACTTCTAGACCGTCGCAATAACTCGAATTGTATTAGTCGCAAAGAAAAACTTTTAAGACTAAAAGCTTATGGTTTTCCCTGGCTGTGAGATGGTTAAGATGGATTTGACCATGACTATGATCATCATGGTCAGGTCAGTTTTTTTAAGTAGAAACACGTATTTTTGACAAGGCGAAACCAAATATGACCTTGACAATTTTTAAAAATTTTACCATGATGGTCGTGGTCAAGGTCAAACTAAAAATTCCTAGACCATCGCAATAACTGAATTGTATCAGTCACAGAAAAAACTTGCAAGATATAAAATTTATGGTTTTTCCCTGGCTATTAAATGGTAATTCTGGATTTGACCATGACCATGACCATCATTCATCATCACCAGATATGCATTTAGGTCCAAAGTCAACGTGACCTGTAAAGGTCGTTTGAAGGTCAAATTGCATTTTCAGGAAAATCTTGCAGATTCTGCGTTCATAATAAAAGTTTATGATAGGTCTTTACTAAGTTTTAATGAACAAAATAAGGGCGACTTTTGACTTAAACAGATACCTCTCCATTAAAGTTTTTCACGGTCGTTTTTTTTTTCAAATTGAGACACAAGAGGAGCTCAAATGAAGGTCTAGAGTAGATTTTGTCAAACTAGAATTCTTCTTTTAGCACTACGCAGAAACAACGACGTGAACGTAGAACGATTCTGTTCTCTTTGAGGTGCGTTTTTATAGTGAGTTCCCCTGGCAAGTTTTTTTCTGTGAACCATGGTGTTTGAGTTACAACGGGGTTTCCATACTTTTTTCTTACCCGGTATGTAATAATATTCAGAGCGAGTTCTAAAAAGTGTAACATATGACCTCTACAAGTCACGTTGACCTTAATGCATATCTGGTGATGATGAATGATGGTCATGGTCATGGTCAAATCCATCTTAACCATCTGATAGCCAGGGAAAACCATAAACTTTAAGTCTTGGAAGTTTTTCTCTGCGACTAATACAATTCGAGTTATTGCGATGGTCTATAATTTTTAGTTTGACCTTGACCATGAACATCATGGTAAAATTTTTAAAAAATTATCAAGGCAATATTTGGACGTAAAATTTCACGCTCTTTGGATTCCCCTTTTAAAAAATACATATTTCTATTTAAAAAAACTGACCTGACCATGATGGTAATGTTATGGTTAAATCCATCTTAACCATTTGATAGCCAGGGAAAACCATAAACTTTAAGTCTTGGAAGTTTTTCTTTGCGACTAATACAGTTTGAGTTATTGCGATGCGCTAGGAATTTTTAGTTTAACCTTGACCATGACCATCATCGTAAATTTTTTAAAAATGGTCAAGGTCATATTTGGACGTAAAATTTCACACTCTTTCGATTCCTGTTGTCAAAAATACATGTTTCTATTTAAAAAAATAGACCTGACCATCACCTGACCATGATGGTCATGGTCATGGTCAAATCCATCTTAACCAAATGATAGCCAGGAAAAAACCATAAATTTTATAATTTGCAAGTTTTTTGCTGTGGCCCATGGTTTTTGAGTAACCATGGGGTTTCCATACTATTTCCTCACCCGGTATATCCTGTACCAGCAAAAATTTACACATCCATTTTTAAGATGTGTTAACATTTTGTTCTATAAATAAAAAGTAACCAAAAATAAAAAGAAAACCACATCGGTATTTTGTGAAGTGAAATGGTATTTAAAATTTTAAAAGTCAAAAAACAAAAAGGGAATAAAAATGGTAATTTTATTCATCCGTGTTGACACTTTTATTTACATCGGCACGCCTCTTATTGAATTTACATTTCCCATTTAGCTAATGCTGTCTCAATAAACTGTATTTTTTGCATTGTTCCGAAGATTTCTAACCCTTATTTAAGCTAGTACCACAAGTGAATTTAGATCTAATAAACATAAAGGCCACTGTAACACTTTTAGTCCAAGATATGACGGTTTTCTGCTAGCAATTCTTTTTATATGCATGGATTTGTTTAAAATTTTGACAGTAGGTAGAAAATGGCTCAGAAATTAAAATCTACCCTATGCCAATATGTGCTTTTTCTCTGGGGGTGGTTACCACCCCAACTAGGGGGTGGAAAATATTTATCAAAAAAAAAACATGGTAATCGATAGAATAGTGCATTTTAAGACAAAAACGTCCTTTGGAGTTTTTTCGAAAAGTCAATACTTTTGGAGTTATTGGTAACTGAAAGTTCACAAATTAAACGGCAAAAAAGCATGTTTTTAAACGATTTTTCGGGAATAAGTCAGAAAATTTACACTTTATCGGGAAAACTGTCATAATATAAAATAAAGCTTATATAAAAAGATAGAGATTTGTTTTCTTGTAATTATTGCAGATTTAATATTAACAAAGTTATGACTGTTCGAAAGTAGACCTTTATACATCCAATACAAAAATCCAAACATATGACGTTAAATAAACGGAAAACGATAAGTTTTTCATAGAAAACTTATTGGTACTTTTTTAAAGATCTTGAAAAATACGTTTAAACCACCACTAGTAAAAGTGATTTGCATGAAAATTAGGGTAAGTTATAACAAAAATAAAGTCAGCTTATAGTTTTTGCGACGCAAAAAGTAACAAACTCACCCTCGCCAAAACCACCCTGGTTGAAACTATTTGTTGTTCATTTAAAATTTACTTCGTTTATATAAACACATTAAACTCTAGGAGTTTAACTGGTTTAGTTTTGAAAAAATCTCAGGTTAAAGTGAAAACATTATTTTCTGAATTTCTCAAAAAATCTCTTTGTTTTGAAAATAACTCAAGAACTAGAAAAGATACAGAAAAAATTATAGCATGCAAAAGAATAGCTTTTTTGTTACTGAAGATTTTAATTTTATTTTTATATTTATAGAATAAAAATTAAATGAGATATGCTTCTTTAAAGCTTGTCTTCGCATGCGTTTAGCACCATCATCGAGCCCTTTCAGCGCAACCCTTTTTTTAAACGAAGGGCTTGAAAGAAAATTCGTTTACGTCATCTTGTAGCTTTTAAAATTACTTACCAAATCGTCTTTTTACGTACTTCCTAGCTTAAAAACTGAAGACGTTATGAATAAAAAACCATTAAATTTTTTTAGAATTTTGGAGCACGTATATTGGAGCATTCAAGAATTTAATCTAAGATTTACCGACACAGTATCTACTCTTATAAACATACACAGGTGTATGTATGGGTATTTATTTATATATATTAGGGGTACATTTTAAAATTTGTTTTATAATATACAGGGTGTCCCAAAATTGTGAAACATATCAAACCTATGTTTTTTAAATGAAATATTCTGTATATTATTTTAATTTTGGCTTCTACAACCTACATAAGAGTAAGTTTGTTAAGAGGTTCCTTAAAATTCACTATTCGAGCGATTACCATGTTTTTTTTGATAAATATTTTCCTCCTTCTAGTTGGGGTGGTAACCACCCCCACAGAAAAAGCACATATTGGCGTAGGGTAGATTTTGAAGTGGAAGGTATATTGAGCTTACCTACAAATTTTCATTCAAATCGATGCATATAAAAAATTGCAAGGTTTCCTACTAATTTTACCGTTTAATTTGTAAACTTTCAGTTACCCATAACTCCAAAAATATTGACTTTTTCAAAAAACTCGAAAAACATTTTTTTCTTAAAATTCGCTATTCTATCGAATACCATTTTTTTTTTAAATATTTTCCACCCCCCGAGTTGGGGGTGGTAACCACCCCCAGAGAAAAAGCACATATTGGCATAGGGTAGATTTTGGATTTTTAAGTGGAGGGTATATTGAGCTTACCTACAAATTTTCATTCAAATCCATGCATATAAAAAAATTGCAAGATTTCTTATTAATTTTACCATTTAATTTGTAAACTTTCAGTTACCCATAACTCCAAAAATATTTACTTTTCAAAAAAACTCGATAAAACATTTTTGTCTTAGAATTTACTATTCTATCGATTACCATGTTTTTTTTTTAATATTTTCCACCCGCGAGTTGGGGGGTGGTAACCACCCCCAGAGGGAAAGCACATATTGGCATAGGGTAGATTTTGAAGTGGAGGGTATATTGAGCTTACCTACAAATTTTCATGCAAATCGATGCTTATAAAAAAAATTGCGAGGTTTCCTATTATTTTACCGTCATATCTTGGACTATTTTCGTTTTTAGGATGTATAGGAAGTAAATCCAAAATGCTACGACACAAACGAAAATTTAACAGGTTTTACCTTATTCATTGCTAAAATTACTACAAAAGTTCCAAACTGTTTCACCAAGCCGTTAAAAAATTGTGAGTTCAAAAATGTAATTTAAAATGTAATCTAATGGAGATTCGTTGACTTAATTTTAGTATTAAAAAAACTACCAACTGTTTGAAACTTTTATATTATGTAAAATGAACTTTGACGAAGTCACTTTGCATCGGTTTATTTCAATTCACTAAACTGTTAATAAGAAAAAAATTAAAATCAGATCAAAAACTTGATTTACTAGATTTAAGTACTTTTGTCACAGATTATACCTATCAAACATCCTTTGTTAACATTACTTATTTCTTTTTCTTGAAAAGAATGTTTTGTTGTTGTTAAAGTCTAAGCATAAAACTTAATAGATAAATAATTAAGCATTAATTAATTAAATACATTAAATACAAAAAATAGCAATGTCGAAAAACGAAATACAAAATAATATAAAGGAAAGGGTGATATCTTACCTAACATTGGTGGTACTGGCAGTGTAACTATTTAAACATAAAGGTATAGATGCATTCTCTGTTCTACAACTTAACAAAATATAAAAAACAACATAAAAGAATTAGTGAGCCACATTTTTGCTATGAAATACCAGAAAGATGTGATGATTTTATTAGTATAGCAAACACAAAACATTAAACCGGATTAAGAGGAATATCGTTCAAAATATGAAATTTGGAATTATATTTTTTATAAATTTAGATAGACCTCTACTTCCAACTTTATTAGCAAATGTCAAAAAACACCAAATAACATGTTCGTTTTTTTTTAACTTGTTTTGTCGTAAAAACTAAAAATCACATTTCAGGATTTAGTTAAGCCTTATCAGGTGTATTGTAATGAAAATATGATATCAAAGTGGATGTTATATTAACGTAGTTAAAAAAATGTAGATACTATTTGGTTTTTCTATTTATCTAACAGAACAAACGTTTTTCTAGACAAAAAACTTTACCAAGTTTGATTATTCGTTATGTTTACGTCTTATATATTTCCCTAATTGCCTCAAATATAAATAATTTTGTCCAATTATTAAGTTTGTTGTGCGAGTAGTATGTTGAACTTATGTTTACGTACGTTAGACTAACGGTTACTGATTTTTCGTTTTGCTTTTAGACTGGTGCTTACTTTTAATACTAATATGTTAGTGCTTATATTTTAAAGTTATCTGCTTAATTTTTAATCTATTTACTTACAAAGATGTAAAAATAACGTATAATCTCTAACAGTTTTTAAAAATATTTCAAAACAATTACCTGCTTTTTGACTACTCCAACCGCCTTCTGGTGGTGGTGGTAAAGGAGCAGGTCCACCTCCTCCTCCACTTTTAGGCATTGGTGGAGGTGGAGGCATACCAGGCATAGATTGAGGTGAAGGCATACCTGGCATTGGAGGTGGTGGAGGCATACCTGGCATCGGAGGTGGTGGAGGCATACCTGGCATTGGAGGTGGTGGAGGCATACCTGGCATTGGAGGTGGTGGAGGCATACCTGGTATTGGAGGTGGTGGTGGGATTCCAGGCACTGGGGGTGTAGGTGGCATTCCAGGCATTGGGGGTGGTGGTGGCATTCCAGGAATGGAAGGTAAAGGAGGAGGTGGTGGAACATCAGACATTAGAGTTGGTGGTGGCATACCAGACATTGGAGGTGGTGGTGGAGGAGAAGGTGGGGTAGCATTAGGCATAGGTGGTGGAGGTGGAGGAGGAGGATGGAGTTGGGTAATAAGAGCATGAGTCTGAACAGAAGACGTAGCACCAAGTTGTGCAGATACAGAAGCTTCATTAATAGTTGCTTGTGTTGATTGATTTAATGTTGAAATATTTTCAGTTGATGTTGCTTGATGGTCTGAAATCGTTATATAATAACTTATTAATTAGAAATTATGGCAAATATACCATGCTCATAAGAAATATACCTTGTTGTTTAGGAGTCAATGTTGAAATATCTTCAGTTGATGTTGCTTGATGATCTGAAATCGTTATATAATAACTTATTAATTAGAAATTATGGCAAATATACCATGCTCATAAGAAATATACCTTGTTGTTTAGGAGTCATATATGATTCATCGTATGACGTAGACCTGGATACGACTTGTGGCTTACTAAACTCTTCAGTAACTATATCAGTTTGAGTCCAATTGTCAGATTTTGACTTTTCGGTAAAAAGTTGTTTGTTGTCGATAGTAGGAGACCCAATGGGAGAACTAAAATCTATCACAGCGTTGTTTGTAAGGGTTTGAATTTCAACGAGAGTCTTATATTTTTCATTTTCTTGCTTTAATCTTTTTATTTCATCTTCTAGAGACAGAATTTCAAAATCATGCGCTGATTTTCTAAGCTCCTGCGGCTTTAACATAAACTCAACTTCAGGCGATGGTGTTGTTAGATGTTCGTTATCATAAGTTAAGTTTTCTAATGGTGACATAGGCGGCCAGGATAACAAGCTAATTCTACCAGGAGTTTGAGGAACGGTAGCTGGCACTTCTGTGTGTGTCCAATAGTATATACAATCTGGCTAAAATTTTATATGAGAATATATAATTTGGAAGTGTCAAGCAAAATTAAAAATTCAAGTTAAAGGTATCAACATGTAAGAAAAACATGTAATAATAAAAATTAGGTGTGGCTAACATCGGATACATTTATTAATGTTGAAACGGTTTTTTGTACACTTACAAAGTTTTACACGTTTTTGTTGTTTGCTTCTTAACTAGCTAATATTATTTATGAAAAAAAAAGTTAATATTTGGTTTTGTATTAGATTAAGGGTTTCATGCAAAAATAACAAGAAAATTTATGTGATACAAGCAAGGTCTGGTTGAAGATTCGTAGCCTATAAGCACCACAAACAGAGCTAAACTTGGTGTTTCACATGCGGTGAGAAGGTTGACTTATAGCGGAAGGATGTAAAAAGGAAAATCGAATTTTGAACAAAGGTAGAATGAAAAAGAAATAATGGTTTAAACAAACACAATTAAAGTTACTAAAACTGCAAGAATCGTCAATCAATAGTGAAAAATGCAAAAAAACATTAATCCATGAGAGTTTGTTTATTCAACGTGATTATAATAATAAAGTGAACGTGATAGAAAATTAGTATTAGTCCTACTCACTTAAATGACACAATATAATTAAACTAAAACTTATTTCTTATTCTTGTTAAGCGTGAACAAAGTTTTGGTTTTTAGCATAAAAAACTGTTTTAAAAATAGTAAAAATACAATTAAAGAAACAACTAACCTTAAATATATTATACATCGGTACGTCCTTATCCGGCAATTGTTTCAATACTCCAGCAGCGAGGAGGTGCGTGCAAAATTGTATGGCTGATAATTTTAAATCCGTACCACTCATTTGAATGCCAATTTGATTGTTTTCATTGAACTCAGACAAAAACCAGTTGACCAACATGATACCTAATCATAAAAAAAATATTATAAACTAGTTAAAATGTAAACATTCACTGATTCTTTACTAACACCCCATTGTCTGTAACTCAGAGGCCACTAAGACAATTAAAAACGGAGTGACCGACCAGACTCAGACAAAGAGCCTCAACCAAATCAGAATCATAAAAAAGAAAAATGTAAGAAGTATTTTGGGTTTTAGATTAGATTAGATTTTATTGGGTTGGCTGTTAGCCTGTATCACTGCGACCTTTGCAGATCTATTGTGATCACCCAATATCTCAAGAATAGGATTAGAGAACCTTGTCGAGCCCCGCCCTCTTAATGAGACTTAATAGCCTTGACAGTGGCCACTCCGCATAACTTGGAGTAGCCGGTTTCTCCTATCCCAGTACTAGATACCGCATCCTTGCAAGGCCTTCGCATTGGCATAGGACATGAAATGCGGTTTCCTCCTACTCTTGGCAGTATCGACAGATGTCTTCATCTGCTAAGTTTAACTGACTCATGTGTTTCTTGAGCCTACAATGTCCTGTCAAGAGACTGGCAATCATTCTGACATCGTTTCGCCTTTGTAATAGCAGCTCTGCAGTAATACTTCGCCG
Source organism: Altica lythri (assembly GCA_964028335.1). Lineage (NCBI taxonomy): Eukaryota > Metazoa > Arthropoda > Insecta > Coleoptera > Chrysomelidae > Altica > Altica lythri. The sequence goes on along the minus strand of OZ034807.1, from coordinate 61,056,249 downwards.
AGTGTCCCTTTATGAAGACTTTGGCTTTTCGCTTGCCCGGTGATTTAACCACCACTCCTGGGCCTCGAAACCCTGAGTGTCTATTTTGGGTTTAAACTCTTTAGAAAAAACACCAGGCATAATGCTGGAGTTTTTACATAGTAACCAAAAACCATAAGAATCACCCCATTGACTCACATGAATTTGTATCTACCTCCAAATGTTTAATGATTTCTATTTTATCTAATTGTTTCAAAAGTAACTTATGTTGTATTGGGATGGGTCGGAATAACATTTAAAATTATCAGATAACAGCTCTATTTGACGTCTAGCTATTATTATGGTATATAAATCGCAATAAATTCAAATATCTATATATTACATTATAACAAAGTTCATTATACGTACTAATCTAAAATTAATAAAATTTAAATATCTATTTATTACATTATAACAAAGTTCATTATACGTACTAATCTATCATTCATTTAAAGCCTGATTTCAGAAATTAATTATATCTTATAGTCACTTAACGTAGGTACTTAATATAGATTAGTCTTATTATAAATGTGTTTTAGTTTTCCCACTGCATAATTTGCAATTAAAACTTATTAGTAGAGACTAGAGATATGATGTTAGTAGTGATTGTATACATATTTACAGACTCATCTAACCCAGTCTGTACTTTTGGCATTTCTATATTCGGCTCTGTTTAGTTGATTTCCATGCATGATAATTAGTTTGTTTAATGCTGTATCTCCCTTTAAATTCAAACAACCAAACTATTTACACATTCGACTTCTTCTTCAGATTCTTACACTAATGTATACTATAGACTATTTTATGGTTCTTGAAAGTCCCAGTAGCTCGCTGACTAAACTTAACTATAATAGCGATTTGTGGATCAAGAGCAGAAATCGCGTTAGCGGAGCGCGGGAATTTATCAAAAACGTCAAAGATCTTTCTGCTCGAATTACACGAATAGTGATCGTAGCAAAACATATTGCTTACTTTAATTCATGACAATACAAATTATTTTTTTTGCAATAAAAGATTAACATATATCCAACCCATTCTGAAACACAGAAGTAAAAACTTCTTGTGAAAATGAATTTCTTATAATTATTACACCGCTAAATTTTTGCATAAGACTCTTCTCTAATTTGAATTGTGTTTAGGAAACTGTGAGGTATTTCTTAAAAACTGAGTTAATTAAATGCTAGTTTAATACTATTTTGATAAAACTGTTTGTTACTTGATAAATATCCATAAATAAATGTTAAATAAAAACGAAAATGTTTCCACGATATCCACAATATATTATTTTGTAATATGTGACGTCTTTCGCTATCACAAAGCTGGGAAACTGTTATTAGCTTCTTGTAACGTTTTGACTGAATTGGATGTTACTTGATAAATATCCATAAATAAAACTTTTAAGAAAGCTATCATAACGAAACGCGTCACATATTACAAAGTAATATATTGTGGATATCATGAAAACATTTGTGTTTTTATTTATCACTAGTTGTACTCGCAACGTCGTTCGCGTGGCGTGTGATTGTTGTATAAAAATTTCTTACCCCACCCGATTTAAGGAGTGGGAGAGAAATTTTTATACACCAGATGTTAAGTTAAAAGAAGACAAATACATCTGTGAAAACCGCATTCGAATCATATAGGTACATCTCTTCTTTTTCTAAATGAGCATTTAAACGATTTGTCTAGACGAGAAGTTGATTTCCTGCGAAAAATAATTACCAGTCTCCTAAAAATATGGGTGATAGCTCAAACGATCCAGAATGGCATTTAGAGAAAGACCATTTTTCGATTTTTTTCTGGAGATAAAAATTGTTAATTAGCAATTGAATAACTTTTTAAAAAATGATGATACAACAATTTTTATCGCGTGGCCATTTTCTTTAAAGTGTTTAGATGACACCTGAATTTTTTCTAATTTTTAAATTACTATTTGGTTGCATAAAAAAATTATTGAAAAGTTGCGGTCAATACAGAGGCGACGCGCGCATGCCAAAATTCCCGCCCGGAAGCCGATTTTCAATGTTAAATTAAAATTATAAATATTGGTGCTACAATTCCGGGAATCCAGAACATCCCAGCTGAAATTTTCTGCTCTTTCAGAAACGTTTATAATATTTCAGCTACCACTTATACTTTTTAAGATATTAACAAAAACCGAAATGCCTATTTTCTTCTTTCAGTTTTTTGTTAATAACAATTGTAGTTTTTATCTCCAGAAAAAAATCGAAAAATGGTCTTTCTCAAAATGCCATTCTGGATCGTTTGAGCTATCACCCATATTTTTAAGAGACTGGTAATTATTTTTCGCATGAAATCAACTTCTCGACTAGACTAGATGTTTTACGGTACTTGTTTCAAAAGTTATTACAATTTTAAACGATGTGGCAGGAATAAAAAGCATATTTGTCGTAATAGGCATATCCCTCTTAATTGAACTATGTTAAACGATTTTTATGCTTTCAAACCATAGTTCAGGCGTTTCTAGAGATACGGATGATATGATGAATATGGTTAAGTAATGAAAAAATTTAAGGTGGTAAATCGAATATTAGCTGTCGAAATTATTAAAAATATACCAAATTACTCCAAATTGAGTAGGTTTAAAATTGCATATCTACGGTTTAAGGCCCTTTTCACAATTAATTTTAAAAAGATGCATCTTGAGGGCAACACACAAGGACTTGAACGCAGGACAAGCAGCTTAAATTCATTTACCTTTGGGATTAAGGGGTCTTATATAACGAACAAGTAATGGTAAATTTACGTAACTTGGACACATTACGTGTTTAGTAACCACCGTCTATTAGAAAAAGAAGCAAACACTGCTTTTTTTTTTCTTTGTCTTTCGCACTGGGAGAATGCGTTCTAATTGGGACACGAATTTTAGATATTATAATTCTACGAGTCAAATATGCATTTTACCTTCATAATCTCAAAATTCTGACATATTTGAGCAATCCTAAGCCCGGATTCTGATTGTACGCTAAAAAAGATAACGACTAATATAAAATGCAAAATACAATCAAATCAACAAAGAATACTCGGTAGGCACTCAGTGTCTCACTATCTTCAGGTACTAAACAGTTTAATTTAATATTTTTTATAGTTCCTGTAGTTTAAATGCATATTTATATTTTGCTAAAAAGTACAATAGTACCTAATGTGTATAGATAAAAAATTTAGAAAAATCATGATATTTTTATTTGTGTGCTCGCTACATTTGCCAAAGAAACTGTTACAAAGAAGAATACTTACTTTTTCGATACCGATTCTTCTTATAGTTAAAACATTTAGCACAGAAAAACATATTTGTCAATGTTCTACACCGCAAAATGCTCATAAAATAACAATATTCGCAGAAATTTATGTTTATATTAAACTTTAGACTTTGAGTTTTCAAGATAAGATTATAATAATCTTCTTATCACAGTGATATAAATCTTTTATCTATATTAATATTTCAATGATAATAACTAATCCCAATACTTAAAAATGCCTGTCAGAAGAGTATGTGAATATTTATTTGTATATTCGCAGTTAGTTACCTTCAAATTTTTCATACAACTGGAAATCCAGCTTTTCTGGTACAAATTTTGGCTTAGTAATCCGAGCCTCTAATTCTGTTCTACTTAAAGAAAACGATGAAACTTTCTTTAAACGAAATCCTTCATCAGACTCAGATGTGTCCAGAGGAACAGACATATTTCTTTTATAACCAGGAACATCTAAAACAAATTTGTTGTTATTATAGTCATTTGCACTCATTAAATTGAATATTAAATTACAATAATATTAAAATATAATTACAACAATAAAATTTTTTACCAAAGATATATACTCCGGTCAAAATAGACATTGAAGGTTACATTAATTCGCACCTTGCCAAAAATTGGCATGAATGTTGGGAACCCTATTATACACAATTTGTCAATTATCCACATCAATGCGAAGTGTGGAAAACAAATTATTCAAGGTCAAATGTTGCAAAAATCGGTTTTTTGAGTTTTCCAGCTAAACGGTAGATTTTATAATAAAAATAGGTAAGACAAAAATTATTCATCATGCAATTATCTATAAAAATTGTTCTTACACTTTTTTTCCTAAGAATCACCAAAAAGTTGTATTCTTCATAATATGCACACGTTTCCGCGCCACCCGTGAGGTAGTGTACCTGGCGCGTTTTTTTTTACGTGGTTTCCCCGGAAGGCCTATTTCACGATCTATTGTGCTTCTGTTGAGTTAAAAAGCTATTGTATTAAATTGAAAATGGTAACTATTGTAAATAACAAAGAGCGGTTTAAGTAATGCGTAAATTGAGAAAATTATTCGTCTGATCGATACTCTTCTAATGGAACATAATCCATACTGTCTTGCTCTTTTTCTCCTTCATCTTCTTCTTCTTCCTGCTGGGTACAAATAAATTGTTCAAAGAGCGATGCATCAGATGTCTCCTCGCCTCCTCTTCTACTGGCGATTCAACATTGGAGCACGATTGGCCTCGACAACTGATACATGCTAATGAACAAAACAAACCAACTTTTTTACAGCCGCATTTAGCATTACATTCCGTTTTGCAATTGCAAAAAATTGAATTGAGGAGTTTTTCCGGTGCAGGAGGGAGTAAAGTCTGAACTGGTTCCAATATATTGTCAATTAACTTCCAATCCCAGTTTATTGGAAGTTTATTACCAAGCCATACTTGAACTTGATAATATACCCAAATAGATGTTGATGAGCAGAAGCAGAGGTTGGAGGAAGACAAGCTAATTGTACTTGTTTCTTTTTATACGTATTTTTTGCAAAAGATAAGTATCGAAACTTATCTAAGCATGTAATTTTTTTAGTTGGCGTTCGAGCAGTAAGTAATACCAACAAATCAACATCTTCACCAACAAGAATAGTTGGATTTGTCGAGTTAAATTGTTCTATTGCTGTTTCAACTAACAGGACATCAGCATCATTATCAGCTTGCTTTACAGATATATTTTCAGACGTAAATTTTTCTTTCAACATTAAAATGAACCGAGACTTGTTGTGTGTATTTGCGAGAAATTTCTGTTGGCTTGTGGTAACTGTCATAAATTCATCAAAAATGACGTCCGAAGATGAAGATGTTGTTGTAGCTCGACGACGTTGTTCTGCAGCTTTATATTATCGTTCTGTAACGTATATTACGGTAATTGACAAGCATATTATGAAGAATACAACTTTTTCAACATTTTGTATGCTGTATCTCCGAAATGGTGATTCTTAGGAAAAAAAGTGTAAACACAATTTTTATAGATAATTGCATGATGAATAATTTTTGTCTCACCTATTTTTATTATAAAACTTACCGTTTAGCTGGAAAACTCAAAAAACCGATTTTTGCAATATTTGACCTTGAATAAATTTTTTTCCACAGTTCGCATTGATGTGGATAATTGACAAATTGTGTATAATAGGGTTCCCAACATTCATGCCAATTTTTATCAAGGTGCGAATTAATGTAACCCTACACCTATTTTTGATGCTAACTTGAGCGGACTAATAGTACTGTGTTTTTTACTTATTTAGTATTTTTCAGCGGAGTTCAAAAAAAAAAAATTCGAAAAGAGGTTGACCTTAAAGGCCATCCTTGCAACTTCCCGCTAGTTTTAACCAAAAAGCTATAGTAACGTGACGTATTTTGACGTTTTTGACTTTTTTTGAAATGTTTAAAAAGCCATAACTTTTTAACGCGTTATTCGATTTTGATGTTCAAGATGGCATTCGACGCAGTTTTTTGAGACCTAAAAATGTTACAGGAAGTGCAAAATCGATTTGTCGAAAATCCTCTAAGATTAAAAAAAACACTTTTTTTTGAAATTTTTCGACAACGATATCTCACGAACGAATCAACCGATTTTAATTTTCAAAACAGCATTCGACGTGGTTTTTTAAGCTTGAGAGCTGATTAGGTTATGAAATTGATCGATGTAATAGCCAAAAAGATATGCTCAAAAAACATCATTTTTACCAATTGTTTTTTTCGTTTTTTTTTTAAATTTCTCAGAATCTACCGGTTCGAATTGGTTCAAACTTACAGGGAATCTAAGTTAGATGAAACTCTTTGGAACACTTTTTATTTCATTCCGATCGGTTAAGCCGTTCAAAAGTTATAAAAGGTTTACATACATCCACACACATCCACATGTACATACAGACATACAGACACCCTCGTAAAAATAGTCAGGGGAGGTTCTAAATACCTCAAAACGTTGCGATCCGATGAAAACTCGATTTTCGAAAAACGGGGTAAAACCAATAACTTCCCGATTTAAAAAAAAAATTAATTTTTTTAGCGGAAAGTTAAAAAAGGTTACATCGGAAATTGCAATATTGAGTTACCTTTAATTGGGACCATATTAGTAAAAATTTATAATGATTAAAAGATTCTTTTTTAATATATGTATTAGAAGAACGCTTGAAAATTTTATTATAGAAAAAAATAAATGTACCTGGATATACTTCCGTAATAGCATAATTACATTTAAAACAAGGCTGTTGTCTTATTCGAGCAAAATATATTTTAAATTAAGTTAGTTTTAAATAAATACGTTTCATTTTTTTGTAAATATATGAAATGTTAAACAAAAGATTATATTTTTTTTTACTTTGTACTCTAAAAAATAGATTCCTAGACACTTCTAGAAAATGCTCTACAAATATGAGTTCTGAATTTAAATGCAGGTTTTCATTTTATCCCAGTATTAGAAATAAATAATAACAATTTAAAAAAAGAACTTTTTATAGCGGAAAGTTTTGTTTACTGATTTATAGATCACATTACTGTTATATAAATTATTTTGTTACTTGAATTTGTATATTATGTAGGAGTTTTGTAATCGGTTTATCCTAAAAATTTCAAAGCTCTAGGTGGACGGGAAATAGGTTTAAATTCAATTACAGTATTCCACCCGGAATGACAAAGAGAAAGACAAAGATACAAAGAATACGACGTAATTAAAAAACTTTTTAAAAAAATATCTGCGTGTTAAAAATATCACTTTCTTGAATGATGTAGGAAATTAAAGTCTCTACAAAAAATGTTTACTTAACATGGATTTTAATCAAGTAAAAGCCACCACCATTTAAGATTATCTTTTAGTTTGCTTATTTTATTACAAAATTCTTTTTTGCTTATGAATTTTATAATTCGTTAGAAAAATTATAGGAATTTACCTGCTATACAAAAATGTTTTTTAATGTTTTGGTCAAATTATGCGTTTAAAAGATATTCATCAAAAACTTCAATTTACACTAACTTTAAAAATATTTGATTAATAACTCTAAACATTCCAATTTAATTAATGAATTTTAGGACCCTGCATACAAATTAACTAATATAGAAATTCTTTGTTTGAAAATTTATTTAATTTTAATATCGTTTTTATAAATTTTATTTCTAATGATTGGTTTTGTTAGATTTTTTAAAAGTTTTTCTTCCGAACGTATTAAAAAACATGTTTTTACAAAATATACATAAATTTTTTGGTTCAACGGGACTTGTTTTGAGATTTATTGCTTTTTCTTTCTATCTTCTGAAATTAACGCCACCAATATGTTTTATTTTTAACCTCCCGCTAAAAAAAGTAAATTTTGTGAAAGAAACTATCCCAATAGTTAAAGTCCAACGCGTGGGTTCCAAGAATAAAAATGACCACAGATCACTCAAAGTTACAATGCCCAGCAACTTTGATGTTCATACTGTTTTTAAGTCCAAATTAAAATTCAAGGAAATGCAAATTTTCATTAATTTCGATCGTACATCAAAGCAGAGGGAGCTTGAGAAGAAAGTAAGGGATCAGTACAAAAAAAGAGTTGCTGAGGGCGAATCTGATATAACAATCAAATTTAAAAACGGGGTTCCATCCATAGTATCAAAAAACTAGTTCGGCAAGCAATCAATGATCATCACTTACTCTTTTATTATCAAAATGTACGGGGCCTTCGAACAAAATTAAAATCACTCTTACACTTTAATTTAAGTAGTTATGACATGATAGTTTTTACTAAGACATGGTTAAACGATGAAATTTATACAACTGAGCTTAATCTATCTGACTATGAGGTGTACAGAAAAGATAGATCTGGCGACACCAGTATCTACTCAAAAGGTGGAGGGGTTCTAATTGGCATCAGAAAAAACATCAAAAGTAGACTTCTTACTTCTTCTGATTCACTCGAGCAGATATTTGTATTAGTTGGAAGTGGTCAAAACCAAACTATAATTGGAGCAGCTTATTTTCCACCCATAACATCCCACGAAAAATATGGTCTTTGAAGCGATGACATTGAAACCATCACCCAAAATTATCCCCATGCCAAACTCTGCCTTCTAGGCGACTTCAATCTACCTCACTCTGTCTGGATCCATGATAACTTTGGATCAACTGCTCAATCCTCTTTAGGAGCTTCATTTGAAGAAACCTTGTCTATAGAATTACTCTCACACACTTGTGCTCTGAATCATTTATTCCAAAGTAATTCTGTACAAAACTGCTCTGGTAACTATCTGGATCTCGTCCTATTCCAGGACCAAATGGTGGCCGTCTCTGCAGCTGATGAGGTTATCCTTAAACCCGACAATTATCATCCTCCATTGACTGCAACCATCCCTTGTGCATTAGATAGTGAAGTGCTTATTGGTGACGGTTTTTATCGTGATTTTAAATCCGCTGATTATATTGGAATTGGTCAGTTTCTTGATCAGGTATCTTGGGATCAGTTGCTGTGTAATAAAACCTTGGATGACATGATTAGTGTTTTTTATGAAATATTGTCCATTGCTATGGATATATTTGTCCCAATGAAAAAAACTTCGTTAAAGAAATTCCCAGTATGGTTTTCTTATGAATTAAAGCAATGCATTATTGCAAAAAAGGCAGCTCATAAACGTTACAAAACTACTCAATCTCAAGCCGACTATGATAAATTTTCTCAACTTAGATCACATTGTAAAAATCTTAATCGTGAATGTTATGATAACCACATCTCATTTAATGAAAACGCCTTATTACACAATGTCAAAAGATTCTGGTCGTTCGTAAACTCAAAAAGAAAGCAAAACGGCGTACCAAGTACAATGCATTTTAATGGCACAGTCGGTGACTCAGGTAATGATATTGTAAATATATTCGCTGAATCTTTTTCATCAGTTTATTCTGATCCTTGACAAATCATTAAGCTTCATTCCCCAGATTAATACAGCAATAAACAAATCTCTCAAAATGCTTGGTTTCATTAAGCGTAATACACAAGACTTCTCTAACGTATCTGCAATAAAAGTCTTATATGTATCCCTAGTTAGACCCCATCTTGAATATGGTTCTAGCCTATGGTCGCTTTGCTATAATTTACATACGAATAGATTGGAACAGGTTCAACACAAATTTCTGCGGTATATTTTGTTCAAACTAAACTATAACCTAACAGACTACGACCAAATCGAATCCATTTTGAACATAAAAACTTTAAACTCTAGAAGAGCCATTAAAGGTTTTGTGCTCCTTTGTGACATTTTAAATTTTAATAGAAACTGTCCCAACCTGCTGAGCAAGTTTCAATTTAATATTCCCTTAAGGACAACCGGAAATAATACCCTCTTTTACCTACCAACTGGCAATTCTAACTTCACTGAAAATTCATATGTGATCGGATCAATGAAACTGGCTAATTCCATGTCTCCATCTATTGACTTATTTGTTAATAAATCTTTATTTCTTAAAACTATTCATAGGATGATGTAGATGTAAATTTTTGTAATTTTTGTATTTTTTGTACTTACATATTTGTTTTTTGTGATGTATGGTATACACTTGTTAGTATAGGTTTATATATATATTATACCCAAAGTACAAAGTTATTGGGCACTGCCCGTTAATATACAATAAGTAAATAAATAAATAATATCGGGAAGTTATTGGTTTTACCCCGTTTTTCGAAAATCGAGTTTTCATCGGATCTCAACGTTTTAAGGTCTTTGGAGCCTCCCCTGACTATTTTTACGCGGGTGCCTGTATGTCTCGTATGTGTGTGTGTGTGTGTGTGTGTGTGTGTGTGTGTGTGTGTGTGTGTGTATGTGTGTGTGTGTGTGTGTGTGTGTGTGTGTGTGTGTGTGTGTGTGTGCGTGCGCGCGTGTGTGCGAGTGCGTGTGTGTGCGCGTGTGCGCGCGCGCGCGCGTGTGTGTGTGTGTGTATGTGTGTGTGGGTGTGTTTGTGTGTGTGTGTTTGTGTGTGCGCGAGTGTGCGCGTGCGTATGTGTGCGCGTGCGTATGTGTGTGTGTGCGCGTGTTTGTGTGCGGGTGTGTGCGCGCGCGCGTGTTTGTGTGTGTGTGTGTGTGTGTGTGTGTGTGTGTGTGTGTGTATTTGTATTATTTCAGGTACTCTTTGGTTTTTTCGTTTTTTAAAAATTCGGGTTGTTTTGTTACTAATTTCTGAATCAACTGTATTTTCATGTGGGTTAATTGTAAATTGATGTGACTTCAAAAAATTTGGCCTTTTACAGCATAAGGTTCTAGTACCTTGCAATCGAGAAATTGCCTAAAATTTCTCTGGAATGTTCTGTTTACTCCCCAAAGAAAAATGACATGTCATTCTGTCAACCATCCTAACAAAAAAGCTTTTCAACTTCTAATTTTTGAACTGTCTGCTTTCTGGGTTTATTCCAACAAAAAAGAATTTTTCTTGTGACACATTTTTATTGTTCTCTTTGTCAATTTTTTACAAATATTTTATTAACATTGTAGGACCTAACAGGAGCACAAAGAACGTTTTGCTGATAAGATTATCCATTAAAAAGAAATATTTCTTTGTACTCACTAACACTTTAGTGTATTTTCCATTATAGGCGCTGATGAAGGCAAAACTAAGTTGCCGAAATACATATTTGCTATTTGGATTAAAGTTTCTTACTTCGTTCACGGCTTTTACTACCTGCCACCGAACCTCCTGAATTTTTTTAGCGCTTTCCCGATTATAACGCGCTGTTACCCAACCTCTATTTTATATACAGGGTGTCTCATTATATTCTGACTGTTTGTAAAAGCTGATATCTTCGAAACTGTTGTAGATAATAAGATGCGGTTTTCACAGTTAGGATTATAATTATCTTAAGTTTTGTTGTGACACGTTCATATAAAATGGCCTAATTCCGGTTTACCTGATAGAAAAATGGCGTATTTTCAGAATACAGTAGATGTATTTTTTAATTTTAACTTCTCTTTCTGTGCACCGATTTTAAACTTTAAGGTATTGTTATAAAGTAAAAATATGCGTCTTTTAGGAAATTGCTAAATATACAGGGTCTCCCATTTAAAAAATTACATCTACTGTTTTCTGAAAATACGCCACTTTTCTAGCGGGTAAACCGGAAGTGGGCCATTTATATAAATGTGTCACAACAAAACTTACGGTAATTTTAAACCTAACTGTGAAAACCGCATCTTATTATCTAGAACCGTTTCGAAGATATAAGCTCTTAAAAACAGTCAGAATATAATGAGACACCCTGTATATAAATATATATAAAAAAAAAGTGCCAAGTATGCGTACTTAAGACAAACAAACGGAGCAAATTAATGGGCATGTACGCAAAAAGGATCATAGGGTCACGAGTAGGAATGGTAACCGCAGACATGCATGTTTCTGGCTCGTTAGCCGTCATCAGTGCGGCATAACCAAGTAAGGTATTGCACTTGGCTAGCAAAAGTGTTGGCTACTTGGGAGCAAAGGATGGTAGGGAAACATGTGTCAAAAAACACAAAACAACGAAAGCTCACACAGGAGTCCTATATATATATATATATATATATATATATATATATATATATATATATATATATATATATATAAAGGGTGCCAAGTATGCGCATTTATGATAAACAAAAGGGGTAAATTAACGGGCATGTATATATATATATATATTTATGTATAAACAGGGGCCAATTAACGGGCGAGTACGCAAAAACGATCATAGGGCCACGAGTAGGAATGGTTTCTGACTGTTGATGTAATAATCGAAGGTGACTGCTACCCCACGATTTACCTTATAATAGATCATATTAAGGTTTTCGCATACACTCGAAGATGTTTGCATTAAAAAACCATAAGTTTTCATTGATTTGAAAAAAAAAGGAAAAGAATAATAAAAAGATTAGCATTAAAAAAAATGGACAAGTGACAAACAACGGAAAAACAATATACGATTAGCAGCGGTACCAAATTGGTTGATGTCAGTCAAAATATTTGTGGTGCCTTACAATAAGCAACTACAACTGCTTATTGATGTATCAAATATTAAAACAAGAGATTGATAGTGACAGTTGACGTAATATGACAGATTAAAATAGATACGCGTTTGTGTTTTATTACAGTAACAAAAATTTTAATAAATTTATTTATTCTTTTTTATATTTGATATTAATAAGTTTTTTAGAAATGTTGCGACTATTTTTTTTTAAGATGTAGCCCGTCTGACATATCTACATTCATCTGTTGTACTACAGCCTAGTTAGGCTTATTGTATTTCTCCCTTTGGTTCATGTGACCCACTTCAGGATCTAGGACCCTCGCCTCTACTTGTTTGTACAGGTCTGAAATCTGAAGGATTGGTGCCATATGTCTCCTGCGATTCAGTGGTACGGTACGACTAGTTGCTCTTTTACAATTTTTTTATTAATACTGTAATACTGTAATACTATTACTTAATAGAAGTAGTGCGTTCTCGTACGATAAAAAAGTACTAACAACTTACAGGGTTATTGTATAACTAATATTGTTTGATAAATTATAATGAATTATATTTATTACAATTAACAATCAGATTTACAATAAAATCTTATTGTAAAACTATTTTTAAACCTATAATAATTACAAAACCAAAACAAATATAATCAAACATGGTTTGAACTATCTGATTTTTTGACAATCAAATACATATTAATACAGAGATACAAGTTTGAAAAATAATGAATGGAAAAGTCATAGGTACTCGGAATTTAATAAACACTACAGATAACAGAAAATTATGAAACCTATTAATAAACAAATGATTAGAAATATTAGTAAAGTTAAATGATTTCTTTATTCACATAAAACTTAATTAATAAATTATTTATTTTCATTAGAACGCTTAAGAAATTATAAATGGAATATTAACTCAAAAATGTCAAACGTTTAAAAAAAATTATAATTTAAATTTGTACTGATGTTACAAATAGGCGTTTAATTAAAGGATTTTCATAGCAAAATTTCTGTAATTTTGCTTCTTTAAATTACATTCTAAATTTTGTGTTTTCCATCAAAGAAAGGATAAAATGCACTCGTGATACAACAATTAACCAAATCGAAGTTTATTTTATATTCTTAGTTGAATTCATTTAAAATAAATTTTAAAGTTGTTTAAATAGTTAACGGTGAGACTTGTTTTTTACTTATGATATTTTGTTTTTTACTGCAATGAAATATACGCCCTGTATACGTTTAAAAATGCTAACCCAATTATATTACAAAAATTATGCCTAGATATTAAAATGCTTAAAAAACACTTACCATGATTTAAGCTTCCATCTGACATTATTTTACTAATTTTAGAACACCCATCTTGTTCGTCTGATAAAACTTCAGGTCTGGTCGCAGCCTCGTCCTTCTCCACCGAAGAATCTGTAAATCCACTGAGATCTTGAATTTGACTGATGATTTCGACATTGTCAGTTACAAAACACTCATTTGGATCGCTATCTAAGCTTATTTGACTAGTCTTAGATACTCCAAGTTTACTTATTTTTTTAGATTTCTCTTCCTCGTGACGAGCTCTGTATTCATTTAGTTTAAAGCTGTTTAAGGTTAAATTGTGGAGGAACGTTTCATGCGAATTGGGTATATTTTTATCCGTTTGATTAGAAGAAGGCGTTAATGGATCGGTGAAATAAGAATCCGAGCTTGATTGGGGCGTGGGCATTTTATTTTCGTCACGGATATCATTATTTTGATATATAGGAAACACGTTTTGCTCAGTAACAGGTTTGACTATAGGAATAGGAGCTTGCTTTTCGAATGTAGGAACGTCTATAACTGTGTCTGAAATACTAGAAGTGGGTGGTTCTGGCTCTTCGAGAACCACCGCGGTAAAAGTATCTTCAATTTTCCCTTTCTTCTTCCCACCCAATTTCACTTTAGACTTAATTTTAGATTTGCCTGATTTAGTTTCGCCTGTTTGTAAATTGCCCATTTTTTTGGAGTTAACAATTCGTAAAATCAAATACACATGATTAATTCATACACGTACGGTAACGGTTGTTGGTACCGTTTCATATGCTTTAGCATACGGTTCACTACTAATTTGAAATTTACACTTTCTCACATTTTTTTCTGCACTTCACGGTATCTAGTTATTGTTTTTACATCTTCGATGTAAATAGGGAAATTCGATGCGGACTTGAATAAACGGGCATTGCGCAAGTCTTGACGAAACAATCGATATTTCCTTCGTTTATTTCTTGGTCTTGCATTCTTTGATGGTCTGAAATTAAACGTATTTCAAATATATCGTTGTTTTATTGTACACTGCAATAAAATGTTAATAGATACGTGTAATGTAAAATATATAGTAATGGACTTCTTGAATTAAATGACGGCGCGGAAACTTTTAAGGAATATGGCATCTATAATTCTTGAAAGCAATTAAATATTTTTTTAAAAAATTCAAAATAGAACGAAAGAAAGAATTACAGAACGAACAGTGATAGTAAATTAAGATTCTAAAACACATAAAAGGTTCTAAAATATTATTATCAGTTTTCTGATTTTTCTGTAAGAAAATGTAATTAATTGTTTTTGTTAAACGAATGTAGATAAATCGAGAACAAAATTCCGCAATGAACGCCGATCATAGTTTTAAAGGCTTGACTAAAAAACATAATAGTTATCATTGAATGACGTTACCACTGTTACCAGGTTAGCTAAAAAGCGACAAACTGGATATAAGAAAAAACTATACAAAATGATATGTAACAGAAATAGTCTATTACTTAACAAAAGTGGTAAGTAACGGTTTACACATGATTGTTAAAAGCGCATTACCACTCGAGTTATATACTATACTTTATCTACGCTCACTACTATAAATTAAAAATAATATAAAATATTAAATTGTATTTTTTATGAACACAGTACTTTAAACTATTTTTAATTGCAAAAGTAAAAAATAAACAACTATGTTAAACACCAAATGAGAAGGTCCTTAACCTTTCTAACAAATGTTGTAAAGTTTTTAAAAGTTACAAAACTTTAATTCATACACAAATTGTAGCGTAAAAATACCCTTGGCAAGCTCCAGGGTTCGTGGCTTTCTTTTCAACTCCCCCCAAACAAATAAAAAAAAGGCGCCAAGTACAGACATACAAATAAAAAAAGAGAATCAGTGTTAAATTGTTTATTCCAAACTTTAAGTTATTAGAAATAAAAATAGTGAATAACTAATTTCTTATCTTTTGTTTTTTCTTCGGAATCGACGTGGTGGACGGAATTTCTGTCGTAGTTAGCACCGGTTAAAGATGCCGATGGCAAGATGTTTTCTCCTTAAATACTGGAAGTATTTCGAGGAAAGACTTTGGTGGCGGAAAAACAATCTGTCTATGGTGGCAAGATGAAAAATTCGGCTAGAAAAAGCCTCACTCAGGATAAATCTTCTATTAATAACAGCCCTTACCTTGGACCCTTCACAATTTGGCAACGGCCCGGAAGGGAGAATGTAGTGAGAACAACTGATTGCTTTAGAAGCACAAAATGAAAAGAATCAAAATAGCGACACTTTTCACGATCGAACTAAAAATTCCCCTTCTCAAAACTGATAAAGTCTACGCGACGACTCGCAATAACCCGAAAATTATAAAAATTTAATAGTTAATAGGCCAGGCCACAAATAACGTTGTAAACGTTGAAAAATCTAGTCCAATGCTTTTTGTTTTTCGCTTTATTTATTGCTTTCGTCCAAGATATATTTTTATTTTTTTAAATGCTTGCTTTTATAATGTTACAATAGCTTTATTACTCCAATTTTGTTTCATTATTAATTATTTGACAAAAATATCCACCGATGTCAATTTTTGTGATGTCCTATATACTGTTATAATTTTTCCTTCGTGGAATCGGGATAAGTGATAAGCAGACAAACTTAACAATTTATTGGTAAACACAAATAGATAACAATTTCGGAAACTAATTTACGCAACTTTAATACAATCACAATTACTAAATAGCGTTTTTAAAATATCTCGTACAACAATTTGCACTTTATCGCCAGCTAATACAATTACAATTATTTTCACAATCGAAGCCTATCGCCTAGTATTAAAATTACCACTACTTAATTGCTATCTATCGCCAACAATCACAATTATTACTTATCGCCAACTATTACAAACTGTTCTCCTCTGTCAAAGCGGTTCCTTATATATAGAATTAGATCCTTCTGGAAAATTCTCGAATTATTTCGACGTTATAAAAGCCACCAGAAGTTTCGATTTCGGTCGGAAACACACTAGACTCTTCGAAAATTCCAAGAGTTCCAACAACACCTTACAGCTCCGTCTGAGCGACAGGTCCGGATCGACTCGTAACAATAATAATAAGAATTATTGGTTTCTAGTATATAATGTTTAAATTATGGTGTGATAGTTTATTTAATTAAAATATATTTGGCTGTAAATAATATTAATTTGGAAATTAATACTAAAATGTTATTAAATTTATAAAAAATGTAATTTAAGTTGTGTATAGATATAATCAATTAAGTTGATGGCAGCTCAAATGGATAAGCGTCCTATTACGACAGTTGCATTGGGAATTGTATTAGGATCGATTCAGCGAGAGATAAGTCGTTTTTTTTTAGTTTTTTTGTTCTTACATGTAAACAGTAATTATTATTAAAAAGTTGTTTATTTTCGTCGTGTTCTTTGTGTGCTCACACTGCTTAAAGACAAACGAGTTTTAGAGCTTCAAAACATTGAATTGTTAGACCACCCACTGTATAGTCCAGACCTAAGTAGTGAAACGGGATAACCGATTAAGAATAGGACCTTTATTTGAAAGACTGTTTTTAGGCTATTTGTTTTAGAATATTCTTTCTCTTTCTAGTGTGCTGATTAGGTTTAATTATGTTTCTCGTCAATTCTAGAATGTTCATTCGTTCTATATAAGGAGATGTATGGGCAGTTAAGGGGAGTTAAAATAATTCGAATAGTTTATTTTATTGTCAATCAGTTTAGTCCTGTCCTGTGTATCGTAAAAATTTTGTTAAATAAATTGTGTTTAAGTCCCCATAAGTGTCAGGTCAACAGGAGGAACGGTTACATACTAACTGCAGTCCAAATAAAAGGTCGATTTCAGGTATAAAAAAAATTCCGAATTGCAGTCTAAACATTTCAGTTGCAGGTACCTAGATGAATAAACTCGCTTCATATAATCAGTAGCGTCCAGTGGAGAGTTATTTATTAATATCGTTATTTTAATGAAATTGCAATGGTCGATATTTTAAACAATATTAGGTCGAGTATTAGGTCGTACTGAAAAGATTTGTATAATTATTTGAAATCAGTGTAATGTTAAAAAAATGTGGATGCACATTTATTAAAACACGTTATACTATATAATATTGGTAATTTATATCTTTTATTTCGAAACTTTAAATACACATGTGAAAAATAATATTCGTAAGTAAAAGAAACATTTAAAATAATATGAATTATAAGTTTCACCTATTTTTTAATGTACTTACAATAACATTATTGGATTACCAAAAACCTTGTCATGAAATATAATATTAAAATTTATTTTGGAATTTAAACTGAACAGTTTGATTCCTAATGGTTAATATAACTATAAGAAACATACTTTAGGTAATCTAATCTACAAATCTGTCTTTGTAAGTACTGGTCAATTTTTTGCTGAATGAACCTTTGCTTGATGGATGTTTTTGCTCGGATCACATGTTTTTCTAACCTAAGGCAGCTGTTCATTTTGGCATAAGTATCTGTTTGCATCCCAATCAAACATTCCAGAAATTTGTGAATATTTGGATGAGGTGTTTCGCAATACTTTTTAAACACAGAGTGAAATGCTTCACAATTATTTGTAGTTCGGCAAGTTGCAGATGTTAATGCAGCCCAAATTTGAGGTGGAAATGTTGCATCCTCAGATATGTATGTATTGACCAAGTAATCAGTCAAATCAGTTAATTTTGAGTCTACGGGCATTATCGACATTAAATCCTCCACAAAAGCATCCCCAACTTCTTCAGGAGGCAAATAAAGTAAACCGAAAATATAGTGAATCCATTTTCCAATTTCGGAGTCATTGTTGCTATACTCATTTGATAAACCTAGAGATTGAATTTTTCTCCACCAACTCTGTGTTAAATGAAACCGACAACCTATTATATTGCTATCCGAGAAAACGTCTCTAACACTATTATGAATAGCTGGTTCGAAATCGACTACTATATATTTTGGTTTCAAGTGAAAACCTAATTCTAAACATTTATTGTTGACTAGCATAAATAAATTTGTATAAGATATTATGGTTTTGTTTTTTAGTAAACTGAATAGAACAGGTACATAGTTTCCGCTCACATAACAATGTATGGTAAACAGTTGTAAGAAATGTTTGGCAGAGTTTTCGAATGTTCCATCCATATAAACATATTCCTGATGTTCACATAAAAACGACAGGTTTTTTATGCACGAAAAAATCACAATTTATTGAAGCATATCATTGACTAATAGAAAATTCTCACCAACAGCCGTTTTCACTTCCATTTGGTTTAATGATTCTTGTAAGGTCCGCCTTGTTGTAGAGAGCTTCGGCATCATATTTACTCGGGCGTTGTTTGCATTTTTTCCAATAAGAATAAGATCATATGCGCTTAATGTTTTCAGAACATCGGGATCTTTTTGTATTTCTTGGTGAATCAGTTTCCTTGGTTTAGTCGACAGGTTATCTGTAGCAGCTTCTTTAACTTTATTACTTACTTTCTGTCTATTCAATAATTGAGGATTGACACTATCATGATTATGTATTTCAGTAAGCCTTGAAAATGCTCCTCCTAATACATATAATTTTACATTGCAACCCCGTTTTGTGCAGCTCCAACATTCCTCTTCAGTTTTTTTGAGCACTTTATACAAATAGAACTTAGGATGTTCGACTATCAATAGTTTTCGGCCCCTTTCACTAATACTTTCCGCAATCTCCATAACTTAAAAACTCAAGACAACTATAAACTTCATTAATCTTTACTGGCGAACAAATTACTGACTATAAATTATCTATATTTTCGTCTTTATATGTAAATTCGAGAAACATAAAATTCCTCACTGGATGATTTTCTAAGAATTCTTAACACGTTAAACGCCATGGCCAAAATGATAAAAAGTGTCAAAAAAAATTTTTTTGTATATACGTCTGAAATGACGTGTTCAAAATAGATATAATATTTATTTTTATTTTTGAGCGTATTTTTCAGTCATAAATGCAAAAAAACACATTGAGGTCACCGGTGACCTCCACGGCGCCATGGAGTAGAAATTAACTTTTCCGTTGTACCGCGCCGCGTCGGTCACACTGTCGGTCATATCACGCCCAGCAGTTCCCTCTCCTTTGTACTGACACTGCCTGCCTAAGCGGTTCTAACAAGTAACAACAGGTCAGTGTTTGTATTTATGTCATTACTTTCCATAAATATTTGTTATTTTCATTAAACATATAAAAAATCAAAACTCATTCGATATATTTCTTACTTGTGTAAGTACAAGTGTCCCATTCAAAAGTTTTATTGTACTGCGCCTCGTCGGTCATTTCTAATGTAATATTAAACGAAACGAGTAGCCGCCGGCCCAGAAAACTACTTTCTATAACACTATGTTGCGGTGGTCACCGGCGACCCCCACGGCGCAATGGGACGTCGGAGCTGGTGGTCGCCGGTGACCCCCATGGCGTTTAACGTGTTAATGTCTTAATTTTAAGCCCAATCCCTTTTAATTATCTCAACTACCTGCAATTTTCCATATAATACCTGTTAGATTTGAGGAATAAGTACCTTTCTGCGAATATTTGTCAATGACCTGAACTCAGGTATTAGTTTTCATTGCCGAATTCCCTAAGTTCAGATTTTATATCAATGTTTATATCAACTCAGAAAATATATCAAGAAATATATTTTAAAAGTTAAAAATTCTACATTTATTTAGACTGCAATTAGTATTTTTTTCTACCTGGCCGATAACCCAAAACTTCGGACTGCAATTCGGCATTTTTGAAAATTTAGACTGCAGTTTACCGGCACCGGGAGGAACAGACGCAACAACTCTCCCACCTCTTGCAACGAATGACGAGTCAACAAGAGGAGCTATCACAACGGATGTCTTCACTACCAGAAGAGTTATCCAGTTCGTTCTACCAGCAAATATCACATCTTGTGTCGTACGTTACAGGAGATTAAATGCATATTGTTTATAGCGTTAAAAAGTAACAAAAAGATTGTATTTTCGTATTGCAACCGGTTTTATCTCATACTTTATGATCATAAGTGTCAAATAGTCATCGCAGAGTTAAAAAATATTAATTACCTATATAAAAAGTTATGCAAATTTGAAAAATGTCAAAAATGCCATTTTTTAAATGTTTAACAATTTTTAATTAGAAAACGGTGCGTCTGATGAAAAAATACATAGGAAATTTTTTTCCTGTAAATCATTCAGGGATTACGGTAGTATTTTTTGTTTAGTCAAAAATTATTTGTTAATAACAAATTTCCTAACCATTTCTTGGGAATCCATCCTTGATATTTGTAATCAGGATATCAAAATACATAGAAAAATCTTTGGTGCAGCCTTGTCTCTTTAACGGCTACGAAAACCCTCTGGGCTCCCGGACTAATTATTTATTTAATTTAATTTCGCGATATTTAAATGTCATAATAAAACATTGGTACCTCCTGATTACTTGCGCAGCCAGTGGAAACAAATAGAACTATGATCTGGGTTGATTATTGTAACCAGAAATATTATGGAAAAGCCTATACCGTGTAGACTCCTGGTATCTATACTTCGTGATATCAGTCTTTGAATGGCCTTAACATTTAACGTCATCTGAAAATAAATTTTGCTATTTATTTATTTGATCTAGTCTATTTTAAAATAACGGACTATAGGACAACAGAATTAAGATAAAAGTTTTAGTTTTTTTTTCAAAGATCTGACCATGACTTTGAACTTTACCTGGACCCTTATTCTTATTTAAAGGTCAACTCTGAAATCTTTTTAAACTTGTCAGCAATCTTGAATCCACCGTCTTGGTTTTATTTACTTTCAAAGACTGAGTTCAGGTCTCTAATCAAAGAGCCCAAAAACCCGTGTAAACCAAATTTGGTGTACAGTTCATTTTAGGTAAAGTAGCGAGAATTTCTTGGAACAGTATCGACACAGCAAACGAAACAGTGGCGTTTAAAAAAATACTCAATAAGAAATAAATGTAGTGGCAAGAAAAAATTCCGAAAATTGCATGCCCTGCACGGTTGTTATCGTGTACATTTCTACTGTTGAGGTTCTGTAAAACTGCTTGCAACCTTATTTGTAACAAACTGTATATCGGATGATTTTCTGAAAAAAAAACGAGTGTGGCAGTCACTGGGGCTACCGGCAGAAGTTATACTTCTATGCATGTGGCCGGAATCATAAATTTGTATGCGAATGATTGAGCAAAATCATTATATTATATTAGTGTTCAGCGACCTCAAAAACCTCCTAGTACCGAGTGCACACTCATTTGGTATCGAATTTGCATAAAATTCCTGGAGACGAGGTCCGTCTTAAGCACCAGGTGTTTCGGGCACCATCACCATTAACATATTTGTATTCAGAGACCCAAAAAACCGCCGAGTTCCAAGTGTGCACTGATTTTGTAACGAATTTACATAAAACCCCAGGAGAAGAGGTAAATACCCTAGGCACCAAGTGACGCGAAGACTTTCGACATCATGAGATTCGCGTTCAGCGACTCCAAAAACCCCGAGTACATAAATTGAACCCATTTGGAATACTTAACAAATTGTAATTTTTCTATCTATTCTCTATTCGGAATGCACTTTTTGACTATTCTTGAAAACTCTGTTTATGTAGCCAACAACCTCAAATGCATAGTGCAGGATATAATGCAACCATGTGACGATATTTTATATTTATATTTTATTATAAAATAATCTGTCAAACACAATATGATACGTCACTATGATATTTAAAACATTAGCTCAGACTTTTTTTTGTATATCTATCTCTTTTCAATGTACTGAATGTTTAAACGGTATTCAAAGGACTTATAGTTATGACTAAACATGTGGTAAATATTTCATCTTTGTTTTAACCGACCAATATACCTTATATGTGTTTCTGTCTCTCTCTTACTCACACCATTACATATGTAATGATTTAACCCCACACAAATCGAGTGCATGAATAGAAGTATAACTTTAAAAAACTAATCTCTAGATGAGATTATGGTGGTTCACACAACAACCTAAAACCTACTTTTACCCTAGTCATTTTGTCCTCTAATCTTTTATTAATAAAATGGCAAAGAGAAAGGCGAACTTTCTTTGAATATTTAAGTTAATTTTTTAATGACCCTGAGGATCAAGCTAACCTTGTAACATTAAAACGTCCTAAAAGGCAATATTGGCCTAACTAAATCAACTAAGCTGTGGGTAATCTCTTAAGAGTATTAGCAGTCTTCTCCAAATATGTAATTAATAGCGCCAAGTCGGCCAAAGTACAAACTCCACAAATTATACCACCTGTTTTAAAAGATTTATTACAAATTTTATCCACTTAAAAACAAACTATTTAAATAAAAAGTAATGAAAACTTGAATATTATATCAAAAGAAAATAAATATGTTAATTAAAGAATTAATTATTCTTTTATTGGAAGTCTTCAAAATCCATTGAATTTGCTCATATGTCATGGTAACTATTTTTTACGGATGGTTATTCTTCCAAAAACCAAATTTGGGACGAAATGTCTTAATATTCTTTTTCGCTAAGTTAACTCAGTCCTATTTCTTTCCAAATGGCCGGAACGTTTCCAATCTAGTAGTTTTTCAGCAACTTGGGTGGACCTCTTCGAATAAATTAACCCTTATCGAATTTACAACCAACCGGAATCTGTTAATAGTCCAATCAGATTTTTCCATTTCATTACTTGTAGAAAACAGACCTGACCTTAATGAATAATATTTTGGTTAGTATCAATAAAATATCGCCGTTTTTTAAACATTCACATTTAAATAAAATAATTAAAGAAAAAATTAATAAAATCGACTTACTTGTATTTCAAAGAGGCTAAACACAAATGAAAAAGATTGTTTGGCGTACTAACTCGTAAAGGAACTAAAATTACTAATCACGACAAGAAAATGTTGATAATTTTACTGCAATCTTCCTCGGCAAATTTTCGAACTAGAACTCTTAAACTAAGTAATTCTCACCGATATAGGCACGGTAACAATAGTCTGGTCCTGATGAAATTAATTACAATACAAAACGATCAGATAGATGGTTACAACCTTCAGAATGCTCCCTTATAACCTTGCAACTATCATGCCAGTGATTTTTTTCGGGAATAGGCTTTTAACACCTCTTTGGTCTGGATTTCAAAGTTACATCTAAACGTAACATTATCCGTTCTTTTTATAAGTAAATATTGTTTATTTAATTGGATTTTAGTCTACAATAAAAAATTGCGTTTGAATTTCTTCACCCCTCTTAATTTATTTATATTTCCTGGCCAACATAACTTTTGCACAGTTATTACAATCATAAAATGTTAGAAAAATTTTAATATACACGTAACGCTTTCTTCGGTATGAAAATTACCTTTGGTTTACAAACGATTTCAATAGTTTACTGAACTATAAATGCATCCACTGTAACAAAACTAATAATATTACGAATGCACTAATTATGAACCCAGATTACCAATAACCTGTCTTGAATTGATTAATGGGTAATATTTACCAAAATCGGAAGTTGTGCGTATTTTCTATACTGTAATTAGGAGGTAATAAAAATAATATGATTAATATGTAAGTATGATTAAAGGTAAAAATAGGTTTAAATCTATTTCAAAGTATATTTTTTGTATGTGCTTATTTCTTACCAGAATGAATAGCTGCTGTACTGTTAATTATATTGCCTAGCAGCCTTATAGTCCGGGAACCTGAAAAACCGTCAAATGTTGAAAACTGGTGATAATTCTCTAAAAAATATTGTGAGCGAAAAAAGCTATTTTTTACATTATAAGATATAACTTGAATCATATTACCGTAATGATTAAATTATCGTTTTAACAATATTAAGATGGTTATCTGTTAAAGATAAGAAGAATAAATTTTAATTCCTTATTGATATCAGATTTAATAATTCCCTCTTTTGGTCAACGCTGTTGCAATTTAACTAGTATGAAAAACATTCCTCTTTAAGTTTTAAATTGTTCCATAGCTTTACGTATCTCTCTTTTATACCTGTGTAAATTTAGCACCCCATCAATGAAATTTTGGGTCGAGAATCACCTTATTTGATAGGTCTCCGTTAGGTCCTTTAAAGTCCTAAAAAATTTTTGTTAGGTCCCTTATAGTTTTTTTATATATATAATTTTTTACATTTTTCAAAAAAATGCTTTCTAGCACCTCCTTTAACAGCAAATTAAAAAATTTGATCATTTTTACATTTTTCATTGTTAGGTCAATATTGGTCTATAGGATTCGTTTTATTTGTTTTTTTTTGTAATCATAAAATAATTGATACCTGCGCATGTGCACATCACGGATAAATGGCACGAAATTTAAATTGCTTACGTTTATCCGGTTGAAAAATTAAAGATTGATACTGAAAGGTCGTGCCGAGAAAGAATAAAGTAATTATAATAGTTGATGTAATGAAAAAACCTATTTCATCCAGTGATTTCAACACCACTATTAAACTGGACTCTTTTAAGTTAGTAGCATTTTCTCTTATTTTGTCTTTACTACTGAAAATTATGGATTATGGTTGCAAGTGCAACAGACAATCAAGCTAAGCTCCAAGCAGACTAAAGATCATCAAAAGGACCACAGCCTCCCTATCAAACGATCTTTTCCTGATTTTTTAACTAGATTAATAAGACTGTTAAAAAATAGCCTAAAAAAGTAAATGATGAGGAAATCGTCGAGTTGAATCCAAAGATTGCGATCTTAAAAGTAAAATTATTTGAAAATTCTATCGTAAGAACAAATGCTAGAGTAAGATTTTTATGAAATCTGATAAAAAATTGATTTTCCTCCGCTAAATTAAGAAAATTAATAGATACTATGATTAATTAACTTGCGTTTTGTGAACAGTTTACTATTTTTTTTTAATAATGAAAATGGAACCGAAAAACCATGTAAGGAATGGGTACAGGTCTCAATTAAATAAAACAAACAAAACGAATAATATTAAAACGAAGCCTATAGACTAATACTGACCTAACGATAAAGAATGCAAAAATGATCAAATGTTAATTTGCTGTTAAATGAGGTGTTAAAATGCATTTTTTGCAAAATTTTAAAACATATTTGTAAAAAAAACTATCAGGGAAATTTGTAGGACCACAAAGGACGTAACGAAGGCATATCGATTAAGAATCTTTCTCGACCCAAAATTCCATTGAAAGGGTGCTAACTTTGCACAGGTCTCTTTAAGTCTGATAGCTTACATTATCAATCTTGTAGTTCGGGTAATGCACCTAAGTAAAACTCGATAAAAAACTGAAAATCCAATCCAATCTTACTGTAAAGAAACAGAGCTTTATACTTTAAACCCCAAATCTGATTCCTTTAGCGGACGAGAAATAAATTTTATTGCAATTAATATCATTACGAGCAAAGTATAACCCAGTTTTGGTTTTATCGCGCTGCGCTTAACACCTGTGTTAAAAATCACCGTCAACGTTATCCAAACCAATTTCTATACTTCATCGGTTGAGAATACGACGATGTTAACAGTTTTCAAATTGCTTCATATTAGCTAATCTTTTCTATAAATCTACTATAACTCAGCTAAGTTCCATAAGGCATACTGACCCGATAACGTCGAAACTGATCTATGGTATAATTCCATCGATATTAATTAAAACATAGGTAACCAGTTCTTTCTCACTGCACTTAGGTAGATGGAAATTTTCTGTTGATACAGATGTGGTTAGATTTTCTTGTCTGTCTGTATGTTTGTGCGCGAATCACATGAAAACTACTGATCCGATTCAAATGCGGTTTTAACAGATATATTTGTCTTTTTTTAACTTAACATCTGGTGTATAAAAACGCCACGCGAACGACGTCGCAGGTACAACTAGTTACGATGATATATGCGAATAAATTAATATGACTGATAGGTACAGCAGCAATATAAAAACAAAATTTAAATAATATCGGTCGCAAATATTATTGAATAAAACATGATATATATCTAAAATTGAAAGTGCTGGTTTAGCTGAGTAAGGTAGCTAATAGATTCACTTTTTTATAATTTTTATTCTATTTGTTTTGTTTTATTCTTTTAACTTAATTGCTTTCTATTAAATAAAATTATACTTTTACTGAGATGGTCAAATTTAAAGATTAAAAAAGGTTATTATAAATACTAGAGAACTTATATTAAGTATTGGCAAACATGTGGTACAATAACAATCGGTAGAAATATCAAACAGACTGCGTGGTGTAGGTAATAGGGAGATTAAAATGCATGTTCAAACAAAGGAAAAACTTTGGCAACAATATTTAAGGAATGGACAACAAGACTTATATAATTTCTATAAAGAACAATAAAAAAAAGTTAAGGAATTAGTAACACATGCAAAACAATCTAGTTAGAAGGAATTTGGTACAAAAATGGAAAAAATCGAAAAAATAATACAAAATTATTCTATAGAGTGTTAAAAAATATGAGAAGGGATCTAGGCCAGATTAAGCTAAAAGACAACAAAATAATTTCCGAATTGGTGGAAGAAACATTTTGAGGAATTATTAATTTCAATACAAAAACAAATAGTCAAAATACACCGACAGATAACCACCAAAATCCCGAAAAATTTGATCAAAAATAAAGTCGCATTGGCAATATAAAGTTTAAAAAATGCCGAACTGGCTGATCATGGCCGAATTACTCCTGAAATGTTGAAAAAACTAAAATACACAGGTTTAAAGATTTTAACTAAAATGTTTAAGAAAGCTTAGAATACAGGAACTGCACCTTACGACTGGGGGATTGGAATTATACTACCATTGTTTTACAAAGTTGATACAAAAAATTGTAATAACTACCGAGGTATTACATTGCTAAGTATAGTGTCTAAAACTTACGAGTATATAATAAATAAGATGCTGCACACTATCATAAAACCAAATTTTATCGCAGAGTAGTCTTAGAAGAGGTCGTATTACGCAAGATCATATATTTACTATTAAACAGCTCATTAAGAAAACAAGAATAAGAAATACCGAGATATATTATGTACGTTGCATTTCTTGACCTGAATTAGGCGTTCGATAAAGTGTCACAAAATAAAATTATCTAAAAAGATAACACCAGATCCGAAGAGTTCCAAATAAATGTAGGCTTAAGGCAGGGAGGAGTACTAAGTCCGACATCATTCATTTTGGTTATGGACGATATTATCAAAGCAGTAGAAAAGAAAGAACATCATGTCGGTAGTGATGAGCAAATGCAAGACCAAGACCGGGTTAGTCTTGGTCTTGGTCTTGCATACAAGGTCTTGGTCTTGCAGTCAAATAAGCGGTCTTGGTCTTGTTATTGCAGGGTCCAGTCTTGGTCTTGCACCAAGACTCTTGCAAGTCTTGAACTTTTTTTGAAGATTTACTGGGGTCCATTTTTACAAAAAAAAAAAAATAGGAAAAAATAGTTTTTAAAATCATTACAAGTAAAGAAAGATTAAATGAAAGGGATAGTATTTTGCATTATAAAAATTTTGTTTTTTTTTTATATTAAATTGTATTGATAAATCAAGTATGAAAGTACAAATACCATGCGCAGTTCCTTTATCATTACTCGGAATAATATTTAAAAATTCACTAAATTTGCTCTTCATATTCGGCGTAGGCGTTGGCATTTGTGTATCCCGTGTATCCGATATTTTTGTTTTTTTTTTTGGATCTTTTATGAGGCAAATATCTATTTAATTTTTGAGAGGTCGACGGTGTAACATCTTCATCACTTTCTGAATTAATTGAAGTGTCACTAACACAGAACGACGATTCCAGGTCACTGATTGTTTATTAGTAAACTATTATTTTTGAGATAACTCTCAACGTATTTTTGAAATTTTGTTTAATTTCTAAATTTCAAAAACTGATTGTTTACTTCTTTTTTTTTTAATTTACCGATCCTATTCCTACGAAGGACAGATTAAGACTATTTTAGGCGCCTTAATACTAAACTGATTCCAAAATAATAATTTAACAAAAAAATGTTGGTATGTTTATTTACAACCCCAATATTTAACACTCTTTGCAAAGTCTAATAAAATACCAATAATATAAATTATTCCTTTTGCCTAACCGGCCGCCGGCCGCTTTTCTATTGTTTGGTGATTTATGGCTCTGCTTAACGGTATCGTAATTATTGATATTATTATTTGTTCTAAAAACATTGTGTCATTTGAAAGGTTTGTAGAAATTTAAAGTGCCCAAAATTGTCGCAGATAAACTCTTTTAAAATACAATAGGTTAATTCTAAATTAAAATAAAGCGATATGATTTTATTAGTTTTGGACGAAAGAAAAAGATTTTTTAATGTTATTATGGCCATAGGTATGCCCTTTAAATATTGTAATAAGATGCATATTCTGATAATATAAAGCGTCATCCTAGGTTCTTTATAATATACACAGTGATTTATAAGTATTGCACAAAAGCTTGAGGTCGGATTCCTTAGATTAAAATATACATAATATATGAACAAAAAAATACTTCGTTAAAACAGGTTGTGGTTAGTAAATGAGTTGGGGTTAAAAATATTCGCGGCAGTTTTATTTTGTTTTTAGATCGTTAGCACAAGTTGTGCTTAGTAAAAAGGTTAGAGTTTAAAATAATCCGTGGCTGCTTTATTTTTCGGTTTATATGTTTAAAAAACGCATGACCGCCAGACTCTTGCACGCTTGGTCTTGGTCTTGCGTAAGTCTTGCAATGCTAAGTCTTGGTCTTGCATAAGTCTTGCACTGCTCGGTCTTGGTCTTGATCTTGCAGCCTGAAGTTGGCCTTGGTCTTGGTCTTGCATTTTCTGCAAGACCAAGAGCAAGACCAAGACCAGTCTCGCTCATCACTACATGTCGGTTACAGAAAACTTGAATCTGTAGGAATATTTGAATGTGCATTTGCTGACGACCTGATGATTTTGGCTGATAAGGAAAATGATCTTTAGCCTTATCTAGATATATGGAACAAGAAACAGAAACCCAAAGATTAATTCATGGTAATTGGGAATAAATAAATATATATATATATATATATATATATATATATATATATATATATATATATATATATATATATATATCGATAGAATTTAATGATCCAAGAATACAACAGGTACGTGTATATAATTATCTAGATGTGGAAATCGACAATAAAGGAAGAAGAAATTAAACAAAGAATCTCTAGCGCATCACGTTTTTATCATATTATAGGCAGAATGTTTATTGCTAAAAAAAGGAGTACGAAAACAAAGTTAAAGGTATACAATACTGATACTGTGTTCGTGCCAATTCTACCATTTAAGTTACGTAATAATTCGAGCAACTGAAAGCAAAGTGGATGCGATAAAATTAAAATACCTTCGTAAAGTGAAAGGTATAATATGGCTGCATAAGGTGAGATGACACTGTGAGACAAGAGTTGCAGATAGAACCAATTCTCAATATGATCAATTGAAATAGGCTTAAATTGTTTGGCAAAAGTATGCAATAAGAACTAAAAATATCATTTTAATGACAACTGTTATCACAATATAAACCATATAAATCTTTATAGTAGGTGGTAGTTGGAACTTACCATCGCCCGAGGAGGTACATCGCTGCAACTCGTTAAGATGGAGTGAAATGTTCTAAACATGTTTCCCCATTTGAGATGTAAGTCGGTTCTTTCCCTTCCCTTTTCTAGAAAATACCATGATGAGTTTTCCAGAAGGTTAGTTCCCCATTCGGATATCCGGGGGGGGGGGGGTATAATGTCGAGAAAGTCATGATGGAAACAATAACATAGCCATTGATCAGTCTACTAGTAGACCAACCTCTAGTTCGGCCAATTTGACCCAGAAGCCAAAACGCAAAACAGATATTAACATTCACTAACATCTGCGGGTTAAATGCCAACATTAACGCAACCCATCACTATTTACAGCCTATAAAACCTCACGTTCTTACCGAAACACAAGTTTCTGGGAAAAATAGCCTGAAGCATCTTAAATTTCCAGGTTACGAACTTCACCACAACTTTAAACGGCACCATGGTGTATGTGTTTACGTAAGATGCATACTCTCCTGCTCTAGACTACCAGCACTAGAAAACAACAGACACAACATCCTTTGGCTAAAATTAACACGTAAAGCCTCTTGCAAATTTATATGTTGTATTTATCGGCCATCAGACTGTAATTGCGGCGAACTACTAGACTATTTATCAAATAAGATCGACTACCTTAATAATAGCAAATTTATATGTTGTATTTATCGGCCATCAGACTGTAATTGCGACGAACTACTAGACTATTTATCACAAAAGATCGACTACCTTAATAGTGAGTACCCTTCTGCTGAGATAATTGGGCTTGGAGACTTTAATGATCACCACGAAAAGTGGCTTAAGTCCAATCAAAACGGACACAGAAGGCAGGCTAACTAAAGAGTTTGCAATTAGCCATGAGCTGTTCCAGCTAATCGACAAGAACACTTACTTTCCCAGAGCTGCCAACCACAGTTCTAATACTCTGACCACTTACCCTAAGCAATATAATGTAAATGTTCTGTCTCCCCTAGGTAACTCTAATCATGCTGTAGTAGAAGTCAAATGTCTAATCGACCTCACCCATTTGAGGCACCGCCCAAGAGAACTTTTTGGAACTTAAAAAAATCAGATTGGGAAGGCCTTCGAAAATACTGTGCAACTTTTCCGTCGGCAGTTTGCAACAGTATAACTGAAATCATTTAATGTGCATGAAAGCTTACAGAAGCCATGCTTTAATAAAGATTGCAGTGTAGCTCGAAAAGCAAAGATCAAGTCCCACAAATTATTCCTACAAAATGTATCAGAAGAAACAAAACAGGATTATATAAACGCTTGAAACAGATACAACACCACTATTTCCAATTCCAAAAGTCTCTTTGACGATCAAATGAGAATGAAGGTAATGTCAAACCCTAATGGAAGCCGATCGTTTTGGACTCTCGCCAAACATATCAACAATAATGTTACAAATAGTTCCTCCACTCACAGCAGATGACGGCTCAATAGTTACGTCCTCCACAGAAAAGACAAAACTCTTTGTCAAAATATTCTCTTCGAACTCGACACTTAACCCACCGGAAAACATGGAACTACCTTCTATTCCACGGACTTCCAAACAATGAACAATATCACATTTAGTGTTAAGCGTGTGCAGAGAGTCCTTGCTACTCTAAATATAAACAAAGCAAGCGGCCTTGATGAAATACCTGCTTTACTCTTAAAAGCTTGTGCTCCTGAACTAGCACCGGTTTTCACTAAGCTATTTCAACTATCATATGATACTGATATATTTCCAGAATGCTGGAAAACTGCTCGAATACAACCAGTCCCGAAGAAAGCCTGTAAAACCCTGCCTTCTAACTACAGAAGCATAGCTCTTCTATCTGTTATTAGCAAAACCATGGAGAACCACAAGATCCTGAGCTACCTTGAGACAGGCAATATGTTTTTCGCCAACAAAGGTCAACAGTTGATCTGCTGGCATATGTAACTCATGTCTGGAGTAAAACCATCCACCGCTATGGGCAAACTGAAATAGTATCACTAGACATCTCAAAAGCATTTGGTCAAGTGTGGCATGCAGCTCTTTTTGAGCAAACTGTGTTTATTCGGACTCTCGCAAAACCTTTGTAGATGGATATCCAACTTTCTCTCCAACAGGCACATTCAAGTTGCCGTAGATGGACATTCCTCCAACCTCTACAAAATTAACGCTGGAGTTCCCCAAGGATTGGCTCTAGCTCCTACTTTATTCCTATTACACATTAATGATCTACTTGAAGCCACTTATAACGCGATACTCGGTTTTGCAGATAATGGCAACCTACACTGTAGCAAAACGCACAACCGTCCTATATCTCTAGATATTCTGGAAGGGGACAGAAGATCCACAACGGCTTCTCTCAATCAAGATTTAAGAATTGTTGACGAGTGGGGTAGAAAGAATCCTGTAATTTCAACGCTTCCAAGACAAAGACATGTTGCCTATCCAACAAGAGGCAAACATACAACTCATTCATCACAATGAATGATTAGACACCAGAGGCAAGCGACACCACTATGCTGGTTGGTATAACGATCTCCCAGGACTTAATATGGAATGAATATATTGCATTCATAGCAATTGCAGCAGGAAAGAAATTAGGCTTTCTTTTTAGGGCATGGAAGTATTTCTCTCCATCCAACTTAGCTTGTCTTTACAAAGCCCAAATACGACCTAATCTTGAATACTGCTCGCATATATGGGGTTCGGCAGCTTCGTCAAGGCTTAGAGTTCTTGATGCAATACAGAGAAGAGTAGTTCGACCAATAAATGACACCAGTAACACCAAAAACCTAGCCCCATTGTCCCACCGAAGAGCAGTGTTTGATCTCTCCTTGTTTCATCGATACATAAACGGATTTTGCTCAGCAGAACTCCGCTCTAAAGTGCTTTCACTTGCCAGACCAACCAGAGCAACGCGACGTGCTACCTCCATTCTCCCTTATACTGTTTAGTGCCAGACATCGAGAACGGATCAATTTGATCGTTTCTTCATCCCCTGGATCCTCAGATTGAAGAACTCCTTACCCTTCCACATCTTCCCCACTTGTCCTAACTTGCAGGCCTTTAAATCCCAAATTAATAAATTGTGTCTTCTGCTCCAATAGATGTGCTCGGTACATTTGCATTAAGGTCTATACCGTAGCTATCTTGAAAACTCAGAGCTTTAAATGGTCGGGAAAAATGTTTAAATTCGATTACAAAATTCCACACGGAATAAAAAACAGAAAGACAAAGAGAAAGATACAGAGAAAGAAAGACAAAGAAAAAGATAAAGAAAGACAAAGAG
Source organism: Altica lythri (assembly GCA_964028335.1). Taxonomy (NCBI): domain Eukaryota; kingdom Metazoa; phylum Arthropoda; class Insecta; order Coleoptera; family Chrysomelidae; genus Altica; species Altica lythri. Next base: position 61,022,789 of record OZ034807.1, on the reverse strand, counting down.
AAAGATAAAGAAAGACAAAGAGAAAGACAAAGAGAAAGACAAAGAGAAAGACAAAGAGAAAGACAAAGAGAAAGACAAAGAGAAAGACAAAGAGACAAAGAACACAACGAAAATAAAAAACTTTCTAAAAAGAGTGGTTAACATCTCCAGGAATGAATGGTCCGTTTTACATCAAATCTTTAGCACTTCAGCATTTCAGGTCCTGGAGATTTGTGATTTTTGAGGGACCGTATTGCCTTTTCTACCTGTGAATTAAGAATGGCAGGACTGGTTTCGGTGATTTTAACTGAGTACCTATTCATTAGGGCGCTGTGAAGCAAAGAGGTTTTCAACGTATTGCTTCCATGTTTCTAGAATCTTTGTTGGTTCCGAGATGAAAATTCCGTTGGTGTCAATTATATCCTTTGCTGAGCTCTTCTATTTTTTTATTTGTTATTTCTTTTATCTTCTTATGCATTTTTTGGTAATTTTTTATCTCATACTGTTTAATTTCTTTGCATTGTTCCGACAATAATAGCTACTTATACGCTCGTTGAATAATACACGATTAATTTCCATTAATACAGATATAAAACGAAATAAATACAAAAATAACAATAACTTGAATATTTTAATCTGATCAAACAAAAATCAAAATAAAATAAAAACGATATCTAATCACCAGATATGATTATTTACCTATGCATATTAAGATAATTAAAAAAGAATCGTTATTTTTGTCCTCAGATAAAATATTTGTCTTTTTTATACCTACTATTTTTATAACCCCTAAAAAATTAAAGTAATTCTGTAATGATACATTTATTCTTCGTCACCGGTTATGATCCTTTTGTTAAAATCTGGATCGTCGTTGGCGCTAATAAACAGCTCTTGAGTGATATTACCATTAAGCAATTTTGGAACAATCATCGCTGCCACACGTTTCATGCCCAAAACATCCGATACAATCGCATGACATGATCTAGTTGATTTGCCAACTTCCCTTAATTCGACGATTTTCCAAAAATATTTGCTACACTGATTCGACGTTTTCATCAGTTGTCGACTTGCTCGGGCTTTCAGAGTGTCATCGTTATCAATGTCTTCTCGGCCTTCTTTGAAGTATTTATACCGGGTTAAGACCTCATCACTATTATTTTAGTTCTAAATTTGTTCCAAACTAACTTTGGTTCTATAACAGTACTTGATCGCTTTTGTGCACAACAGGTTTCGTGATCCTTGACATGAATTTAAAATCGTTACGTAACTTAAATGAAACAAATCAATGACAAATAAAAAAAAAATCTAATACAATAGAGTTTGTTTAAAACGTTAAAATTGGTTTTAAATTCTAATTAGAAGAATTGTTAAATCTTATGTTACGTCAATACGTTAAAATGTACATTTTGAACAAACCACACTCTGGTATGGACAGATAAATTCCAATTTCAACAGGAGACCTTTTTAATCTATAAATAAATAAAACTTTTGATTCCTAAATAAGTATTATATATTTTTGGTAGATTGTAGATTATAAATGGAGTGAATTGGCCCAGCTGCCTTTATTACACTCAAAAGATCTTTTGTTAATATCCTACAATTAATTATGAGTCCATGAGGTATAGACTTAAGAAAATCTATTATCCTCTTATGATGTGTAGAATAGAATAGAATAGAAATATGCTTTATTGTCACTGAAAATAATACAATTTTATGAACAAAGCTAAATATAAATATAAAAAAATATCAAAAAATAAGTAATATATACCAAAAAACAACTACAAACAATTTATATCAACTTTTATACGTCGTCGCAAACCTAATAAAGAAAATTAGTAAAAAAATACAATATAATGACTACAAAATTTGAATGAATTTAAAAATCAGCAGGTTATAATAATAGGCAGATAATAATCAAAAATATAAAAAAGATGAAGTTACTGAGAGTGAGACCCAACTAAAAATAATACTATTTTATCCCCTGTTATTGATTTTAATCGTTTTATTCATTGAAAAACTCATCAACTGAATAATACGGTCTTGTAGAGAGGTATGCTTTTGTCATATTACGAAATCTGATAAAAGATGTTGCAGATTTAATGTGTATCGGAAGATGATTATATAATCTTTTTGCGGAATATAGTATAGATTTTTTTGCCAATTCCGTAGACGGGATCGGTAAATAAACATCATGATGATCCGATTTTCTTGTGGAGTAGCCATGGTTAGGTCTTGTCGGTAAAACATGTAGGTGTTTGCGAATTAAACAAACAGATTCTAAAATAAATAAAGAGGGAAGCGTCAGAATTCTATGATTTTTAAAATAGCTCTCGCAATGCGCTGTTTGGTCAAGACCAAATATATATCGAATTGCTCTTTTCTGTAATCTGAAAATAGCATTGAATTGGGCAGCTGTACCAGAACCCCAGAAAGGAAGACCATATCGAAGATGAGACTCGAACAAAGAGAAATATGCTATTTTGGCAGATGATAAATTGATTTCTTTCGATACAGATCTTATTGCAAAGCAAGCTGAGGCCAGCTTCTTATTCAAGGAATCAGTATGAAGGGACCATTTTAGATTGCTGTCAATAAAAATACCTAAAAATTTTACGGACTCAACTATACTGATTTGGCTGTTATTTAGAAGCAGTGGTTGAAAGGCTCCCTTATAAGATAAAGCTACTGTCTTATCTACGTTAAAGCAAAGTAAGTTGGAATCAGACCAGGCCTTTATTTTAAGTAAATCGGCGGTAATAATTGCATAAAGAGTTGAAATATCCGAATTGCTCCAGGTAATACTAGTGTCATCAGCAAAGAGAGAAATTTTTCCATTAATGTGTAAGTAGGTAAGTGATGTCATTAATGAAGAGCAGAAAAAGAATAGGACCTAATACAGAACCTTGAGGTACTCCACAAGTAGTCATTTTACAACTAGAATCAGCACCATTTGCTCTAACCAATTGTTTCCTATTCCCCAAATATGACTTGAACCAGCTTAAAGAAATTCCCCGAATCCCATAGAAATGTAGTTTTTTAATAAAATATCGTGATTAACACAATCAAAAGCTTTAGCATGGTCACAGAAAACAGTGGCTGTAAAGAGATTTCTGTTTAGTGCTAGATATACCTCATGTAATACAGAAAACATGGCATCAGAAGTACAATCATTAGAAAAAACGCCGATCTGATTTTGTGATAAAATGTTGTGTTTAAGGAGAAAGGGCATAAGTCGGATTTTTACAAGCCTTTCAATAATTTTGGATAGTACCGGAAGTAAGGCAATAGGTCTATAGTTGCAGGTGTTAGATTTTTCGCCACCTTTATGAAGAGGTATTATAATGGCTGTCTTTAGGCACTCTGGAAATGTACCTTTTTCCAAGGAATCGTTAATTAGGGAGACTAAGCTTACTAACACATTATCCGAAAGGTTTAAGAAAATTTCTGCTGATAGTCCATCGGTACTACAGGACGATTTGCTTTTAATACTTTTGATTGTTTGCATTAGTTCAGATTTATCAACCGGTCTTATAAAGAATGTATCAACGATATTTTTTGAGTTGCTGAGGTAGGAAGTAGGATCGTTTTGTGGCAAAATAGTTGACGTTAAATTTTTACTAACATTAATAAAGTAATCATTTAAATTCTCAGGGTTCGGAAAGGAAAAAGTATGATTCGTCGTATTACTTTTATTTCGAAGGTCGTTTATTATAGACCAAGTTTCTTTTGAAGCATTTTTGGAGTTAATTAGATGATTTTGATAGTATGTTTTTTTTGCTATTTTAATTAATTTTAGGTAAGTTGCTCTGTATTTGTTAATATATTCGATCACTGAGACGCTGTCAGTAAACTTTTTAATATTTAGTAATGCACGCATATTTTTGGCTGAGATGCGGATACCCTTAGTAGTCCAAGTTTTGTGATGTTTTGGCCTAATGGTTATTAAAGGAAATGCCTTATTAAAGTTAGCTACTAATTTAATCAAAAATTTACTGAAGTTACTGTCAATGTCGCTAGAAGAAAAATTCCAGTCAGAAGTCGAACATAAATTTTGGAATTTACGGAAATTTTGAGCGGAAAAAATCCTACCTAAACGTCGAGGTTTCGCGGAAGGTACGCTTAGAATGCGAAACTTAGTGTATACTGCTTCGTAATCAGAAAGCCCCGCACTAATAACTGTAGATTGAACATCAGGAAGTGAGAAATCTGAAACAACATAATCAAGTATGGTAGAAGATGTTTTTGTAATTCTTGTTGGAGAATTGACGTGCATTGAGAGACCATGGGATTCAAATATAGTTACCAGAAAGAGTTGGGCAGCACAAACAGTAGCGTAGTCAATGTTAAAATCACCACATATAATTTTTCTGCTTTTAATGGGCAGTGCATCTAACAAATTTAGCAGATTCTGGAAAAATAGTTCAGTATCAGAGCTAGGTGATCTGTAAATGCAAAGTGTGTATAGATTGAGTTTCTTATTATAAACTAAAGAAAACTCAAAAAAGCCTTCACCCAGCAGATAGTCATATTTAGTTACCGCTATGTAATCATTATTTATAGAAAGAATTAGGGTTCCACCGCAAGCTGAACTTGTACGGTTGTATCTAGCAATTGTGGTATACTTATTTATAAAAAAGGGCTCATTAGCTTTAAGCCAGTGCTTAGTAATTGCAACTAACGGAGGAAATCCTAATTCCTCTAGAAATAAAAATAATTCATCTATTTTATATCTTAATGAACGTATATTAATATGAACCATACTAAAGTTGACATCGTTAAGAGAATTAGAGGATTCTAGATCCTCGGAACACGTCGAATTATTTAAAAATTTCGTTTAGGAGAAACAGCGGAAAAGTAGTTTAGGTGACATTCCCTTGATCTTTGCTGATGAATAATCCTAACAGAAGCAATGAAGGACCTATATGTAGATAGATCAGCTTCCACCTCAGCTGGACCAATTCCATAAGCATCATGAAATTCCAAAAATATTTTTCTTAGATCTTCAGTGTTAGTGGGAAGTCCTTCTGAAGCCAAAAAGAGTTTGACGCCTGTATTGGTATACCCCTCATAACATACAGAGGCGTGCAAATAAGCGAGATGTAGCTTAATGGCTTTCAGGATTTCAGGTTCTCTTAATCTTGCAAGAAGGTATCTACTGTCTAAATTTTTAGTAAGTCTAACCTTCGGTGGGGTCAAAGGATCCAGATTTGTGGTAGGTTCTGACACATTACTCTTAATGAAATTGACATTGGCATGAGTTTTTGTGTTAGTTTTGCTAAGTTCAATGGCATGCTTGTCTGAAAATACATTTAAGTTTATGTTGTCTTCTTCTTTTAAGATGTTGCTTGAAATGGTACATGGATTTTCCAGTCTGACTGGGTTTGTGATGTTTTTGCAGGAGGAGGCGCCGATAAACTCAATGATTCGGAACATGTGGATTCAATAGACCATCTAATGCAGACGTTAGGTGGCCAAATTGCTTTATTAAATAATAGGTTAATAGTGGCTTTAGATTTCATACCTATTTTGAATGTTGAACCATTTGCAGTACCTACCATTTTCCTTAAGCAGGGCGTAACATCTAATAAACTCTTTAAACCCCAATTTTTCTTTAATGAAATGAACCACTTGTATAGGTGTATATTCTGGTGTTAAGTTGCTAACAACTACATAATGCCAATTTTCTTTTATAGGTTTTGACATTTTTTCTGGAATTACTTGGGAACCTTTGACCTCATCTGTTTGGGTGGCTACAAAATACGATTTTTCTTCTGTGGGTTTTAAACTTTTCTCCGGGATTACTTGGGAAACTTGGACCTCATCTGTTTGGGTGGCTAAAGTGGCATACAAAGTATTTTTCTTTACTTCATTTTTTGTTGGTATGTTTATTTTATTGTTAAGGTTGCACACTTGATTTGATATCTTACTGATACTGGAAGAGAGCCTTTCTAACCCCATTTTAATCTCAGTCGAATTAGAATCATGGACATGAACCTTGATTGTTTCATCGGAAGAGCCAATGAAGACTGATGATAAATTAAAAATATCTTGTTCCATCTGCCTTACAGATTTTTGAATGTTTCTAGCATCAAGAAGGTCACTTGCTTTATGGATCTCTTCAATCTTTTTTGTGAGATAGTCAAGTTTGTTGTCATTTTTTGTTACCTGATCAGGCTCTAAGAAGAGATATTTATCTTGTTGCCGAACAATTACTCAGCAGTTACATATAATATGTTCAGCCGTTTTATTTGCATACTTCCAGAATTTGCATATTTCACTGTCCACTTTGCACATTTCACAGACATGGAATCTGAGTGGACAATGTCTTGTAAGAATTTCAGAGAAGTTCAAGTGTGTGAAGCTCTAAGAGTAATTTAGAGTAGCACAGTACAGGTCATATTAATGGTCGTGTTTATCTTTGACCTAAAGTGTTTTTATAGTAAGCTACACTTTTTTCCCAATTACAAACTAGGTCATATTTGGTCATTCTTTTGCGAGACTATTAGCAATCTCGTTTTTAATAATCCATTTATGTCCTGGTACATACGACACAGTTACTTTGTTGTTTTTGGCCAGTTGTATAATAGCCTGTTTGCAGCTTCATGGTGTTTTTGACTTGAACGTGGTAGATTGCAGAGCTTTTAAAACAGCTTGGTTTGCCAGGGCTATTGAAAGCCTAGAATGCGGGACAAATGCGGCGGTAACAATTTGCGGCGGTGAGACAATCGCGGCGGTATCCCTAATTTACCTGACCGCAATAAATTCAGATAAATATGAAGTGGGACATTTTCGGCGGTGCTTTTATATAGGTACTGTATACAAATTCGAAATTTATTACCTATTAATAATGTTTTATTGTGGCCTGCATCAAATATAATTCTATTTGAATTTTTTCATAACTTTTAAGTGAAATTGAATTTTATTAGTATAGTTTATCCAAAACCACTTGAATGGGCGTGGTCAACGCGCTTTTCGAATTACCAAGAATTCTCTTCATGGGCGTACAGGTGTGAGTCGGAAAGTTAAAAGCAACATTAAATACAAATTTTAATAGGTTCGTCCATATAATGATGTTCTTTTGAGTTTCCCCTGGTAAAATCGTAAAAATAATTCCTATCCAAGTGGGTCTAGTTATACATTACCTAAATATTTTTGTTCGTTTACATTTCATTCACAATTTTATAGGAAATTTGTAGTAGCAATTATAATTTTAATTTCGTTTCAAGAAATTTTAATCTCTTTTACTAAGGGAATTTGCAAATGTCCCTTAATTTCACAGAAAATCGGTAAAACCCATTGCAGTTTAATTTGTAAATATCCCTTAATTTCACAGAAAATAGGTAAAACCCATTGCAGTTTTATTTGCAAGTATCCTATTGGTCCTTTGATGATTAAGGATATCTGAGGGAAGTATTAAGCCAGTTTATCTATTTAAGCGAAAGGGCTTTTGTCTTCAATATAAAATTCATTCATAAATTTCGATTCATCAGTTCTTAGTCGTTTTGTTATTATCTTCTAGACACCTTCTTAGTTTTAATACAAGATGAATACTGAAGTGTTGAAATTAATTAAAATTTCAGCAGATAGAGAAGTAGCAGTGTTCGGAGGCTATACCTACAGATTTAAAGAAGTATATAAAAATGGCAATAGAAGATGGGTATGTCAAAAAGATAAAAAAGAAAAATGTGAGGGAGCTTTAATTACGTTTGAGACGACAGTGATAAAACTGTTAACCACGTTTGTAAAGTCGACCCGGCAAAATCAGAGGTTTATCAACATATTCAATCGTCCAAAAAAAGATCCAGAGAAGAAAACACCACACCACAAATGGTTTATCAGGAAGAATTTGGTGCTCTATTAGATAAGGGGTACGATTTTGTTACTAAAATACCGTCGTATTCAGCTTTTAAGAGGAATTTTAACCGCTGGAAATTACAAGTGAAAGGATACCAAAAAGAGCCCTCTACTTCAGACAAAGTCGTATTTCCTGATGAAGTGATTCTACTCCGAGACGGATCAAAATTTATTGTTGCTGACGAATTAATCGATGAAGAAAGGATTATAGTTATGGCTACAAAGAAAGGAATAAATATAATGGAAACATCGAAAATTATTTTGATTGATGGAACGTTAAGAAGCTGTTCAAAACAATTTAAGCAAATTTATTCATTTCATGTAGACATTGGAAGTACTCACGAAGAAACAAACATAATGCCAGTTATGTTTGCCTTATTGGAAAGTAAAAAATCGAAAACTTATGAAAATTTGTTTCAAATAGTGAAAACAGTTGTGAGTAATTGTAATCCTAATATAATTAAAGTAGATTTTGAATTAGCAGTAGCAACGTGCCTTAAAAAATGTTTTCCAACTGCTAAAATTAGTGGATGTAATTATCACTTTAACCAGTGTCTGTGGAGGCAAGTTTAACATCTTGGACTAACCACAGATTATATTAATAATTCTGAAATACGCCAACATGTTAAAATGTGTGCAGCACTAGCATATATTCCACCGGAAGATATAGATGATGCTTGGCTCTTGATAATGGAAAATGCACCAAACACTGACAAGATGACGGCATTTATGGATTATTTTGTAAACGAGAGGCTTGAAAATCCTAAGCGAAAGGATATGTGGAATGTATACGGTGAAAGACATCGATCAAATAATGCTGTTGAAGGATGGAATGATCGTCTGAATGCAACCTTAAAAAAGGCTCATCCACATATTTTTGATCTCGTCAACGCACTCAAGGAAGAAGCCATCTACAGTGATATGCTATGCGACAGGAAATATTCAAATATGAAGGGTAAACGACGAAGAACCAAATATATGGTAATTGACGACAGACTGCAAAGAATCCTTATACTCTAGTCAACATCTTAAAAAACGTGAAAAATTAAAATAAAGGTCCTAAAAATATGAGCGATAGCTCATTGGATTCGGAATCACCTCTAGAAAAATGTTTTTGAAGAAAAAGTGTGCAGGCAAAAAATTGCAATTGTTATTAACAAAATAAGATGAAAAAAAACAGATGTTTATGTTTTCGTTAATAACTCGAAAAATATTAATATTTAAGCAATTTTAAAAAAAGTTCGTTAAAGAGGAGGAAATTTCCGAAAAAAAAGTCCGTCCTCCCGGAACTCTATATCCATTATTTATAACTTTAATTTGACGTTGAAAATGGGGCTTTGAGCGGCTTTTACGGAATACGCGCGCTACCGCTAAACGGTGTTTATCAGATAAAATATTTTTTTTATGACATAAAATGTTATTTTAAAAATTTGAAAAAATTCCAGTATTTTCCTAACACTTGAAAGAATCTAAATCAGCTGGAAAAAACATTTTATCACTGTTTTTCAAAAAGTTATTCAATTGTTAACTAACAAATTTTTTCCTAATATCTGTTGACATAAACAATGGGATAAAAGGTTTACATAATTGGCCTAAAAATTTGAAACTTTGTGGAGCCCTTTTCATATGTATACTTTACAAGATTCTGTAATAAATATTTATAAAAGTTTATTAATTTGTTAATTATGATTTTTCATAACTATTGCAAAATATAGCGAAAAAGTAAAGAAAAATATAGAATTTTTCCAAATAAATGCATGTAGTATCTAATAAACAATAAATACGAATTTGGTCTTAGAATTATTTGAAAGAGAAACTTATTTTCTATAAAAAACTCCTAAATATCCTTTATCATATCTCCAATAGTTTAAAAGATATATAATTTTTTTAATTGGCAAGTTATTTGGCGCTACAGTTAACGTGACGTCTGATATTAGAAAGTATTATTAACAAATGAATAAACTTGTATAAAGATTTATCGCAGGATCTTGTAAAGTATACATATGAAAAGGGCTCCACGAATTTTCAAATTTTTAGGCCAATTATTTATACCTTTTATCCCATTGTTTATGTCAACAGAGATTAGGAAAAAATTTGTTAGTTAACAATTAAATAACTTTTTGAAAAACAGCGATAAAATGTTTTTTCCAACTGAATTAGATTCTTTCAAGTGTTAGGAAAATACTGGAATTTTTTCAAATTTTTAAAATAACATTTTATGTCATAAAAAAAATATTTTATCTGATAAACACCGTTTAGCGGTAGCGCGCGTATTCCGTAAAAGCCGCTCAAAGCCCCATTTTCAACGTCAAATTAAAGTTATAAATAATGGATATAGAGTTCCGGGAAGACGGACTTTTTTTTCGGAAATTTCCTCCTCTTTAACGAGCTTTTTTCAAAATTGCTTAAATATTAATATTTTTCCAGTTATTAACAAAAACATAAACATCTGTTTTTTTCATCTTATTTTGTTAATAACAATTGCAATTTTTTGCCTGCACACTTTTTCTTCAAAAACATTTTTCTAGAGGTGATTCCGAATCCAATGAGCTATCGCTCATATTTTTAGGACCTTTATTTTAATTTTTCACGTTTTTGAAGATGTTGACTAGAGTATTAGTGAATATAAAGCTAACAGAAATTTAAAAAAATGTCTCGAAACTTTAGCCTATATTCAGAAACTGAAATAAAGCTGAATACAACTTCCATTGTAAAGAGTATTGTACATAGTTGTAAGTAGTTTTATACATATTTGAAAATAGTTTTGTTCAGATTTGCAATTAATAATAATAAAAAATATAGTAAGAATAACTTTTATTGTAAAAAAAGTATAAAAAATGAGGTTTTCCTAAGATAACTTAGAGACAATAGATAATTCAAATTTTGTTTATTACTAGAATACCTAAAAACGGTCCAATAGAAACTGGTTAAATCAAAATCGACTAATAACTTGTTTGAATAAATGCAATTTGATAAAAGTACTCTTGAAACTATCTAAATATAAGCTTTATTTATGAGATATTTAAATTGTTTATAAGAAAAGGGTTAAGTATTTGACAAAAATTTACTTTGTTGATGTATTCATAGGAGACTCATTAGATACTTATTTTTTTCGTAGAAACTTATCTTTTTTATATTAATTGATTGTTTAAATAAACTTCCACCCGACCAAAATTAAATCCCTTGGAATGAATTCTTATTTAGACACAAGAAAATCGATTTTTCAGTATTAGAATCTGTCGCTAATTACAATAAATTTTGAGTATTTTTGGTCTAATTTTACTGCAGTAACGTCAGTGCTAGAATGTTACAATGTTCATTTGTAAAAACACTTTATTGAAATTTTCAATGTTCAAATATTAATTTAAGTTCAATTAGAATATCGATATTTTTCGCAAAAGTTATGAGAAAAATCAATTAGGATAATATTCTATGCAGGCCGCAATAAAACATTAGGAGAAGAGAAAAAGGTAAAAAGTATGAATAAAAACATATTTTTAAATATTTTTTAATCCATATACTAAATTTAATTACGTACCGCCGAAAATGCCCCACTTCATTTTTACCTGAATTTATTGCCGTCAGGTAAATTAGGGATACCGCTGCGATTGTCTCACCGCCGCAAATTGTTACCGCCGCATTTAGTCTGACACCGAAAGCCTAACGTTAGGAGCTATTACCCCCATACCTACTCCATTTTGTGTTCTACACCCATCAGTATCATGAGTGATATCTGCTTTTGTAATTTAAGTGATTTTGGTTTGTGTTATTTCAATCTCATTATTACTAACAAAACAGCTTGAGTTCGAAATCTCATTTGGGAGATACAATGTATGTATGCAATATGCATCTTCACGGATTGAGTTGCTCCGACCCTTAGAATTTTAAAATGTACTGGGAAAGGTCGAAAAATTTTTTTAAAGCAGCACTAAAACACAATTTTATTGCGCCATCAATCCCTATAGATCAAGCCTTTTGGCCCACTAGCCCTTTTAGCTTTAGAGGTTATATTTGCGAGGTGTGGATTCGAATTAAGTTATCTGTCGAGGATAACTCTGAGGTATTTCACCTCTTCTGAAATTGAAAATATCAAAATATTTATGCTTTATTCATAACAGGAGGTTAAATCAATGATTTTCATGTTCACCTTTAACCTATATTATTGGTAAAGACATTACTAAAACAAATGTTATAGTTTACTTTTGTAAATATTTAGTATTTATGCAACTTTTTATATTTTAAGATGTACTTTTATGTGTAAATAGAGTGTAGCTTTATTTATTTTTTATTTAAAAATATGCTTAACTTAATTTGATATAATTTTCTATTCTCAATAACTTGGTATGCTCAGTATTTCCAATAAGGCACAGATTTATGTAGGTATCTATATCTCTTTACTTTTGTCAAACTTTTCTTAAGTTTATTATTAAAACAAAAAACAATTACAATGTTTTTTCTGAAAATTGTCGTGAAGAAAGTCTCCTTCCACAATGACAAAATATTTACTACATTTGCGTAACATACATGAAATCATGTACAGTATTATTATGAATTTAAACCATATTATTAGACATTACCTTTGACGAAACATCGCATAAAATCAAGTTATTAACTTGGAAAAATCGGACAAATGATATTCTACAATTTGTTTTTTTTTAAATTAGATAAAAGTATAATAGCAAGCAGATGAGTGTTTTAAGAATTTTAAAGATAGTTTCCAACAAGTGTAAACAATCTTCCACATATTTCAAACTTTAATGGATATGTTACTGTAAATAATGAATTTAGTAAGTTACCTTTTATGGCTTCCGTGGGTTTTTTAAGTACACGTACATATACTTTTTTGTCCCAATCAAAATCTGCACTTAATAAAACTTAAAATTTTTGTATACAAAACTCGAAAAACTAAATTAAAATATGTATACACAATCAATGTCTTTTTGTTTGCTAAATAACTCAGATAATAGCAAGGTCGAAATATTGCTATCACTATCAATATCGGTGGCCTTTGAAATTTTTATACATTTAACACTAGTTTGTTTATGTTCTATACTTAGTGGTGATCTACACAGAATTAATTACTTTTGTTAGAATGAACTGATATAAAATTTAATGAGGATCAAATTTCAAAAGTGTATTATTTTGTTTTGCTACATTGGAGTAATTACGTAAATTCCATAATCAAATTATATTTAAATTTGTGATTGGTTATTGTATAGTTTTATACTATTTTATTTTACAATTTCAACATTTGAAATAAACTTAAAATGATTAAGTAGGTTGTAGAATAAATTTCAAATTGTAATATAAAATTATCAACTTAAGGAATGCTGGATGAAATTTCTGATTATTAGATATATAAGTACACTATTATCTGTCAAAATGGTGTTTTGCTATAAACAGAAATCTTTCCTTGTAGATTCAAAGAACACAATAGTATATTACGCTTCAAGGGACGAAAGTTGAATTTTCGGCCCTGCGCGTCATGATGCCCGAGGCGAAAAGCCGAGGGCAACATGACACGCAGGACCGAGATTTCAACTTTTGGCCCGTGTAGTGTATACTATTTTTCTTCATACCTCGGTCGAAAGTACTTGCGGAAAGAACGAAGCGAGTGCAGCTGGTCGTGGGACAGGCATCAAATACATTCGAAGAGTCAAGTTTTGTCATTGATGATTATTTTTAAGGTAATAGATAGAAATAGAAATGACACTAGAATAAACAGTCCCTCGTTACAAGTGTAACTACGCATGAGAAATTTTTCCTCCCGCCGTAAACAGGGAGTAAATGTTAAAGACGACAAAACATCATGACGCGCAGGGCCGAAAATTCAACTTTCGTCCCGCCGTAAACAGGGAGTAAATGTTAAACTTTCTTCCCTGCAATTAGGGACGAAAGAACGTACTTTCGACCGAGGTATGAAGAAAAAATATTTGTGAACAGTTTACTATTTTTTTTAAATAATGAAAATGGAACCGAAAAACCATGTAAGGAATGGGTACAGGTCTCAATTATTTTGTTTTTATAAATAAAACAAACAAAACGAATAATATTAACTGACCTAACGATAAAGAATGCAAAAATGATCAAATGTTAATTTGCTGTTAAATGAGGTGTTAAAATGCATTTTGTGCAAAATTTTAAAAGATATTTGTAAAAAAAACTATCAGGGAAATTTGTAGGACCACAAAGGACGTAACGAAGGCATATCGATTAAGAATCTTTCTCGACCCAAAATTCCATTGAAAGGATGCTAACTTTGCACAGGTCTCTTTAAGTCTGATAGCTTACATTATCAATCTTGTAGTTCGGGTAATGCACCTAAGTAAAACTCGATAAAAAACTGAAAATCCAATCCAATCTTACTGTAAAGAAACAGAGCTTTATACTTTAAACCGCAAATCTGATTCCTTTAGCGGACGAGAAATAAGTTTTATTGCAATTAATATCATTACGAGCAAAGTATAACCCAGTTTTGGTTTTATCGCGCTGCGCTTAACACCTGTGTTAAAAATCACCGTCAACGTTATCCAAACCAATTTCTATACTTCATCGGTTGAGAATACGACGATGTTAACAGTTTATTTTCTATAAATCTACTATAACTCAGCTAAGTTCCATAAGGCATACTGACCCGATAACGTCGAAACTGATCCATGGTATAATTCCATCGATATTAATTAAAACATAGGTAACCAGTTCTTTCTCACTGCACTTAGGTAGATGGAAATTTTCTGTTGATACAGATGTGGTTAGATTTTCTTGTCTGTCTGTATGTTTGTGCGCGAGTCACATGAAAACTACTGTTTCGATTCGAATGCGGTTTTCACAGATGTATTTGTCTTCTTTTAACTTAACATCTGGTGTATAAAAACGCCACGCGAACGACGTCGCAGGTACAACTAGTTACGGTGACATATGCGAATAAATTAATATGACTGATAGGTACAGCAGCAATATAAAAACAAAATTTAAATAATATCGGTCGAATAAAACATGATATATATCTAAAATTGAAAGTGCTGGTTTAGCTTAGTAAGGTAGCTAATAGATTCACTTTTTTATAATTTGTATCTATTTGTTTTGTTTTATTCTTTTAACATAATTGCTTTCTATTAAATAAAATTATACTTTTACTGAGATGGTCAAATTTAAAGATTAAAAAAGGTTATTATAAATACTAGAGGATCTATGGCAAAAGTTCAAAGAACTTATATTAAGTATTGGCAAACATGTGGTACAATAACAATCGGTAGAAATATTATAAAACAGACTGGGTGGTGTAATAAGGAGATTAAAATGCATGTTCAAACAAAGGAAAAACTTTGGCAACAATATTTAAGGAATGGACAACAAGACTTATATAATTTCTATAAAGAACAATAAAAAAAAGTTAAGGAATTAGTAACACATGCAAAACAATCTAGTTAGAAGGAATTTGGTACAAAAATGAAAAAAATCGAAAAAATAATACAAAATTATTCTATAGAGTGTTAAAAAATATGAGAAGGGATCTAGGCCAGATTAAGCGAAAAGACAACAAAATAATTTCCGATTAAGTAGAAATTATGAATTGGTGGAAGAAACATTTTGAGGAATTATTAATTTCAATACAAAAACAAATAGTCAAAATACACCGACAGATAACCACCAAAATCCCGAAAAATTTGATCAAAAATAAAGTCGCAGAGGCAATATAAAGTTTAAAAAATGCCGAAATGGCTGATCATGGCAGAATTACTCCTGAAATGTTGAAAAAACTAAAATACACAGGTTTAAAGATTTTAACTAAAATGTTTAAGAAAGCTTAGAATACAGGAACAGCACCTTACGACTGGGGGATTGGAATTATACTACCATTGTTTTACAAAGTTGATACAAAAAATTGTAATAACTACCGAGGTATTACATTGCTAAGTATAGTGTCTAAAACTTACGAGTATATAATAAATAAGATGCTGCAAACTATCATAAAACCAAATTTTATCGCAGAGTAGTCTTAGAAGAGGTCGTATTACGCAAGATCATATATTTACTATTAAACAGTTCATTAAGAAAACAAGAGTAAGAAATACCGAGATATATTATGTACGTTGCATTTCTTGACCTAGATTAGGCGTTCGATAAAGTGTCACAAAATAAAATTATCTAAAAAGATAACACCAGATCCGAAGAGTTCCAAATAAATGAAGGCTTAAGGCAGGGAGGAGTACTAAGTCCGACATCATTCATTTTGGTTATGGACGATATTATCAAAGCAGTAGAAAAGAAAGAACATCATGTCGGTTACAGAAAACTTAAATCTGTAGGAATATTTGAATGTGCATTTGCTGACGACCTGATGATTTTGGCTGATAAGGAAAATGATCTTTAGCGTTATCTAGATATATGGAACAAGGAACAGAAACTTAAAGATTAATTCATGGTAATTAGGAATATATATATATACAAAAGGGGAAAATTATTGGGCATGTACGCAAAAAGGATCAATAAGGCCACGAGTAGGAATGGTAACCGCAGACATGCATGTTTCTGGCTCATTAGCCGTCATCAGTGCGGCATAACCAAGTAGGGTATTGCACTTGGCTAGCAAAAGTGTTGGGTACTTGGGAGCAAAGGATGTTGGGGAAACATGTGTAAAGAAACATAAAAACACAAAAACAACGAAAGCTCACACAGGAGTCCTATCGCCATTTTGTGCTTTCGGCCAGCTCTGCCAATGGGTTTTCGGCTAGCAACCAGCGTCGCAACGTTGGCGAAACGGACTCAGTGTGTTTGAGTCGTTCTAAGCCCAGGATATGAAATAAACAAAGTGCCAAGAAAATGCGTATTAATATAGCCGAAAACCCATTGGCACAGCTGGCCGAAACCACAAAATGGCGATAGGACTTCTGTGTGAGCTTTCGTTGTTTTTGTGTTTTTATGTTTCTTTACACATGTTTCCCCAACATCCTTTGCTCCCAAGTACCCAACACTTTTGCTAGCCAAGTGCAATACCCTACTTGGTTATGCCGCACTGATGACGGCTAATGAGCCAGAAAGATGCATGTCTGCGGTTACCATTCCTACTCGTGGCCTTATTGATCCTTTTTGCGTACATGCCCAATAATTTTCCCCTTTTGTTTATATTAATACGCATTTTCTTGGCACTTTGTTTATATATATATATATATATATATATATATATATATATATATATATATATATATATCGATAGAATTTAATGATCCAAGAATACAACAGGTACGTGTATATAATTATCTAGATGTGGAAATCGACAATAAAGGAAGAAGAAATTAAACAAAGAATCTCTAGCGCATCACGTTTTTATCATATTATAGGCAGAATGTTTATTGCTAAAAAAAGGAGTACGAAAACAAAGTTGAAGGTATACAATACTGATACTGTGTTCGGGCCAATTCTACCATTTAAGTTACGTAATAATTCGAGCAAAGCATGAAAGGAAAGTGGATGCGATAGAATTAAAATACCTTCGTAAAGTGAAAGGTATTATATGGCTGCATAAGGTGGGATGACACTATGAGACAAGAGTTGCAGATAGAACCAATTCTCAATATGATCAATTGAAATAGGCTTAAATTGTTTGGCAAAAGTATGCAATAAGAACTAAAAATATCATTTTAATGACAACTGTTATCACAATATAAACCATATAAATCTTTATAGTAGGTGGTAGATGGAACTTACCATCGCCCGAGGAGGTACATCGCTGCAACTCGTTAAGATGGAGTGAAATGTTCTAAACATGTTTCCTCATTTGAGATGTAAGTCGGTTCTTTCCCTTCCCTTTTCTAGAAAATCCCATGATGAGTTTTCCAGAAGGTTAATGTCCCGGAAGTAAAATAGTTCCCCATTCGGATATCCGGGGGGGGGGGGTACAATCTCGAGAAAGTCATGATGGAAATAATAACATAGCCATTGATCAGTCTACTAGTAGACCAACCTCTAGTTCGGTCAATTTTACCCAGAAGCCAAAACGCAAAACAGATTGCATATTAACATTCACTAACATCTGCGGGTTAAATGCCAACATTAACGCAACCCATCACTATTTACAGCCTATAAAAGCTCACGTTCTTACCGAAACACAAGTTTCTGGGAAAAATAGCCTGAAGCATCTTAAATTTCCAGGTTACGAACTTCACCACAACTTTAAACGGCACCATGGTGTATGTGTTTACGTAAGATGCACACTTTCCTGCTCTAGACTACCTGCACTAGAAAACAACAGAGACAACATCCTTTGGCTAAAATTAACACGTAAAGCCTCTTGCAAATTTATATGTTGTATTTATCGGCCATCAGACTGTAATTGCGGCGAACTACTAGACTATTTATCAAAAAAGATCGACTACCTTAATAATAGCAAATTTATATGTTGTATTTATCGGCCATCAGACTTTAATTGCGACGAACTATTAGACTATTTATCACAAAAGATCGACTACCTTAATAGTGAGTACCCTTCTGCTGAGATAATTGGGCTTGGAGACTTTAATGATCACCACGAAAAGTGGCTTAAGTCCAATCAAAACGGACACAGAAGGCAGGCTAACTAAAGAGTTTGCAATTAGCCATGAGCTGTTCCAGCTAATCGACAAGAACACTTACTTTCCCAGAGCTGCCAATCACAGTTCTAATACTCTGACCACTCACCCTAAGCAATATAATGTAAATGTTCTGTCTCCCCTAGGTAACTCTAATCATGCTGTAGTAGAAGTCAAATGTCTAATCGACCTCACCCATTTGAGGCACCGCCCAAGAGAACTTTTTGGAACTTAAAAAAAGCAGATTGGGAATGCCTTCGAAAATACTTTGCAACAGTATAACTGAAATCATTCAGTGTGCATGAAATCTTACAGAAGCCGTGCTTTAATAAAGATTGCAGTGTAGCTCGAAAAGCAATGATCAAGTCCCACAAATTATTCCTACAAAATGTATCAGAAGAAACAAAACAGGATTATATAAACGCTTGAAACAGATACAACACCACTATTTCCAATTCCAAAAGTCTCTTTGACGATCAAACCCTAATGGAAGCCGATCGTTTTGGACTCTCGCCAAACATATCAACAATAATGTTACAAATAGTTCCTCCACTCACAGCAGATGACGGCTCAATAGTTACGTCCTCCACAGAAAAGACAAAACTCTTTGTTAAAATATTCTCTTCGAACTCGACACTTAACCCACCGGAAAACATGGAACTACCTTCTATTCCACGGACTTCCAAACAATGAACAATATCACATTTAGTGTTAAGCGTGTGCAGAGAGTCCTTGCTACTCTAAATATAAACAAAGCAAGCGGCCTTGATGAAATACCTGCTTTACTCTTAAAAGCTTGTGCTCCTGAACTAGCACCGGTTTTCACTAAGCTATTTCAACTATCATAATATGATACTGATATATTTCCAGAATGCTGGAAAACTGCTCAAATACAACCAGTCCCGAAGAAAGCCTGTAAAACCCTGCCTTCTAACTACAGAAGCATAGCTCTTCTATCTGTTATTAGCAAAACCATGGAGAACCACAAGATCCTGAGCTACCTTGAGACAGGCAATATGTTTTTCGCCAACAAAGGTCAACAGTTGATCTGCTGGCATATGTAACTCATGTCTGGAGTAAAACCATCCACCGCTATGGGGAAACTGAAATAGTATCACTAGACATCTCAAAAGCATTTGGTCAAGTGTGGCATGCAGCTCTTTTGAGCAAACTGTGTTTATTCGGACTCTCGCCAAACCTTTGTAGATGGATATCCAACTTTCTCTCCAACAGGCACATTCAAGTTGCCGTAGATGGACATTCCTCCAACCTCTACAAGATTAACGCTGGAGTTCCCCAAGGATTGGCTCTAGCTCCTACTTTATTCCTATTACACATTAATGATCTACTTGAAGCCACTTATAACGCGATACTCCCAATTACAAACTAGGTCATATTTGGTCATTCTTTTGCGGGACTATTAGCAATCTCGTTTCTAACAATCCATTTATGTCCTGGTACATACAACACAGTTACTTTGTTGTTTTTAGCCAGTTGTATAATAGCCTGTTTGCAGCTTCATGGTGTTTTTGACTTGAACGTGGTAGATTGCAGAGCTTTTAAAACAGCTTGGTTTGCCAGGGCTATTGAAAGCCTAGAATGCGGGACAAATGCGGCGGTAACAATTTGCGGCGGTGAGACAATCGCGGCGGTATCCCTAATTTACCTGACCGCAATAAATTCAGATAAATATGGAGTGGGACATTTTCGGCGGTGCTTTTATATACTGTATACAAATTCGAAATTTATTACCTATTAATAATGTTTTATTGTGGCCTGCATCAAATATAATTCTATTTGAATTTTTTCATAACTTTTAAGTGAAATTGAATTTTATTAGTACCTAAATATTTTTGTTCGTTTACATTTCATTCACAATTTTATAGGAAATTTGTAGTAGCAATTATAATTTTAATTTCGTTTCAAGAAATTTTAATCTCTTTTACTAAGGGAATTTGCAAATGTCCCTTAATTTCACAGAAAATCGGTAAAACCCATTGCAGTTTTATTTGCAAGTATCCTATTGGTCCTTTGATGATTAAGGATATCTGAGGGAAGTATTAAGCCAGTTTATCTAATTAAGCGAAAGGGCTTTTGTCTTCAATATAAAATTCATTCATAAATTTCGATTCATCAGTTCTTAGTCGTTTTGTTATTATCTTCTAGACACCTTCTTAGTTTTAATACAAGATGAATACTGAAGTGTTGAAATTAATTAAAACTTCAGCAGATAGAGAAGTAGCAGTGTTCGGAGGCTATACCTAGAGATTTAAAGAAGTATATAAAAATGGCAATAGAAGATGGGTATGTCAAAAAGATAAAAAAGAAAAATGTGAGGGAGCTTTAATTACGTTTGAGACGACAGTGATAAAAACTGTTAACCACGTTTGTAAAGTCGACCCGGCAAAATCAGGGGTTTATCAACATATTCAATCGTCCAAAAAAAGATCCAGAGAAGAAAACACCACACCACAAATGGTTTATCAGGAAGAATTTGGTGCTCTATTACATAAGGGGTACGATTTTGGTACTGAATACCGTCGTATTCAGCTTTTAAGAGGAATTTTAACCGCTGGAAATTAGAAGTGAAAGGATACCAAAAAGAGCCCTCTACTTCAGACAAAGTCGTATTTCCTGATGAAGTGATTCTACTACGAGACGGATCAAAATTTATTGTTGCTGACGAATTAATCGATGAAGAAAGGATTATAGTTATAACTACAAAGAAAGGAATAAATATAATGGAAACATCGAAAATTATTTTGATTGATGGAACGTTTAGAAGCTGTTCAAAACAATTTAAGCAAATTTATTCATTTCATGTAGACATTGGAAGTACTCACGAAGAAACAAACATAGTGCCAGTTATGTTTGCCTTATTGGAAGGTAAAAAATCGAAAACTTATGAAAATTTATTTCAAATAGTGAAAACAGTTGTGAGTAATTGTAATCCTAATATAATTAAAGTAGATTTTGAATTAGCAGTAGCAACGTGCCTTAAAAAATGTTTTCCAACTGCTAAAATTAGTGGATGTAATTATCACTTTAACCAGTGTCTGTGGAGGCACGTTCAACATCTTGGACTAACCACAGATTATATTAATAATTCTGAAATACGCCAACATGTTAGAATGTGTGCAGCACTAGCATATATTCCACCGGAAGATATAGATGATGCTTGGCTCTTGATAATGGAAAATGCACCAAACACTGACAAGATGACCGCATTTATGGATTATTTTGTAAACGAGTGGCTTGAAAATCCTAAGCGAAAAGATATGTGGAATGTATACGGTGAAAGACATCGATCAAATAATGCTGTTGAAGGATGGAATCATCGTCTGAATGCAACCTTAAAAAAGGCTCATCCACATATTTTTGATCTCGTCAACGCACTCAAGAAAGAAGCCATCTACAGTGATATGCTATGCGACAGGAAATATTCAAATATGGAGGGTAAACGACGAAGAACCAAATATATGGTAATTGACGACAGACTGCAAAGAATCCTTATACTCTAGTCAACATCTTCAAAAACGTGAAAAATTAAAATAAAGGTCCTAAAAATATGAGCGATAGCTCATTGGATTCGGAATCACCTCTAGAAAAATGTTTTTGAAGAAAAAGTGTGCAGGCAAAAAATTGCAATTGTTATTAACAAAATAAGATGAAAAAAAACAGATGTTTATGTTTTCGTTAATAACTCGAAAAATATTAATATTTAAGCAATTTTAAAAAAAGTTCGTTAAAGAGGAGGAAATTTCCGAAAAAAAAGTCCGTCCTCCCGGAACTCTATATCCATTATTTATAACTTTAATTTGACGTTGAAAATGGGGCTTTGAGCGGCTTTTACGGAATACGCGCGCTACCGCTAAACGGTGTTTATCAGATAAAATATTTTTTTTATGACATAAAATGTTATTTTAAAAATTTGAAAAAATTCCAGTATTTTCCTAACACTTGAAAGAATCTAAATCAGTTGGAAAAAACATTTTATCACTGTTTTTCAAGAAGTTATTCAATTGTTAACTAACAAATTTTTTCCTAATATCTGTTGACATAAACAATGGGATAAAAGGTTTACATAATTAGCCTAAAAATTTGAAACTTTGTGGAGCCCTTTTCATATGTATACTTTACAAGATTCTGTAATAAATATTTATAAAAGTTTATTAATTTGTTAATTATGATTTTTCATAACTATTGCAAAATATAGCGAAAAAGTAAAGAAAAATATAGAATTTTTCCAAATAAATGCATGTAGTATCTAATAAACAATAAATACGAATTTGGTCTTAGAATTATTTGAAAGAGAAACTTATTTTCTATAAAAAACTCCTAAATATCCTTTATCATATCTCCAATAGTTTAAAAGATATATAATTTTTTTAATTGGCAAGTTATTTGGCGCTACAGTTAACGTGACGTCTGATATTAGAAAGTATTATTAACAAATTAATAAACTTGTATAAAGATTTATCGCAGGATCTTGTAAAGTATACATATGAAAAGGGCTCCACGAATTTTCAAATTTTTAGGCCAATTATTTATACCTTTTATCCCATTGTTTATGTCAACAGAGATTAGGAAAAAATTTGTTAGTTAACAATTCAATAACTTTTTGAAAAACAGCGATAAAATGTTTTTTCCAACTGAATTAGATTCTTTCAAGTGTTAGGAAAATACTGGAATTTTTTCAAATTTTTAAAATAACATTTTATGTCATAAAAAAAATATTTTATCTGATAAACACCGTTTAGCGGTAGCGCGCGTATTCCGTAAAAGCCGCTCAAAGCCCCATTTTCAACGTCAAATTAAAGTTATAAATAATGGATATAGAGTTCCGGGAAGACGGACTTTTTTTTCGGAAATTTCCTCCTCTTTAACGAGCTTTTTTCAAAATTGCTTAAATATTAATATTTTTCCAGTTATTAACAAAAACATAAACATCTGTTTTTTTCATCTTATTTTGTTAATAACAATTGCAATTTTTTGCCTGCACACTTTTTCTTCAAAAACATTTTTCTAGAGGTGATTCCGAATCCAATGAGCTATCGCTCATATTTTTAGGACCTTTATTTTAATTTTTCACGTTTTTGAAGATGTTGACTAGAGTATTAGTGAATATAAAGCTAACAGAAATTTAAAAAAATGTCTCGAAACTTTAGCCTATATTCAGAAACTGAAATAAAGCTGAATACAACTTCCATTGTAAAGAGTATTGTACATAGTTGTAAGTAGTTTTATACATATTTGAAAATAGTTTTGTTCAGATTTGCAATTAATAATAATAAAAAATATAGTAAGAATAACTTTTATTGTAAAAAAAGTATAAAAAATGAGGTTTTCCTAAGATAACTTAGAGACAATAGATAATTCAAATTTTGTTTATTACTAGAATACTTAAAAACGGTCCAATAGAAACTGGTTAAATCAAAATCGACTAATAACTTGTTTGAATAAATGCAATTTGATAAAAGTACTCTTGAAACTATTTAAATATAAGCTTTATTTATGAGATATTTAAATTGTTTATAAGAAAAGGGTTAAGTATTTGACAAAAATTTACTTTGTTGATGTATTCATAGGAGACTCATTAGATACTTATTTTTTTTGTAGAAACTTATCTTTTTTATATTAATTGATTGTTTAAAGAAACTTCCACCCGACCAAAATTAAATCCCTTGGAATGAATTCTTATTTAGACACAAGAAAATCGATTTTTCAGTATTAGAATCTGTCGCTAATTACAATAAATTTTGAGTATTTTTGGTCTAATTTTACTGCAGTAACGTCAGTGCTAGAATGTTACAATGTTCATTTGTAAAAACACTTTATTGAAATTTTCAATGTTCAAATATTAATTTAAGTTCAATTAGAATATCGATATTTTTCGCAAAAGTTATGAGAAAAATCAATTAGGATAATATTCTATGCAGGCCGCAATAAAACATTAGGAGAAGAGAAAAAGGTAAAAAGTATGAATAAAAACATATTTTTAAATATTTTTTAATCCATATACTAAATTTAATTACGTACCGCCGAAAATGCCCCACTTCATTTTTACCTGAATTTATTGCCGTCAGGTAAATTAGGGATACCGCCGCGATTGTCTCACCGCCGCAAATTGTTACCGCCGCATTTAGTCTGACACCGAAAGCCTAACGTTAGGAGCTATAACCCCCATACCTACTCCATTTTGTGTTCTACACCCATCAGTATCATGAGTGATATCTGCTTTTGTAATTTAAGTGATTTTGGTTTGTGTTATTTCAATCTCATTATTACTAACAAAATAGCTTGAGTTCGAAATCTCATTTGGGAGATACAATGTATGTATGCAATATGCATCTTCACGGATTGAGTTGCTCCGACCCTTAGAATTTTAAAATGTACTGGGAAAGGTCGAAAAATTTTTTTAAAGCAGCACTAAAACACAATTTTATTGCGCCATCGATCCCTATAGATCAAGCCTTTTGGCCCACTAGCCCTTTTAGCTTTAGAGGTTATATTTGCGAGGTGTGGATTCGAATTAAGTTATCTGTCGAGGATAACTCTGAGGTATTTCACCTCTTCTGAAATTGAAAATATCAAAATATTTATGCTTTATTCATAACAGGAGGTTAAATCAATGATTTTCATGTTCACCTTTAACCTATATTATTGGTAAAGACATTACTAAAACAAATGTTATAGTTTACTTTTGTAAATATTTAGTATTTATGCAACTTTTTATATTTTAAGATGTACTTTTATGTGTAAATAGAGTGTAGCTTTATTTACTTTTTTATTTAAAAATATGCTTAACTTAATTTGATATAATTTTCTATTCTCAATAACTTGGTATGCTCAGTATTTCCAATAAGGCACAGATTTATGTAGGTATCTATATCTCTTTACTTTTGTCAAACTTTTCTTAAGTTTATTATTAAAACAAAAAACAATTACAATGTTTTTTCTGAAAATTGTCGTGAAGAAAGTCTCCTTCCACAATGACAAAATATTTACTACATTTGCGTAACATACATGAAATCATGTACAGTATTATTATGAATTTAAACCATATTATTAGACATTACCTTTGACGAAACATCGCATAAAATCAAGTTATTAACTTGGAAAAATCGGACAAATGATATTCTACAATTTGTTTTTTTTTAAATTAGATAAAAGTATAATAGCAAGCAGATGAGTGTTTTAAGAATTTTAAAGATAGTTTCCAACAAGTGTAAACAATCTTCCACATATTTCAAACTTTAATGGATATGTTACTGTAAATAATGAATTTAGTAAGTTACCTTTTATGGCTTCCGTGGGTTTTTTAAGTACACGTAGGTACATATACTTTTTTGTCCCAATCAAAATCCGCACTTAATAAAACTTAAAATTTTTGTATACAAAACTCGAAAAACTAAATTAAACTATGTATACACAATCAATGTCTTTTTGTTTGCTAAATAACTCAGATAATAGCAAGGTCGAAATATTGCTATCACTATCAATATCGGTGGCCTTTGAAATTTTTATACATTTAACACTAGTTTGTTTATGTTCTATACTTAGTGGTGATCTACACAGAATTAATTACTTTTGTTAGAATGAACTGATATAAAATTTAATGAGGATCAAATTTCAAAAGTGTATTATTTTGTTTTGCTACATTGGAGTAATTACGTAAATTCCATAATCAAATTATATTTAAATTTGTGATTGGTTATTGTATAGTTTTATACTATTTTATTTTACAATTTCAACATTTGAAATAAACTTAAAATGATTAAGTAGGTTGTAGAATAAATTTCAAATTGTAATATAAAATTATCAACTTAAGGAATGCTGGATGAAATTTCTGATTATTAGATATATAAGTACACTATTATCTGTCAAAATGGTGTTTTGCTATAAACAGAAATCTTTCCTTGTAGATTCAAAGAACACAATAGTATATTACGCTTCAAGGGACGAAAGTTGAATTTTCGGCCCTGCGCGTCATGATGCCCGAGGCGAAAAGCCGAGGGCAACATGACACGCAGGACCGAGATTTCAACTTTTGGCCCGTGTAGTGTATACTATTTTTCTTCATACCTCGGTCGAAAGTACTTGCGGAAAGAACGAAGCGAGTGCAGCTGGTCGTGGGACAGGCATCAAATACATTCGAAGAGTCAAGTTTTGTCATTGATGATTATTTTTAAGGTAATAGATAGAAATAGAAATGACACTAGAATAAACAGTCCCTCGTTACAAGTGTAACTACGCATGAGAAATTTTTCCTCCCGCCGTAAACAGGGAGTAAATGTTAAAGACGACAAAACATCATGACGCGCAGGGCCGAAAATTCAACTTTCGTCCCGCCGTAAACAGGGAGTAAATGTTAAACTTTCTTCCCTGCAATTAGGGACGAAAGAACGTACTTTCGACCGAGGTATGAAGAAAAAATATTTTAAGATTAGTAGTAGGGAATAAAAATCTGCTAAAGATAAAAGGGATTACAAATATTCCCTTTAGGCACAATAATAAATATATCAATTATCTCGATATACACAAAACCAACATGTGTTCATGTCGCAGCCATTTGGTTAAATTAGCCAATTAGTTAATAGTTAATAAAACTACAATCACTTAACGTTTAACAACTTGGCGTAAAGTCAGCCAAATGGTTTAAATAGTTTTTTGCCATTGCGGTGCTAGTATCTAGTCATCAAACCAATACGGTGTCAATAGCACAAACCGTGAAGGTTATTTTAAATTCTGGTGTGCAATTTTAAGCGAAATTAAAGAAAGAAATTAAAATATTATTATGTTTGATAGAATTATTTTATTATAGTTTAAACTTTATTTGCTAAATCATTAAAATCTGTCTACGGTTGTAAGTATTCTTTGGTGTTAATCCCTGACCGAATATTTACAATAAAGCGACATTGGTTGCCTAATGTATTATGTAATTGATGAATTTATAACGTCAAGTTTTAAACAGGATAATAAACGAAAATAAGCCCATTTTTTGAATCATTCCAAAACAAAAGTATTGATACTGTATTATAGCGCTAGTTTCGGAACATCCCTAGTTAGGTACTAATCAGTCGTTAGTGAATCTCACCGAATCATAACCACGTTTTTTACTTTTATCTTTTCGAATTTAGCAAATAAAACATTATATACTTAAGTATGGAGTTGTAAAATGATTCTATATCTTTCGCAGGTTTTCGTCAAAAATTTGAATCGAAATTGACTGAATACGAATAAAATTATTGTTATTATTGAGTTGGTTTACTATTACGAACGTAACTTTATATTCGGGTTCTCTATTATATTTCGCGTTATTATGTTATTGACGCATAATCTAATAATATTTTTTTGGGATCTCAAAAAAAAACATGGACTGTTAAAAAAGTTTTGGAGATAATGAACAATATTTGAAAAGCGCGAGGGACCATGGGTTTCAACCAACCCAACACAGCTATGGATTATTACTGGTTATCAAAGTATGATATTGTAACGGGATAACCGTAAAGGAAGGGACCTTATTTTGAAAGATTGTTGTTGACAGTTGATTTTTAGAAGTTTGTAAAAAAAATCAACTGGCCATTTTAAATAATGTTTCTAGAAAATTCTAGAAACTTCTAAACACACTAACTAGATTAAATAATGTTGTATATAAGGGGATGCACGGACAGTTAACGTCAGTTCGAGTCAAGTGTTCACAAGAGTTCATTGTATTGTCAAGTAGTTAGACGTTATCCAGCAGAGTTCAGTGTATCTTAACAATTTTGTAAATAAATTGTGTAAAAAGCCCCCATAAGTGTTTCAAATTGGTGTCAGGTGTGGGGTGAAGATATAAGAATGCCTGGAAAAAAGATAAATGAACTATTGGTGGCTGAGCTCAGAAGAGAGCTTGAAGAATTAGAATTGGAAACTACTGGGACCAAATCTGTATTGTTGAATAGGCTCCGTGAATACTACCTAAGTAATAATTTGGACCCTGACGTTGTGGAGTTCGATGACCCGGTTCAAAAAGCAATTTCTGAACTATCGCAACGAATAACGAACCAACAAGAAGAACAAACTCAACAACTTTCCCAGTTGTCCAGTCAGATAAGCAGCCAGCGCGAAGATATGTCCCAGCTGAAAGAGGAGCTATCAGGACGAATGACGAGCCAGCAAGAGGAGCTATCCAGTCAGATGAGAAGCCAGCGCGAAGATATGTCCCAGCTGAAAGAGGAGCTATCAGGACGAATGACGAACCAACAAGAGGAGCTATCCAGTCAGATAAGAAGCCAGCGCGAAGAGGTGTCCCAGCTATCACAACGGATGTCTACCCTACCAGAAGAGTTATCCAGTTCCTTCTCCCAGCAAATATCACACCTTCGTGACGAGCAAAATCAGCAAGTTGCCAACTTGAATCAGCAGGTAGACAACTTGAATCAGCAAGTGGACAACATGAATCAGCAAGTGACCAATATGCGAGACGAGCAAAATCAACAAGTCGCCAACTTGCGAGACGAGCAAAACCAGATCAACCAGCAAATGCAGTCCGAGATAAGGAAGCTTCAACAAGAACAGGAAGCTAGCCGCCGAAACCAAACCATCCACCACGGCGACGGAGATGCAAGAAGGATGGAAACCTGCCACGCAGACGTCGAACGACAAAGAAGCGAGGAGACGACCCATGTACGAACGACGATGAAACCCCCGACCTTCGACGGGAAGACTTCCTGGCCAAATTACCTGAAACAATTCGACGCAGCGGCCAGAGCAAATGGATGGTCATCCCAGGAGAAAGCATTGTCCCTAACCGTAGCTCTGCGAGGCGAAGCTTTAGACGTCTTGCAATCATAGACACCGAGTGAAGCTGACAACTTCGAGTTATTGGTCAATCGTCTAGAGATGCGTTATGGTCAAACTCATCTACAACCGGTGTACCGAATGCAGTTAAAGAGCCGAAAACAGAAAAACGGAGAAACTATCCAGGAATTTGAAGCGGATGTAGCAAGAATGGTACGACTTGCGTATTCAAATGCAGCGGAGGATTTCCTGGAGTGCCTAGCAGTCCAAACCTTCACCGATGGTCTTCGAGACGTCGAGTTGCAGCGCGCTGTACGGTTGGCGCGGCCGAAGACTCTTGTGGACGCCTTGACCATTGCCCTGGAGTTTGAGGCGGCGACGGAGGCCTCACGTGGAGTTGCTCGACTAAGGGAAATCACTGGTAACTACGACCATGCCGTTCATTCCATTAGCGACGTTGAAGCGGTAGTAGAGAGATTAATGAAGTTATCTCCAAAAAGAAGGCGCCCAGTGAGATGCTGGAACTGCGGAGAACTAGGCCATATAAGAAATACGTGCCCCCAAAAAGAAAAATCTTCCGCTGAAGTACCCCAGCAGCAGGAAAACTAGAACGGGTCGACTCCTGGAGGGCGAAATTGACCCCAAACATTCCCGAAGCCCGTCACACCATTAAATTGGCAACTCTGCGACATCACGTGGACAGCTTATATGTGGATGGCCTCATTGATGGGAAGATCTTTAGCATGCTGGTAGACACTGGAGCTACAAAAACTATCGTTCGACCATCCATCATTATGCGAAAGAAGATGTGGCCTACCAGTTGGAGACTGCGTACCGCTACCGGAGATTCTGCTAGAGTCTACGGTGAGATACAGGTGACGCTACAGTTTGGTTCAACCTCTCTTGTTCACTCAGTCCTGGTGGCTGACGTTGATGAAGATGTTGTTCTGGGCATGGATGTTATGCTCCACTGTGGTTTTCATTTGGATCTTCGCCAACGTATCCTTCGTACTGGTAATGAAGAAATATTCCTGCACCGAAAACAAGTTGACAATGCCTCGATTAAGCTAATCGATGATATCGAACTTCCGGCAAGCTGCGAATGTGTCGTCACAGCGCGGTTGGATGGACTGGAGCCAGATGGTGCCCCAGCCATGATAGAGCCGAAGAACCATGACCATGAATTGGGAAAAGGACTCCTTGTGGGTAAGACTCTTGTTAGATCCGCCAAAGAGGTACCCATCCGAGTTATGAACTTGAACAATCATCCAGTTTTTCTCCGAAAGGACACGGAAATGGGAAGTTTAGAACCAGTAATGGCCATAATTCACAAGATAAATGTTACGGAAACAGATGAGACCAACGAAATTGAACAATTAATGACAAAATTAGACCCCTCTTTGTCACAATTAGAAAAGAAACAGGTAAGAGATCTACTTTACCGTTATAAACCTGTATTTGGTTCTAAAAGTAAACTAGGAAGAACTGATGTTGTACAACATAGAATTGACACTGGTGATGCACGTCCGATTCGACAGGTACCCCGAAGGATGCCTCAAGTTAAAAAGGAAGAAGCAGACAGAGCCCTTAAAGAAATGATTCAAAATGGCATAGTCGAACCATCCAGTAGTCCGTGGGCTTCTCCTGTGGTATTAGTGAGAAAAAAAGACGGATCAATGCGGTTTTGTGTCGACTATCGAAAGCTAAATGATGTCACTAAGAAGGACAGTTATCCTCTGCCAAGGATTGATGATGCCCTCGACGCTTTGGCGGGTTCTACTCTGTTTTCTACCTTGGACCTTAAAAGCGGATACTGGCAAGTTAAAATGAATCCTGCAGACAAAGAAAAGACTGCCTTTACCAGTGGATCAGGGTTATGGCAATTCACGGTCCTTCCATTTGGCCTCTGTAATGCTCCTGCGACGTTTGAACGACTAATGGAGAACATCCTGCGGGGTTTGTCATGGGAAACTTGTCTAGTTTATCTAGACGACATCATCATAATGGGTAAGACCTTTAAGGAACATTTATCTAACCTAGAAGAAGTTTTTAAAAGATTACAGAACGCTAATCTAACATTGAATGTTAAGAAATGCCACTTGTTCCAGAGACAGGTCAACTATTTAGGACATAACGTAAGCAAGGATGGCGTTGCTGTTGACCCCGCTAAGATACAAGCCGTTCAGGAATGGCCAATCCCTATCGACAAACATCAGCTCCGGAGTTTCTTGGGTCTTTGTTCCTATTACCGACGATATGTCAAGAATTTTGGAGACATCGCCAAACCCTTGACACGTTTGACAGAACAAGATAAGTCCTTCTGTTGGGATCAGGAATGTCAAGAGGCGTTTGAAATATTGAAGAAACAGCTTACGTCAGCACCTGTTCTTGCTTATCCACTTCCTGATGGTAAGCTTATTCTGGACACCGACGCCAGCAATGTGGGAATTGGAGCCGTCTTGTCACAGCTACAAGACGGTAAGGAAAGAGTGGTTGGTTACTTTAGCAAAACTTTATCGAAAGCTGAAAAGAAATACTGTGTAACTCGGCGGGAACTGTTAGCAGTTGTAAAATCCGTCGAACACTTTTATAAATATCTGTATGGCAGAAAATTCCTGATCAGAACAGACCATGCTAGTTTAAAGTGGCTACTTAGCTTTAGGAACCCAGAAGGACAGATAGCAAGATGGCTCGAAAAACTGCAGGAATATGATGTTGAAATCGAGCACAGACCTGGAACCAGACATCGTAATGCTGATGCACTTTCCAGAAGACCATGTCGACCTGATTGCCCCCATTGTACCCGTATGGAGCAGAACGAGGAAAAAGTTGCCTTAGTTAAGGTTGTGCCAGAAGACGAGAGCTCTATGCTGGAGGAGCAACAAGAAAACGATCCCGTTCTGAAAAAGATTAGGGAGTGGAAGAGAATGGACCGTCGTCCGTTGTGGAGAGAGATATCCTCATCCTCTCCTGCTTTAAAAGCATACTGGTCCCAATGGAACTCTTTAATTTTGGACGGAGGGCTCGTTAAAAGACTTGTAGAAAATTCCGAGGGCACAGAAACAAGGAAACAAATAGTGGTCCCAAGAAATGCTGTACCGGAAATTTTAAAACAGATGCATAATGATAGTTCTGGAGGACATCTGGGTATCACGAAAACGCTGCAAAAGATCCGAGATAGATTTTACTGGGTAAATTGCACTAATGATGTTAAAGATTGGTGTCGTAAATGCACTACATGTGCTGCCAGTAACGGTCCGCACCGAAAACCGAAGGCGGAAATGCAGCAATACCTGGTTGGAAGTCCTTTTGAAAGAATCGCAGTAGATGTATTGGGGCCACTTCCACAGACCGATGTAGGAAACAAGTACATCTTTGTTGTAATGGACTACTTCACTAAATGGGTTGAAGCATATGCAGTTCCCAATCAGGAAGCCACAACTTTAGCAGATATATTGGTTGAAGAATTCGTAAGCCGATTTGGGGTACCACTAGAATTACATTCAGACCAAGGAAGAAATTTTGAGAGCAAGCTGTTTCAAGAAGTTTGCCAAAGATTAGGCATCCACAAAACGAGAACCACAGCGATGCACCCTCAGTCTGATGGAATGGTGGAACGAATGAACCGGACTATAACCAACTATCTGTCAAAAGTGGTGTCAGATTGTCAGAGGGATTGGGATCGACATATTCCACTATTTCTAATGGCAATTCGATCGGCCATCAACGAATCAACTGGCCAAACGCCTGCAAAGGTCCTGTTCGGTAGAGAAATGAGGCTACCATGTGACTTGGTGTTTGGTTGTAAACCTGGTGAAGAAATGGCACGTGAACAATATGTCGCTGACCTTCAGAATCGAATGGAGAATATACACAACCTGGTGCGTGGAAAACTACAATTATCTAGTGATCGGATGAAGAGGTACTATGACACACGGACAATGGAAAAGAGTTACCAAGTTGGAGATTTAGTCTGGCTCTATAACCCCCGACGGCGTCGAGGTATTTGTCCCAAATTACAAAAGAACTGGGAAGGTCCTTACACCATCAAGAAGAAGATTAACGATGTCATTTATCGGATTGTGAAAATTCCCAGAGGGAAACCCGTCGTGGTCCATCACGATCGTTTGGCGCCTTACCAGGGAAACCACAGTGGAGATGCGCAGCAACTCCAAGAAGATGGTTTGGCTGGCTCAGGGAGTGTGCGGGATTCCGATGTAGGAAATAACATTCCAGGAGGAATGAATCTAAGGAGGGGGCAGTGTAACGGGATAACCGTAAAGGAAGGGACCTTATTTTGAAAGATTGTTGTTGACAGTTGATTTTTAGAAGTTTGTAAAAAAAATCAACTGGCCATTTTAAATAATGTTTCTAGAAAATTCTAGAAACTTCTAAACGCACTAACTAGATTAAATAATGTTGTATATAAGGGGATGCACGGACAGTTAACGTCAGTTCGAGTCAAGTGTTCACAAGAGTTCATTGTATTGTCAAGTAGTTAGACGTTATCCAGCAGAGTTCAGTGTATCTTAACAATTTTGTAAATAAATTGAGTAAAAAGCCCCCATAAGTGTTTCAATATTATGGTAATAGTTAATAAAGAGTTTTTAATATTTTAAACAAAATCTAAAAATGAATATTTTGACGTACTAGAAGAGGCTCATAAATCTTGTGGCCATGGTGGGCGGGACAAAGTTATACATGCTAATAAGTCAAAATTTCATATACCTAAAAACACGGCACCCAACTGTCTTAAAACCTTTGTTGCGAATCGAGTTTCAGAGATACAAACTAATACAACCTCTGGTATATGGTCTCATGTTGGTTCCAAGGAAAATCCCGCTGACTTACTTACGCGTGGCATTAATCCTTCTCTGCTACAGTTTTCAAGTTTATGGTGGGATGGACCATATTTCTTGCATTCAGAACCGATTTCTTGGTCTGCTCAGCCTCTTTGATAAGATAAGAAACTTCCTGAATTAAAGCAATATTTACTGGCTTTACTTGCGTTACCAGAAATAGACTTTCCACTCAACCGTTTTTCTAGTTTATCACGATTGTTACGTTGCGTAGCATACTGCCTACGTTTTATACATAATTCTTACAGTTTAGTTTCTTCTAAGTAAACAGGCTGTTTGTCTATCAAAGAGTTGAATAATGCTAAAAAATGTTTGACTAAATTAGTTCAATCACAAGCATTCAGTCGAGAGCTTTGAACTCTACTTTCAAGTAAATCCCTATCTTCCAAATGCAATCTATTATCTTTATGCCCATTTCTAGATGATGGTATTCTTTGTATAGGAAGAAGATTAAAAAATTCTACATTTAATAGAGATAAAAAACATCCTATTTTGTTACCTTCTGGTCATCCGTTCATAAAACTAGTATTCAGGAATAAACACATTAAGTCTTTGCATTTGAACCGTTAAAATCGGTGGCGCGACTCACACTTTTGTATATACCCTCTACGGCTGAGCTGGGCACAAATTTGCCAGTAGAGAAACCACTTACCCATCTTAACTGGAGTTGGAGATTTCAATTTAAATCATAAGTTTAATTTTTTAAAATTTGATTTTATTTTATTTTTACTAAAAGTACTTGGCAAATTTTTGGCGCCCAACGTGGGGCATATTTTTTTAAATTGGGCCTATTTTTTTTAAATTGGGGCGAAATTTTTTTTTATTGTGCGAAATTATCACTTTTATCTTGTTTTAAAGTTGTTTTTAATTGGTGAGCTAAGTAAGACTGAGTAACTTGATAACTTTTGGGTATTTACAGCAAATATTTTTATTATTACTATCTTTTTTTTTATGCTAAAACATATTTCACATTTATCGAATTACCGCTAACACCCTAGTGATTTTAAACATCTATATTGTTGCGATTTTATTTTGAGACATATCCGGACATTTGTTTTGCTTTTATCTTACGTGATATTTGTAGTTTATCTTTCCGTATCGTGGGGAATTTTCTTTATTGTGTAATTATTGCTGTCCGGTTATTTTTCTATTTTATTTTACTTTACGTAATGTTATGATGCATTTCATGTGGTATGTTTATCTTATCTTTTTATCTTATTGTAACTTACCTTATCTCTATCGTGACCTTTTAATTTGTTATCTGTTCTGTAAATATGGATATTCTCGTGTTGTAACTTCTATATCGGAGATCCGAAGACGGTTGAAATGTAATAAAGCAAACACTTTCTGGATCCAAGTTTCGTTTTACCTTTTATTATCTTGTTTTATCTTCCGTTGCTTGGATTCACTCCCTTGTCAACATTACCATCGTTGACATTTTTAGTGCCATTTTTTTTTTTTGGGAGTACTGTTCAACGTTAGGTGTTGGGTTTAGTTCATTCTTGCTTTTATTTTGCCACGTATTTTAATGAGTTTAAAAACAAAATAAAATTTGCAAAAATAAATAATTAATTAATTGAAATAAATTCAACTCCAGCTGAGTTCGGTGGTGGTTTCTCTACTGGCAAATTATGCCCAGCTCAGCCGTAGAGGGTAAGTGCCAAAAATAAAGTGAGTGCGCCACCGATTTTGCACGGTTAAAATCGGAAACCCCTGATGTCCCAGGCACCACTTCACCCACTGGAGATAATTAAATAAATTCAAAATTTTAAGCAATACTAATTGAATTGTACAATAAAAAAAACGATAAAGTAAACTAAATAAAACCCAAAATATCAACTAGACCCTTCTTTAATGAAAATATTAAGAATTACAAAACTGTCAAGCCTCGTGCTTGACAACGCTATTGATATTTATATAAATAAAAAAAAAGAATATATGAATAATATTAAAAGAGATTTTTATCCCAAAATGTGTGATCACACGCAATATAAAAAAAAATATACAAGAAAACTAACTCTTAACTAACTAGTTACGACTTAATCTAATATAGCTTATCTGTTAAACTAAATAAGTTTCCGCGTCCTCGGCTTCTCCAATACTTAGGCCGGTACCAAAAATCAAGCCTGTTCTAAAACCAATAGGCTTGTACCAATCACAATTACTTAAACTCGTACTAAGTATAGGGTCAGCGATCAAAATTCTGCCTGTCTCTAGGGCTTAAGCCTGTATCTAGGACTTATGCCTGTATCTAGGACTTATGCCTGTATCAAGGACCCTAAAATCGTAATATAAAATCAACGATAGCTTAAACAGATTTAAATGACTCCTTGAATCAGTTTGACTTGATTACTTTAATACAACTTGAATACATTAACTTAAATTTACACTGCAATGAAATAACAAAGTGAAATTACATGAATAATACAACATTTAGCAAATGGCTTCTCTGAATTTACATTTAATAGGCAAAACTAATGATTGAAATGTACTCAACGAAACTAAATTTGACTTGATAGTCACAACAAAATTATAACAATAAATTAAATCAAAATTTAACATAAAATTAATTTGTAATAGTACAAAAATATCAATTTATAATATTAAAAAAAACTAATAGGAGTCTAGTTATACAAAGATAAAACCTACATACAATACATAAAGAAATACACGTGTAAAATAAAGATATTACTCAAGATTGCGATTAAATGGCGTTATTAATCTTATAGAAATAAAATTACGTGACTCACCTATCAAGATAGGGTTATTTTACTTCGTTAAACTCGATACCCCAGCTGGTAGTTGGGTAAAAACAATTTCCTCGTTGCTAACTGCAATGTTGAGCTAATTCCTACCACGATTGCTGTCTAAGTGGTTTCAAAAATACCAGTCTCCCCTACTGTCTGTTTCATAAGGAACAAAAGGACCATAAAAATCGAATAATTACATGGATAAAGAAGCATGTACTCACCAACAGAAAATTTTACCAAAAAGCCGGACACAAAGCCGTATTTTCCACCGAATTTACCAAAATCCAGAAAAATACCTCCTACTCAATATTCGATGGAAACAGATTAAGCTTAATTACGCAAATCCAACCTGAGTTGTCCCCGATGTATAGGGATGCAAATTAAACTCTCAAAAATTTTTTCGTTAACACGCGTTCACTACAAAAGCTCGAGGTGAAAAGAGAGAAGCTCCCCCAATTATCAAACTTCACTTCGATTTGACAACTTCAAAAGAAATTGATGGCCTCTACTACGATACGGACAATAACCATAGCTTATTCAGCCAACAACTTACGAACAAACAGAGGTCATTTGATATGACTAATCTTGTTATTTATATAGACGACAACAAAAATCCCAACATTATCTAATTTCCCCATTTATTTTCGATTTTAATAATAAAGTTATAAATATAACGGAACGCTGGCTGCAAAACACTATACGTCAAGCTATTGACAAAAAGAAAGAAGTAGCACTTACAGTCAGATAAAAGCGAAATGTCAGTAATTTCAAAAATAAACACTACAAGGGTTCATAACCGGAATTAAATAAATTTTCGTTCAAAACAATATTAGCAACATTAGTTATGGCCAGAATATATTTATAAATTGATGATTAACTATAATCAATCTAAATCAACTGGAACTTGTCACGATTTACTCCTTAATAACGGAGAGTTCATAAGGTAAGCCAACGATTTTGTTTTCAAATTAAGATCTATCGCGAAATTATCCCGTGACAATTTGTATTTAGGATGTACCCTTCAGGTACACTTCCAAATTGTCACCGGATCCTTCTGATTCGTTTTAGTCTGGTGTGGGCTTTATCACACTGGGTCCCTTCAGGTCCCGGGCTTCGGCTCAAAACTTCCCTCCGCGATTTCTTTGTTTATGGCCTTAGGCTCTGGTGGGTGCCGGGGCTGCACGGGGTGTCGCCTTTAGTGGAACTGCATTGCTTACGCTCCGTCAGTGGGAGGTGGATTGCTCGCAGGCAGGGACCCGAGGGAAAACTGTCACTATGCTGGGGTTCACTACTGCTGTCAGAGTCAGATGACCTTGCAGGGCCTCCCGTGGAAGTCTCGGCAGTACCAGAATCTTTGATACCCTTTAACTTGTCCCTTTTATTTCGTGATATACCGACGGAGGTTTAGATGTGGAGGAGGCTTGTGAGCGTTGTTAACCGGGTGAGTGGACTTTGTACTCTGTAAGGTGTGAGGTCCAGGGGTGTGTAACCACGACGCGATTGAACATCTTTTCGCGAGGTCGCCCCTGGAAGAGTGCATTGCCTCTGCTCGCCTCGGGGAGCATCGCTCATGGTCCTCTGAAGCGGATAACCGAAGTTGTTTCAGTTTGGTGCAACTTTATTGCACTGGGTGCTTTTGTTCCCGAGCTTAGCTCGAAATCTGTGAAGGTACTTTTGGTTCTGCGACCTTCCTTTTAATTTTATGTTTCTTTTACTTCTGTTGAGTCTTATATGAAGGTATGTATGGTAATTTCTAGCGTGTGCTTATTTCCGAATTACTCTTAGTGATCACACGAATCTGTAAGTCATCGTCGAAAATCTTACGAGTAAGCTTTTCTCCTTTCTAAGGGAGGGGGATGTTGTCACGTGCAGAAATCGGCGTCAATATATTTAAAAGTTAAGTTAATGTTTCAACTCAATTGTTAGCCTCTTAACAAGGTTCTGGTCACCGCCGTTTGCCTTGACTAGTAGCGAGAATATTTCAAGTGTTTAAACCGATAATGAGCGGCGCTTTTACTGTTTAAGCTAATAACAAAAATTTTGAATTAAGTAAATAAGAGCATCGATTCCTTTTAATATTAAAAATACATTTAGCTTAATGAATTCGATTTAATTTTAACATCATTTCGGAAATCAAATTAATATCTAGCAAGCCGTTTTTGCACAACGGAACACACTATTTCCCCCTCTATACTCACAAGTGTCATTGCGGAAGGTTTGCGTGGATTAGCGTGATGTTGGCTTCCTTTTATATTTCAACAATTGTACGAGCACATTAGTGCTATTATCGAATTAAGCAACGCCATTTTGTGAAGTTGAAAGTTCTCTTGGCAATATTCAAGCCATCCTTATGGGTTTTTGAATTTCACTTCAATATATTTTATCTAAGCCTCATTTTTGGTTATTCCTTTGTGGTATTTTTGAGTAGGCGTATAGATAACTCCATATTTTTGGGATTTAATTAAATGGTGCTTTCTTCGGTAAGTTATACCTCATGCATAATTATATAATGCCTTTCTTGACACCGTCATTCGATTATAGTGTGATTGCTGAGGAGTTCGTTACGAAGAAGCGTGGACATCCGATTAAGAATCGAAATTTGCTATAGGTTGTTAGCGAAATAACATCGCAGATTGACTGCTTAACCCCAAATCTTAATATAAAAGGGTAAATGTATACCTGTGTTTATTCAATAAAATCGTAAATTATCATCCATATAATAGCTACACGTACATACCTAAATATTACGTTAAATTTTGGTATTTTGTTAATATTAGATCTATCGTTTTCTTTTATGATTAAATTCATTTTGAGTAATTAAATTTATCAGTCATAAATATACCCGACTAAATTACTAATTTTAAGTTTTAATGGTTATTATTAATTTTTATATAAACTGTTGTAAATAATTTTGGAATCAGGTGCAATGAATTTTTTTGTGATATGCTTAACCTGTTTTAACTATAATTTAATCTATAAATTTTGAATTTAAATATATTTCATTGTGTTCCTTTATTTTATATCGTATTTTTTTTTGTAAATTGGATTTCTAAATTGTAAATTGTATAATGACACACGTGCATCTGATATAATTGATTCATTTACATATTAATTTCATCAATAATTCTGTTATTGTTTATTATTATGTTTGGTATACCTTCAGATTGTGTTATCAGTAATTTAATCTTTAAAATTGCTTTTTTTTTCTTATTTTTATTTAGCAGAGTCGGTACTTGTAACTTTAATATATTTTCTTTCTTAAAAAATTTAGTGTGTAATTTAATCTTCTAATTTTTTTTTGTAATAAGTAGAGTCAAAATTTGTGAATTTAACGTTTCTTTCTTAAATAATTTAACTTTGGAATTTTTGGCTAATTCGCTTTTTCGACTAGGGTTTTTGGACCTGGCGAGTAAAATTGTTTTTGGACCTGGCGAGTAAAATTGTTTTTGGTTCTGGCTGAAATTATTTTTGGTCCTGGCTGAAATTATTTTTGGTATTGGCTGAACATTTGTTTTTGGACCTGGCAAGTGTATTGTAGATCAGCTCACTACTAAGGAATCAACACCGAGCCTCACCTTCCACAGAGCAGCAGGCTATTAACGAAAGCCTCACTTCAGATCTGCGGATAAACAGATAAGCCAAAAATCTAATTTTAAGTTAAGACATTGTAAAGAGTTGGCCCAACCTTTTTAAATATTGTTTTATTTTATAGGATTTATTAATTTTGAATCTTTATTATTGCGCTGGGTGATCACTTAATATTAAAACTGCCAAGTTCTTAGCATTATTTGCTGATATTATTATTATTAACTTTCTTGTTTGATTATATATTTTTATATCTTGTAAATTACACTATTGGGTTTATTTTCGTTAATATAATTGATAGATCTAACTTTGTGTCTTACTCAGATCATCACCCACTCACCATATTTGTTACTCAATCAATTTTCTTTTTAATTAAGATTCTTAAATTCATTATTTTTCTCCAGTAAGATAGGTCAGTGCCTGGAACATCAGGGGTTTCCGATTTGAACTGTTAAAATCGGTGGCGCGACTCACACTTTTGTATATACCCTCTACGGCTGAGCTGGGCACAAATTTTCCAGTAGAGAAACCACTTACCCATGTTAACTGGAGTTGGAGATTTCAATTTAAATCATAAGTTTAATTTTTTAAAATTTGATTTTATTTTATTTTTACTAAAAGTACGTGGCAACACTTTGTAGTTAAACACTATTTTTAAATTTTTTTGACAAGCGTGCACTTGTCAACCATTGACCGCCGGGCGATTGACAAGTGTCATGACGGCACGCCAAACGATGAATAAACGGGCGTGATTGGTCAGTTTGAACTGTGAATTTCGCATGGTACCCCGTCTTACCTCCTTCTCCCCTATGGGTTATTGTGATATAATTTCCTATGCCTGTTTGGATTTTGTTAATAAATATAGTCTAAAAAAAATTTTGAATTCATGCTGTCGATTAATTTTTTTCACTAAGAAAATATGATAACATTAGTAAAAAAATATTGGAGCTCAAATGGATGAAACTAAATGAACTTTTTAGATTTAGTTATTTAACTTCGTTTTTCAGGAAGAGTTTTACTTACAATGCCGTGGTATTGTACAGGGTGTCTCATTATATTCTGACTGTTTTTAAGAGCTTATATCTTCGTAACGGTTCTAGATCATACGATGCGGTTTTTACAGTTAGGTTTAAAATTACCGTAAGTTTTGTTGTGACACATTTATATAAATGGCCTACTTCCGTTTTACCCGCTAGAAAAGTGGCGTATTTTCGGAAAACAGTAGATGTAATTTTTTAAATGGGAGATCCTGTATATTTAGCAATTTCCTAAAAGACGCATATTTTTACTTTACAACAATACCTTAAAGTTTAAAATCGGTGCACAGAAGGGAAGGGAAGTTAAAATTAAAAAATTACATCTACTGTATTCTGAAAATACGCCATTTTTCTATCAGGTAAACCGGAATTAGGCCATTTTTATGTAAAGGTGTCACAACAAAACTTAAGATAATTATAAACCTAACTGTGAAAACCGCATCTTATTATCTACAACAGTTTCGAAGATATAAGCTTTTAAAAACAGTCAGAATATAATGAGACACCCTGTATAATAAAATCCACAATAAGTTTAAGAATCTCACACCTAATCAATTTAAGTCTAGAATAATGTCGTTTATTTTGCAAAGTTAAATGCAACTCAGCGAGTGTTTTTCTTTCTTTCTTTCTTGTTTTGTATAATTGCTAATTCTGTTTTTTACATTGTATATGTGTTTGTTTATTTTGTTAGTCTAGTTTGTAAGGGTTAAATGTAAGATTAGCCTAAGGCTAAATTTCGCCCTTAATAAAGACTATTTATTATTATTATTATTATTATTTCGGCTCTCAAGCGTTTTATTTCACGTAGAGGCATGCCACATCAAATGCACTCTGATAATGGCGCAAACTTTACCCCCATAAAGTTGGTTGACCCAAAGTGGAGGAATTTGTCGAAATTTAGGTCAAAATTAGGTGCTTTTTAGGTGCTATTTACGTGCGCAAAACAAAAATTAGGTGCACTAACCGTTTTTGAAATATTTACGAAAAACCATGGGACCGCCAGCCTTTGAAAACCTAGCTGACCCTTAATAAAAAAAAAACAAAAAACTAGGATTGAATAATCTTTAAATTAAGTGCTAATTAAGTGCTTTTTAAAACACGAAACATAAAATAAAAAATTAAAAAACTAAACATATTAAAATTGAATATATTGATTGTGTATGGCAAAAT
This sequence comes from Altica lythri, assembly GCA_964028335.1. Classification (NCBI taxonomy): domain Eukaryota; kingdom Metazoa; phylum Arthropoda; class Insecta; order Coleoptera; family Chrysomelidae; genus Altica; species Altica lythri. The sequence continues at coordinate 60,980,205 of OZ034807.1, read as the reverse complement.
GTCACATTTCTTCTTGCACTTTGAACCAAAATGGACATCGGCAGTTTAAGAACAGTTAGAAATCGGTAAAATTTTCTTGTCCCGTAATTTTTTTAATGGATAATTCGGAAGGTCACCACTAAAAATTGTTTTTATTTTTTTTTAACTCGGACCGCTGAGCAAGCGGTCATTTACGGAAATGATGATTAATATAAAATTCACTTTGTCAGCGATTTAAGTGCTCATTAAGTGCAAAATAAACTGCTAATGAGCAATTTCAACTAAAAATAGGTATTTGGCCAAAGTTTTCTTGCGTCTCAACTAAGAGTGTCAATGTGCACTTTTTAAGCGCATGAAGATCATTTAAATTTTCTTGTAATTCTATTCTCTCGTCCGAAATGAAATAATTTTTTTTTTTTTTTTTTTAACTGGGACTGCTGAGCTTTTCGGAAATATGATTATTATAAAAATCTTTTGGTCATAGATTTAAAGTGCTTATAAAGTGCAACAGACTCACGAGCAGAAGAAACTGCAAATGAGCACTGTAAACCTAAAATACTCGTCCAAAGTCACAGTTTCTGTTGTAGTTTTAATTGACGACCTTGTTTGAAGTTATAAGACTTTCTTTCATTCGGTTTATTTTTGTTTTTTTTTCTGTCAACTTTAAATCTAAAGCGTCGATCAAATTCTCGTTTGCATCTTTTGTAGGAAATTGTTTAACTTCACTGTCCAATGCAAAGTTTTTTATGAAAATGATAATAATCACGATTTTCTCTAAAATTTTCGACTTTATTGTTCGATATCAAACCTTTATTTATATTTTTGCTTTTTTGCATCTACACTTCAAGCCGACAAAAGATAAATGCCGCCAAACGAAATCCTTTGTCGGCTTCTTTTCGGCATGAAGTATGAAGGAAAAAAAGTAAAAATTAACTTTGAACAAAACTTATACACAAATTAGCTTCGTCTTACAAGGTCACCTGCTGTAAATAGACACGCCTACCCTGTGCGTTATCATATCTGTTGTCTTATTGCATCTTGATTTGGATGACTGTTAGTGTGTTTTCTAAACCAAACCCAGATCTTTATGTGTTTACATCAGTTATAAGTGTGTTTTTATTAATTTTATTCAAATTTGTTTGATTGTTTTCTTCACGTAATCATTGCTTTTTATTGATGTGAAAAAAAAATAATGGCAAAAAAAAAACTCGACTAGCAAAACGAAAATCTACTTCACCTGATAAATTGCCACAAGATGTTAGTATGTCTATAACAGTACCCAAACGGAGAGGTAGACCTGCTGTTACTGATATTCCGTTTTTAAATTCGGTCATAACTCAGTTCAAAGAACGATTATTTAATAGTGATGGTACTGTTGTCAGTCGGTTAGATCCTGTGTGGATTGAATTGTCACAGTCATTTGCTGAAGCTATTTAATCAAATGGTTCGTCTACTAAGCCCAAAGATCATTTGTATGTACACATATGTAGCTTGTGACAAAAATGGTATCCGATATAAATTGAAACCTCAGACATACCTTGAAGATAGTTCTTTAAGCGCTAATAGGGCAGTATTGGAAAATGAACTCACTAATAATTCCGCAGCTGACACTACCTCGGACCTTGGAAGTGACCGGTAAGAAGTATTAGCTCAGCGATCCCAGGTCAAAAAATTAACAAATTTATTTCATTCCGGTCGAGAGAATTATTAAGCAATAGAATTACAAAAAATTTTTAATGATCTTCATGTGCTTAAAAAAAGCCAGATTGACACTCTTAGTTGAGACGCAAGAAAACTTTGGCCAAATATTTTCAGTTGAAATTGCTCATTTGCAGTTTATTTTGCTCGTGAAACTATTCCACTTAATGAGCACTTAAATCTCTGACAAAGCGGTCCGAGTAAAAAAAAATAAAAACAATTTTTAGTGGTGACCTTCCGAATTATCCATTAAAAAAATTACGGGACAAGAAAATTTTACCGATTTCTAACTGTTCTTAAACTGCCGATGTCCATTTTGGTTCAAAGTGCAAGAAGAAATGTGACATTTTGCCATACACAATCAATATATTCAATTTAAATATGTTTAGTTTTTTAATTTTTTATTTTATGTTTCGTGTTTTAAAAAGCACTTAATTAGCACTTAATTTAAAGATTATTCAATCCTAGTTTTTTGTTTTTTTTTTATTAAGGGTCAGCTAGGTTTTCAAAGGCTGGCGGTCCCATGGTTTTTCGTAAATATTTCAAAAACGGTTGGTGCACCTAATTTTTGTTTTGCGCACCTAAATAGCACCTAAAAAGCACCTAATTTTGACATAAATTTCGACAAATTTCTCCACGTTGGGTCAGCCACCTTTATGGGGGTGCAAACTTTGTTGGTGCTCGCAACGAACTAATCAGGTTAGGTAAATTTTTAAAAAATAATGCAAATAGTATTTTAGATAAATGTAATAATCAAAATTTCTCTTGGAGTTTATACCGGATTATTCGCCTCATTTTGGAGGTATCTGAAGGGCAGGCGACGATGTCGAATGCCTTATTAGGTTATGAGGATTTTTAAACGATTTTAATTCAAATATAGGGAATATTGAATTCAGGACCCCCTTCCCCTCTATCCAGTGATCCTTATGATTTAAGTCCTTTAACACCTTTACACTTTCTAATTGGAAGACCCATTCACTTACTACCTGAAGTAAATTTTATGGATTGTAAGGAGAATAGGTGGGGATTCTGCATTACGAAAAATAAAGAAGGAGGAATTGAACAATACAAAGCTCGTCTCTGTGCGCGTGGTTTTACCCAAGTGAAAGACTTACACTACAAGGAAACGTTGTCATCAACAACTCCATAAGAGTACTGTTGAGTATAGAAGCAAGAGAAGTTTTAGAGATGTAACAATTGGATGTGAAGACCGCCTTTCTGTACAGAAAGCTTTTGAAAAAGATCTACATGAAGGCACCAGAGGACATCGAAGTCGAATCGTCTCAAGTATGTAAGTTAAACAAATCATTATATGGACAGTGTTGTTTTTGTTGGAAATTTTAAGAATATCAAAGTATTGTTAATAATTTATGTAGATGATGGATTATTGTTGGCCAAAGATAAAAAAAGTTAAATGTAATATTACAAGATCTAAAAAAAATTAAAATTAAGATATTGAATTTTAACTCGGTTGTTGGCAGGAAGGTAAATAAAACGAACCATTGTATAACTATAAATCAAACAAATTACATTGAAAACTTGATAAATAAGTTTAACATGCCCAAAGCCAAGGGATGTAGTACACCAGTAGATATAAATGTACAATTATGTAAAAATGACAAGGAAACTGTTATTAACTTTTCGTATAAGGAGGCAGTGGGAGCATTACTATTTTTATCATCACTATCTAGGCCAGATATACCCTATGCGGTAAACTTAGTAAGTAGATATGTTAGTTACCCAGCAGCTATTCATGTAAATGATGTAAAACGAATAATTCGTTATTTGATTTGTACAAAGAACAGATCAATTGTTTATGATTGTAACACTGAATTGGTTGGATATTCAGACTCTGACTTTGCAGGCGATTTAAACTTTAGGAAATCCACTACTGGATTCGTATTCCTAATGAATGGTGGGCCTGTCACTTGGGCAAGTCGTAAGCAAAGTACAATAGCATTGTCAACGACAGAGTCTGAGTATATCTATAGTTGCGATTGAGGCAGCGTAAGAAATATTGTGGCTTAAACAATTCTTACTAGATATAGGCGAACAACAAAACTCTGTGAAATCGAACATTAATAATCAAAGTGCAATCAAATTAAAACATAACCCTGTATTTCATAAGAGAAGTAAGGACATTGACATAAGGTATGATTTTATTCGGGAAAACGTTAAAGATAAAATAATTAATATTAAATAGGTTGAAAGCTCATGTCAATTAGCTGTTTTCTTACAAAAGCCTTATCTCTATGTAAGTCAACTTTTATATGAGATAGTGTCATGAAAATGTATGTAAGTTTACATAAACATTCAGTACATAAACACCTTATAAATTTAAGTGGGAGTACTAAATATAGGTAAATTTATAGGTAGTTAGTTCTAAATATTGCAACATGTTACGAGTTGTTTGCCATCTGTCATATAATACCTTCCCACGTCTTCCCCACTCGTCCTAACTTGCAGGCCTTTAAATCCCAAATTAATTAATTGTCTCTTCTGTCCCAATAGATGTTCTGGGTACATTTGTATTTAGGTCTATAGGACATCCTTGATAAAAAAATTAATGTTGTATTGACAATTGTGTTTTACTTTGTCTAAGAAAAGTATTTTTGAAAGAAATCTTATTCGATTTTATTGCAAATACCCAATACTCTATTAGGAAAGGGCTCTGAAGGAGTGTGAGGTCACCACACCCGGCAAAAATAGTGATCTGGAACGGTATACACCAACGATACAGAGCACAATCATCAAGTCCTATAAAAGCTCTTGCTCCTTCAGGCTGACTAATAATGAAAGCAACTTTACCCCTTGGTGGTACCCGGAATTAGAACGCCTATGGAATATGGCAAGAAAGGCTTTAAACAAGGCAAGTAGTACAAAACTCCTCGAGAATTAGAACTTATACAAGTTCAAACTAAAGAAATTTAAGAAAGTCGTTAGACAAAAACAGAGAACGGCTTGAGGAACCTACTGAAGAAATCGAGGATTTTCCACAGGCAGCGAGACTGCAAAGAGCTTTAACAAGGGATCCATACAGAGACTGCCACGGTTTTTCTTAGCTAACTGCTAAGGTTCATTTATGAATTAAAAATAAAAAAAATCCAATATCGTCAATTAGATAAATTGCGCGAGGGTTGTTAGTGGTCACTCTACTGGCAAATTATGCCCGAGCTCAGCCGTAAAGGGATGATCCACAAGTGAGCCGCGCAACTGACTTCGACGGTACAAGCCGGAAACCCCTAGATTTAATAGGCAATAACAACTCTTACACCATACCACAAAATAAAATAAAGTGAGCTTATTAAAACAAATCAGTTTCAAAACTAGACTCTCCTTTAATGTAAAAATGTTTGAGGTTACCTACTGCAAATAACAAACTTCAAATTATGACTAACTGCGTACACTAGCGCCTTAGTATTAAAAGTAAAAAAAAATTATGAATTTAGTGTGATCACACGCGCGACTTAAAACTAAATTACAATCAACAATTCAAGTAGGTAACAATTATACAAAATGCAAAGTCTTATTATGCTTATCTGTATTGGTACTAGTGGCTACCAATCTCCAGTAATCCAAAACTATTTGGTTCTTGATCAAAACAAGGAACTGCGAGTACCAAATCAAATTCAGTTCCAGAAGTACTGCCGGTACTAGAAACACTTGCCAGTTTCAAAATAAAAATAACTGCCATAGTACCAACAAAATAGGTATAGCCTGTACCAGGGAGATAAAGCCCGTACCAAGAACCCTAAAATTTTATACACTAAATTACAAAAATGCAAAGTTATAATACAATTACTCAATGAGATTTAATTAGTTAAAACAAAAAAAACTGATTTAAATAGTTACAATACTCTGATTAGTAAAAAAATAACAATTACTAAAGGTTTCCAAAACATTTACATTCATTTATAATTTAGTATAATAGTATAATAATATAAGAAAAATAATAGAGTTTGTAATGAAACTTGTTACTAAATTAAATTATATTAATACAACCAATTAACTACAGCTTTAGTAAATTGAATTTACCAGATTTAAATAATTAAAAAATGACTCTTTATAGCAAATTTCATAAATTTAAATGATTTAATACAGTTTTAATAATTTTAGTTTATAGCATATGTTGCATTACAAATAAAGGAGCAAGAAAGATAAGGTGTCTAGTTTTTGTACGCGGAAACATTAAAAAAAAGACATAAAACATGTGAATTTAATTGTTATAATTGTATGGCGTTATTAAATAAATTTAAACAATATCGCTGTTTAGAAAGAATTAGATAAATAACTCACCTAGATGGAAAAAGGGTATGCTAGCTCGATGATATTCAATAGCTCGGGACGTTGAGTTTTAGAGCAAAAAGCCCCCTTATAATGTACTGATGTTAAATCTATGAATCGGTGAGAAATCACAATAAGAATAGTGTTGCCATAAGTTAAACAAAATGTGCATTTACCGACAGAGAATCTTGTACAATTACCACAACGTAGTTTTTCCTACTGAACGCCAAGAAAAATCCAAAAATAACAATCAAACGTAAATTGATTCATTGGCCCAGTTGGACATAGTAGTTTGGTTTTAAAACCCACACTTACGCGTCGCGGATTGACCACGCTTAACACCAAACCGACAAATTCTCTACGATAATGCACTCTAGTACTTTCAACGAAGTACTTGACAAGGAAAAGAACGAAGTCTCTCGCGTTGGCATAAAGTAACTGCGCAGAAGAGGCCTTTTACTATTCTATTGTTAATTCTATTAATTACGGCATTAGCGGTAGACAGCTCAGTCTTAGATCGAATATAGCAGAAGGAAAATAGAAGAATTTAACGTAATTGACATTGTTTACAACTTAAAATATACGACTTGTCATAATATTAAATGTTAATATAAATATTCAGAAAAAGTAAATCCTAACGCCAATTAGAAGTCAGATAAAATGAAGTTAGAGCAAAACTGAGATAAAATGAAGCTTTAGAAAGGTAATATATTGAAATTATGATAGAATAAAAGGTTGAACTTATTTAATTGCCCGAATGCCGTTTAGCTATGCACTAAGAATTTTCGAGAGTAAGCAACAGGTGAGTTATATATTATTTAGAATTTTATTAATTACATTAAGTGAAAATGCGCCTGTTACAAGACATTGGTATACTTACAAAAATGGATGGTAGCCAAACTACCAACCTGCAAGAAAGTCTTCATCTCTGGCTAAAAATACACTTCCCCGATTCCGTTGTCTTGGCAGAGGCAAAGTGAAACTGAAATCACCACATACCCTTGGCAGAGGACTGGCAGATTGCCAGACTCATTGTTAACATGGACAAAGTTAAATGTGCAATATCCTGCTTCCCTTCTTCATCAGGGATACAGTGATTAACACCAACCTACTGCATCCCAATCAACATGCATAGACAACAGCGAAATCCACCGAAACGACCCTGCATCATGTGGTTGGTTAGATCGAGCGATCATTGGACAGAAAAGAGTTCACCCTGGGCGTATTAGTAGATAAAGAGGGAGCTTTCGATACTACCCAAAATGTACCTACAATAGTAAGCGGATGGATTCTCAGCATGCTGTTCATGCGTGCAATAGAAATAAGTGTAAATGACGCCAAGATACGAGGCAAGGTTACGAGGGGCTGTCCACAGGGAGGAGTTTATCACCTCTACTGTGGAACATTGTTCCATACAGCCTAATTCACGGCCCTAATGAACATGACAAAATATATACAGTAGCCGACGTCCCCAAGGTCATTTACACGGCAATCATAAGACCTATGCTAACATATGGTCGTGTGGTGGCCTAAGATGAAACAAACGACAGCTATCAGAAAATTAAACCAAACCCAAAGCCTTCTCGTAACAGGAGCCATACGAAGCACACCGACCAGCACAATGGAAGTAATGCTTGGACTCACGCCCTTGATATATTTGTTAAGAAGGTAGCAGTGATCACCATGGTATACTTTCGCACGGTTGGTATCGAACCCACTATAGGGACCGGCACCCATAAAGACAGTCTGTGGAGGGAATCGATAAAAGCGATACCACTCTTACAGGCAGACACGGATGCCGTCGCACCAAGATTTGTCTTCGACAAACCCTACAAAATATTAACAAACAAGACAGCAGACCCCAACGTAGTGAACGCTCTGAGCGTATATACAGATGGATCAAAAACAAAGCAAGGTGTGGGATGTGGAATTTACTCTAGATCCTTAAACCTAAAAATTAAATGGGCTATGGATGGCTAGTCAAGTGTGGTTCAGTCAGAACTCACAGGCATAACCATAGCTGCAAAAGAATTAATTAATGGAAACATCACAGGAAGGAATCTAAATATTTACACAGACTGCCGACAAGCACTACTGACCCTGAATAGACCATGTATCACATCAAATTTAGTATCAGAATGTCACCAACTGAGGCCAGCCAGAATAACGTGGTCTCAATCAAAGGACCAAAATGGTATATTCTATTGCAGAGCGAAGATTATTTCCATATTTTTAAAAACTGGAGGTGTGCAAGAAAAACAGCTGATTTATTTAATCAGCTTCATAAAAACAAGCACGCATGCATCATTCACACGTCTCAGAACTAGTGCGAAAATTTAACCAAACGAGGTTAGAAGCTAATTAAAAAAAGAACTACAAAAATAGGGTGAGCACTAAAACTGCAGAAGTAGCAATTTTATGTCATGTTAATTTATATCCTACAACAAGTAAGAGAGGATTGGCCAAAGAATTAGGTTTTTCGCGCACTACTGGTAGAAGAGTTCTGAACCGTCATAAATTCATCTCTACAAGATACAATTAGCACATAAAATAAATGAAGATCACCCAGACAGACGACTACAGTTTTGTGAGATTATGACTGACAAAATAAACAGTAATGCAAACTTTTTATTTATTTATTTTTGGATAAATGTTCTTTTTTGTAAATGGTACCGTAAGTCGGCACAATTATTGTTACTGGTTCAACGAAAATCCTTAGAGTATTCCACGAAACAAATACCCAACATCCTCTTAAAATAAAACGTGTGGACAGAAATTTATGGGGATCGTATTGTAGGGCCATTTTTTGCCACAAAATTTAAATGGAGCAACATATCTCAAATTATTAGAAGACACTATTGATCCCGCTCTCACAGGTATAATCAAAAATAATAACCCAGCTAGCAAGCGCACGTCATAATGACGTCATTATTTGGTGATCACTGGTCGAAAGACGTCAGACGACCAAAAATCGACGTGATAATGACGTCAAATAATTGACGTATATAACACGACATATTGTCACGTCATAATGACGACATTATCTAGTGATAAACTCACCTGAAAAAATCAGATAATACATATATTTATTTATATTTTGTGACTGATTTAATCATTTTATGAGGTTATTTTCAATAATAAACAATAACCCGGAAAAACTTAGCCTTTTATTATTTATTAAGACCTAGAAAAATATAAAATCCATTTATTTAGTATTTAAACAAAACCAGATATCAAATAATTATATCTATAATTAATTCTTATGAAGAAACTTTTTTATAAAAATTTAAAATTGGCGGGGTAATACTTTTCAATGATACGAACGAACACGAAGTATATACAACGAATATGCGCTTGCGCCGCTAGCCAACAATATCAGATTCGATTCATTTCATTCCATAACGAAAGACGAACGTAATGCAAATGCCATGGCCATAGCCATGCATATCATGCCCATCCAACGCATCAAATATCAAAACCAACGGCCATTTCACCACTATTTCACTCTCACTCGCATTGTGCATGGTTTTGTACTGTTAGCAGTTGCTAATTAATCAAGCCATTTTACCTTTTGTAGAAAGTGTTATGTTGTTTCATTGTGGTAAGTATAGTAATTATTATTATAGTTATCGTTGTATTTTTTGATCTGAAAATATCTGTTTTAAGTTTATGGCATATGCGGCCGGGTTTTATTCAATTTCTAAATTCGTAATTTTATTCAGTCATAATTTTAATGGTTCAATAATATAAATGCAATTTTGATTTTAATTCATTAAAAGCTGACCTTGAAAGTGAGTAGAAATTGTGATTGTGCTGTGATGGGATGGCACATGAATCCTTTTTTTTACCATTTTTATTATAATCAGTAACAAAAAGTTAAATTTATGGCTGTGATGAAGCATAACATTTATAATTAATAATAATTTCCTCCAAGTTTATAGCCCTTAAAAAGATGAAAAGAAGAAACTGAATAAACCATGTAGTGTAATAATCTAAATATGTTTGTTTTTAATTTGTACATTCTCTAAAATAAAATTTTGGGTCAATTTTGTTATGAAGCTTTACTATATTTGTTTTATTTCTTGTTTTAGGCTTCCTACCTTTCCTCGCTTGGAGGAAATGGGTGCACAGGTCATGTCAATAGAATTATGAGACTACTAATGACCAACAGGTTGGCTTAAATATATAATTTTGCTGGGCAGAGCAATGAAAAATTGGTATTTTGCAACACTCTGGTGAAATCTTTCATCATCCGTAAGTACTCTTTGTTTTTGTTTCTTACTGCCTAAATTTGTCCTTCATAGAGCATAATAAAATAATAAATAATTTTGTTGACGGATAATTCTCACTAAATAACCACTTTTTTTAATTTGTTACAGGTGCCATACAAATTAAAACTCCCTTGACGTCTCAAGTGGATGTTGAAAATGCAATTAAAATATGGCTGAAGCATGCCAAACAACGAGAGCAGAAGAAGAATGCTGGCGCTCTGGTTTGACTTTTTTAATTATTCTATAATAGGTAGTAACTATTTTTTGAATTGTTAACATATATTTTAAAGTGACTGCCAACAATAAATAGCTATTTGTAATAATTAAGGTTCTTAATGTAAAACTTTCTCAATATGTTTCTCATATTATGATAAATAAATTTTTTCAAGATAATATATTGGTTTATTTTTATAGGTGTGCTCCCTTTCCTATATACTTTTTAAGTCTTTTAAAACAAATTAGCCCAGTGAACATTTTTTTAAACTAGGGCAAATTAACGTAATATAGACGTGAAAATCACGTCATTGAACAATTAAAAATAACGTCTTATATCACGTGTAAATCACGTCACATAAATAACGTCATTGGTCCGAGACATTAGGAGGTCATTTTAACGTCATATTCACGTCATTATACAGGTCATTTCTAGTTATGTCATGACCGGATATCGACGTCATTTTCACGTTACCTTGCTACCTGGGAATAGGTACTCAGAAAAGGATCTCTTTTCCAACAAGACGGCGCACCTCCACACTACTGCAGCGCTGTAAGGCATAACTTGATGAACGATTTCCTAGGCACTGGATTGGAAGGAGAGTCTATATTGAATGGCCTGCGAGATCCCCCGATTTAACACCCCTGGATTTCTTTTGTGGGGTTATTTAAAGAGCAAAATTTATAAAATGAAACAAATTTCGTTGGAAAAACTAAGACGACGAATAGTACATTAATGAAGCCAGAAAATACTTTAAAACTTTAGACATAATTTCGAACAGCGGCTCTACAATAATTGTATGGAAGTCGACGGACATCATTTTCAACATCTTACTACTCAATTAATTTATTATTAATTTGAGTAAAGTGTTTAATGTATTAATTGTTTAATAAAATTAATTTTTGATTACATTCCAATTAAATAATTTCTATTACAATATTTGTTTTTTTTTTATTTTCATGTGAAAAAAAAATGACATATTATCAAACCATAGGCATTACGTTTCATTTTTAAGAGGTGTTGTACTTTAAATAAATAAAGAAGTTTTTTGCAAAAACAGTAGAAAAATCGAAAAAAAAAACGTGAACAATCGTTATGTCTGAATGCTTGATATTGTAACGGGATAACCGATTAAGAAAAGAACCTTTACTTGAAAGATTATTTTCAGGTTATTTCTTCTAGAATGTTCTCTCTCTTTCTAGTGTATAACGATTAAGTTCGATTTATGTTTCGCGTTCATTCTAGAATGTTTTAAATAAAAAATACTTATTTTATTAATAAAAAGGAATAATAATATACAGTTATCAAAAACAAAAATGCGGTTTTTATCAGAAAGCTGTGGTTTGTGTCGATGAAAATAGGATACCGCAAAAACAAAAAGCTATGACGTTTATTTGGTTTAGTTATGGTATACATAGACATTAGCGTCACATGTGATTGGTAAATATAATATTTAATAAACAACATATAGAATATATTGTAAAGCAACAATTAGGTTTTAATTTTTATCGCCGCCGATGTGTTTCGGTTAAGTCTTACATATTTAAAAAGAGGGTTCTGGATTTAAGTTCTTCATTATTGTTTTGAATCTCTATACATCCAGTTCAGTTTCAAGTGCAAAAGTTTGTTTTTTTGTTACATACCCATAAAGGTAAGAATTTTTATTTTATTTCAAAATTTTTTTTTTAATTTAATTTCATTGTTTCTTGAATTAATATTATTTTTGAGTTTATTTAATTATTTTAATTTTTGAGTTGATTTAATTTTTATTTTTCTTTAGTTAAGTTTATTTGTCATAATTTATTTATATTAATTTTATTTTTGAGTTGATTTAATTTTTTGTAATGATTTAATTTTATTTGTAGTTGGATTTAACTAGAATAGATTTAAAAGAGAACTATTTCAACACTGAAGCCCACTTGTCAGTTTCTTCAATATTGTATTCCTCTTTTTACAACCAGTTTCAAAGGCATTATTTGTTTCATACCCACAAAAGGTAAGAATTTTTATTTTAATTTAATTACATTGTTTCTTGAATTAATTTTATTTAATTATTTGTTGAGGTAATTTTATTTTTGAGTTGATTTAATTTTATTTTTCTTTAGTTGTGTTTATTTTGAGTTGATTTATATTGTTTTTGAATTAATTTTATTTTTAAGTTTATTTAATTTTGTTTTCAAATTCAAGTATTTAATTTTTTATTTTTAGATGGATTTAACTAAAATAAATTCGTTATGTCTTGCAGAAAAAAATAACGAGAAAACTATTATCAAATTAGGAGAACTTCCAGTGGATGTTCCGCAAAAATTATTGAACGCTAAACTGGTCCAGAGCAAATTTGGGGAAACAATTTTGGTTGAGCTAGAAAACGGGCTCTGCTTTTTGCCCAAGAGAACCATTGAAACACTGAAGCCTCACTTGGCAGAATTATCTGGAGTACATTATTGTATCAAATATAAAGGGAAAAAACAAATTGGTCAAGCTAATCCTACAGATATATTTGAAATAGTTAGGAATAATTTTTTGTAAGTTTTATTTTTATTTTATTTCTTAATTATGGCTAATGCTATTGTTAAAGATATTTTTAAATCATATAAAGCGTTAATCTCCAGTTTTTCGCATAAGGAAGCAAATAAATTAATCAAACAAATTAAACGGCATGTTATCAGTTTTCATAAAGATATTCGTAGGGGAAATTTAGATATTGGGACACTTAGAAATTTACAAACAAATTTGGGGCATTTAAAAACGTTTAAAGAAGCAATTATTAATTTGTCTAAGCAGGGATCAGGACTAACTGAAAAATCAGGAGTAAAATGGGTTGATCTAGAATCTGTTTTTCATTCAAGGAGTAGGACTGCTGTTATTGTTAATTTAAAACATAAAGACCTAAATTGTTTCTTTGCTGATGCGTTCAAGTCGATTAAGGGTAGAATAGCTAACATTTTAAAAAAATTTAACATGATTAAAGTAAATGCAACATTTTGTGGGGAATTTATTAAGAAATCTAGGGAAATCGAAGACATTTTAGAGTTTAAATATTTCAACACTAAAAACGCGGTAATAGATGCAGGTACGGATCTTGCATTGTGGTTTAACGAAAATATTGTTGATAAAGTAATGAGTAAATTATCGGAATTTCAACTTAAAGATTCTGGATGGGCTTTAGACAAAATTATTTCATTGGAAATAAACATTAATAAATATGAGATAGGTAACGGTGCTACATCATACATTAGGCTACCTGATCCTATACAAAAAAAGCAAGCATGCATTAATATTAAAAATTTAGATAAAGCATGCTTTTATTGGTCGGTAACAGCATCATTGTATCCTACTACAAATAGAAATGTAGATCGTGTATCGTCGTATCCTCATTATACAACCGTATTGAAAACCGAAGGTTTGGACATGCCGATGACAATTAACAATATTTCAAAATTTGAAAAAATAAATAATATATCAGTTAATTATGCACTCGAGTTAAATGCCTCAAAAGATAAACCGGTTTACACAATTTATCCTGCCCGACTAACTAAAGAAAAATTAAATAAACATGTAAATTTATTGCTTATTCAAGATAAATACTTTCCAAAATTAAACGATTATGAAGCTCCATCAATGGATACGGAAAATGAAGTAATTAAATATCACTATTGTTTAATCGAAAATTTATCTCGCTTAATATCAAGTCAAGTTAGTAAACATAAACATAAGAATTATATTTGCGATCGATGTTTAAATTACTTTAGTAGTCAGGAAAAATTAAAAAACCATGATGAATACTGCAAAGATCTGAACAATTGCAAAATATCGTACCCACCATTTGATCATGTATAGTTTAAAAACCATGTATACAAGCAGACGACACCTTTTGTTATTTATGCAGACTTTGAGTCAGTGCTACGCCCTCATAGCAAGAACTTGGGAAAACATACACGAAAGTTTCAGAAACATGAGGCGTATAGTGCAGGATATTATCTAAATTGCTCCTATGATAGTTCGCTATCATTTTACAATGAATATTGTGGAGAAGACTCCATGGATTGGTTCGCTGCTGAAATGATAAGGATGGCTAAATTTATTGAAGACAAAATTAAACATATCGAACCAATGATTGTCAAGCCTAGTTTACTTAATGCAACAACATGTCATATATGCGAGCACCCCTTCAAAGAGAAGGACACCATCGTTTTAGACCACGACCACTTTACGGGGAAATTTCGAGGGTTTTCACACCAAAGCTGCAATTTAAATTATAAAAAAAAGTTTGTTGTACCCGTAGTCTTTCATAACCTTTCGGGATACGACTTACATTTTTTAATTAGAGATTTATCCAAAAAAGGTAATATAAGCTTGCTTCCTATAAACAAAGAAAAATACATTTCATGCCCATTAAGTAATGACGAGAGCGAAGTAAAGTTTAGATTTATAGACTCACTACGATTTTTAGATTCCTCCTTAAAAAAACTGTCTGCTTTACTAGAACCATCAGATCTACATTATCTACGTTCACAGTTTCCCAATTTAACATCTGAACAATTTGAACTATTAAGTAGAAAAGGGGTGTTTCCGTATGAATACATTGATTCAATTGAAAAATTAGACAATACGGAACTACCATCCAAAGATAAATTTTATAGCACACTAACGGATGAAAATATTACTGACGATTTATACATGCATGCACAAAAGGTTTGGCAATCATTTGAAATTAAAAATTTAAAGGAATATAGCATGCTGTACATGAAAACAGATATCTTGCTTTTAGCGTCTGTGTTTGAATGTTTTCGCGAAAAATGCCGAAAAACGTATGGTCTCGATCCTGCTTGGTATTATACGCTCCCCGGTTATACGTGGGATGCTATGTTAAAATATACCAAATCTAAATTAGAATTACTAAAAGATATAGACCAAATCATGTTTATAGAGAAAGGTATAAGAGGAGGAGTCAGTCAATGTAGCAATAGATATGCTAAAGCAAACAACAGATACATGCAAAATTTTAATCCAGCAGAATCTGAAAAATATTTAATGTATCTCGATGTCAACAACTTGTATGGTTGGGCAATGAGTCAACCATATGGGGGTTTTGAGTGGATTGACACAAACATCGATGTGACTCAAATACCAGACGATGCTAATGAGGGATATATCCTCGAAGTGGATATAGAATACCCTCAGCATTTACATAATCTACACAACGATTTACCGTTTTGTCCAGAACATCGAAAACCCCAAGGATCAAAAATACAAAAACTAATGACCACTTTATATGACAAAGAAAAATACGTAATACATTATCGAAATTTAAAGCAGGCTATGTTACATGGATTGAACGTGAAAAAGATTCACAGAGTGTTGAAATTTAAACAAAGCCCATAGTTAAAAAAATATCTCGACTTAAATACAACTCTTCGAACGGCTGCTAAAAACGATTTTGAGAAGAATTTATTCAAATTAATGAACAATGCAGTCTTCGGAAAAACCATGGAGAATATAAGGAAACACCGCATTGTTAAACTCGTTAGATCTTGGGAGGGTCGATATGGAGCAAAGAACTTGATAAGCAGTCCTAGGTTTAGTTCGAGCAAAATCTTTGATGAAAACCTTTTAGCGATAGAGCTTTATAAAACCGAACTTGTATTTAATAAACCGTTGTACATTGGCATGTCGATTCTCGATATTTCAAAGACTTGTATGTACGACTTTTATAACAGTTTTCTACTTCCTACGATGGGTGTGGACAACTGTAAACTTTTATACACCGATACCGATGCATTTCTTCTAGAACTGCAATGCAATGATGTTTATACTGAATTAATTAAAGCCCATCCCGAAAAATTTGATACCTCAGACTATGAAACAAACAATGCGTACGGTATTTCACTCTTAAATAAAAAAGTCATAGGATTAATGAAAGATGAATGCAATGGCAAACTTTTAACTGAATTTGTGGGGTTGCGTTCAAAAATGTACTCGTATTTAACAGAGGGTGATAAATGCGTTAAAAAATCAAAAGGGGTTAAAAAGAATGTCGTTGCTAAAAAAATTACTTTTGATGATTACCTTTCATGTCTGAGAGATAGTAAATTGAAAACAGTTAACCAATGCACGTTCCGTTCCTACAATCATAATGTTTTTACAATCGAACAAACCAAAATTGGTCTAAGTCCGCACGATGATAAACGCTTTTTATGCAATGAATCATTTGACACTTTGGCATGGGGCCATCGCGATATAATGCTCGATTAATGTTATTCATAATTGAGAAATAAAAAACAGTTGTAAATTAATTAGGTTAGTTTTTAGTTTTCTATTGTTTATTGTATATCTAAAATTAAAAAACAGTTGTAAATTAATTATTTTTTAGTTTTCTATTGTTTATTGTAGGTATATCTAAAAATTTTTTATGTTTACAATAAATTTTTAATCTGAATCTATGGTGTATTATTCTCTTTTAAATATGTTCCGTTGAAACGATCAAAAAAACGTTCAAATTCATCGTTTAGACATCTATTATTCGATAGTTTGACGTTCATGAATTTAATAACGAAAAAAACGATGAAAACTGTCACTTTTTGTCACTTTGAAATTATGTTTTTCCATAAGAAATACATGTAAATCGAAAATTTCTTTTTATCAATTTTTAATACGTTATTACGACAAATTTTAACGCTATCTTGACGTTTGGACGTTTCACATTTTAGAACTGTGACGTGCATAAATATTTTTTCGATAAAATAACATTTTTGACGCTATTATTATCGATTTTGAAATAAAAGTCATTATTTTTTATAAAAGTTTATTACATATTTTCTAAATCTCTTATTACATTTTGTTTATAAAAGTAAATGTACTGACGCAAAGCATTGCTTAACAAAGGATCAGAACATATTTCACAAAATACATCTAATGCTTGAAAGCAGTTATCACTAAATTTTTTTTTACAATATCTATTACATTATTATAATAACAATTAAAGTTAATATTTTCTAGAAGTAAAATCTGATAAGCTACGATAAAATGATGTACTGTAACAAGTTCATCTACATCCTTTTCCGTTAGATGATATCTTATGCCATGTTTTTCAACTTCTATGAACTTGGGGTCATCGTATACCAACTGTCGTATTGTACAAAAATCTCCACAGGAAAATGTTAATGCTTGATCACACTGGATCAAACTCAACTTATCTAAATAGTCAATAAGGTCAAGCCATTCCATTTTCCCAAACGACAATTTACTTGGCTTGCAGTATTCTGATAAAATAATAGCTGGAGAAAATGTTCTTGCAGGAGATAAGCCAACTGTTATAACATACCCCTCAATTGTGAAAGATGATTGTAGCAGCAAATAATTTTCACGTTTTACTTTGTCTTCGTAAAAATTTGAAATTCTGTTTACTTCTTCCATATAGATAGAATCTTCACTACTACTACTCTCAGAATATGACGGTAAGTTTTCACTACTATAACCACTGTCTTGTGTCATCATCTTTTAATACTTGATAAAACTTGTGTTGAAACTAAGTAAAAATAATTGCTTCTGCTTCTAAGGACAGTTTTAGTCGGACCGCAGACTGAACGGCTTAAACAATAGATGATATGAATCAAAAAAGGCCTCCGGAAGCTATGAAAACGTATCTTGTTTGTCGTAAGAATACATGTAAAAAATGTTCAAAGTAAGAAACAACAGAGTTTATAAAATATTAGATTTTTCAATCCAGCTATTATGCGAACTATCGAACCCCAGCCATTTAACGTAGATTTTATTGCCTTTTTTCCTCAGCACTTTTTCAACAAGGTAAACATCGGGATTTTTTGACTTTTGTAGCTCTTCCTCGTAAAATGCTCCTTTAATTGGTGATCCATGTAAATCTTCCAACATGTATGTTACGGGATTAGTTATGTTCACTTTGGTAATTTTAAAAAGCTCCGTAGTCCAATTAGGTGTATATCCTTTATCGAATAGATGCTTTGCCTTGCTTATGCGCACCACATCTCCAATTTTATATTTTCGCGGGCCTGCTATTTTTAAATAATTATAATGTTGCTTCAGACTCTCTTTTTCATTGGACTTGTTTACCTGAGACGGCTTTTGACCAATCGTTCTATGTTTGCTTTCGTTGTACTCTTTTGTAATTTTCGGTAACACATCTATCCACCTGTACGTACCGTTTAAGCTAAAATGCTTATACAATTTCGTTTTCAGTGTTCTAATAACTCTTTCCGCCATACTTGCTTTCATCTTGGTAAATGTACTATAATGATTTATGGCATGTTTCTGCATTAGATTTTGAAATTTTGTGTTGTAAAACTCTTTCCCTGATCGGATTGAAGATTTTTCGGTTTGCGTTTTCCTATAATATCGGCAAAAGCTTTCGTGATTTCTTCGCCAGTTTTCGATTTCAACGGTCGAGTCCAGAGAAATTTCGAGAAGCAGTCAATTACCACTAGAATCATTTTAAACGATCGATTTTGAGTTGCGTAAGAACTCATTTCAGCCAAATCAATTTGCCATAAATCATCTAAACCTTTGATAATTGTTCGTCGTCGAGCATAATTTTTTCGAGCCGGTTTATGCAGCTCATTAACGACTTGAACCTTTTCCTTTGAAAACATGACTGTGACTAAATCTAATGTTTAGGGATTTTGTACTAACTGATTCTTCAATGCTTTAATAATATTTACAACATTTCGCAGATTATTTTGATTTATAGTTATTGTATTAAGCAAATCAGCAATGTTTTTTTTAATAGCCAAAATTTTTCCAGAGAGTACATTAACATTTTTCGTTACAGAGTCAGTTCTTTTAAGAATCTCATCGAACAAATCTTGTCGTATATCTGGAATATCCTGATTATATAATTTTATTATCGCTTTCTCGACTTTATCTTTTAAGTTTTCTACCGTATTTGTTTGATTTACAGCTAACTGTGCAGAGTTTGCATTAATCGTTGCTATTTGTGATTCTAAACTTTTAAGCGAATTTTTGATGTCTCCTCGTAGGTACTGTTTTGCAGTGACAATTGATTCATCTACATACTTTTTATTAGCCATATGTTTGCCGGCTAACGGAGGATCTCTTGATATAAAAGTGTTTATGGCCATCAAGTCATTATTAAATGTAAGTTTCATAGCATTCATGTTTTCAGTCAACTTTTGTAAATAATTATCCATATATTTTTTATTGACGGCATCGCTATCTGAATCAGGATCTTTAACATTACAAAGTTTTAAATTTTCAAAATCAATATCACCGTTTGCAGTATGGGCTAAGCTTGGTTTAGACATTAGCAATAGTTTTTTATTGCCTATGCCTATATCATGTTTAGTACGTCCGAATTTGTCGACACTCATTGTGGTAATGATGTTTAAGCAATAATACGTGCTTCTTTTGATTCCTCAATAATTGCAACAATTTCATTATCATTCGAAGTATTTCCTGCTTCTTTTGATGCTATTAAAAGCCGAAGCCTGTCAACAAGTTCGTTTGGATCGTCCCAATATTGAAGGTCAATTTTATTATCGTTGTAAACCATTTGCATCCCAGTGCCCGAAAGTTTTCGTAAGTGAGAGGTAGCCAGAGGTTTTATGATATGTGTGTATTTAAATCGGTTTGTTCCTTTAAGCTGTCCTTTAATGTTTTTATGAGGATTTGTTAATTCTAGTATTGTTCCATAACGCTTTAAATCATCATCATTGTAATTTTCAGGTTCATCATTAAAAATTAATTCATATAGACCCGGTGTACCTCTTATCTGTTTGCCTTCTGTAATAATAAATCCATGAGTTTTATTAAAGTCGATTTGTTTGCCACCCAGAAACCATTGAGCATCGTAAGTAGGGCCATAAACCGGGTCTATATTATCTTTTTTCGCCCAATGATCCATAATATATGGATGAACCATTGGGGGATACTGATACAAGTATGCCTTAATAACCTCTTCTGAATTGTTTAGATCTTTAACAACCTGTTCATCGTCTTCATAGAATACTTCATCATCATCATCACTAGTAGTTTCGGCAACATCTTCGAGTTTTACAAACTCAGGTATACTCAATTGCTCTTTTTGTTTAGGTGATTCCTCTTTTTGTTTAGGTGATTCCTCTTTTTGTTTTTTAGATGGTTTCTCTTTTTGTTTAGATGGTTCTTTTTTAGGCTCTGGCTCGTTGACTAGTTGAGGATGAGAGATCACTGTTTCGTTTAGAGAAGATTTTACAATTTTGTGTAGAGGTTCCGTGACAGGTTTAAACAATTTATTTAGTGTCTCATCCGTTTCAACTCTACCCAATTGTAACGCTTTATATTTTTTTCGAATCGATCGAGCAAGTTCGGCAATTTTTCTCTTACGAACGGCTACGTCAACTGGATTGTCTGACTTGTTGTCGAATAATGACTGTAATGTTACAATTTTATGTATTTATCGAAACCGATTCGATATCGACCGTTGTTTAAATCAAAGTCTTTCGCAATAACCATTGTCCCATACTTTTCTTGCCAACATTTCGAACACAACTGTTTGAATTCTTCAAAACTCATATCCGGTGACACGTGTTCATCAAAGACATGTTTCAAATTAATAGCATCTTGTTTAAAAAGTACAATAAGGTTACTGTTATCTCTACAAATTTGTTTACAGCATTTCGAGTAGGTCTGCGAAAGAAATGCGCTATCTATATCCCGATGTCGGCCCATGCTGTAGTATTCTCGAATCTTCTGCTGGTTGTCACATATGACGTCATCAAAAATAAAAATTGAATTTGGCTTTGCTTCATTTGGGCTAATAACTTCATCGTTTTCTTTAAACGGAAAATATCCCACTCCTTTAACTTTCGACAGCACTTCTTCCAACAATTGATACTTGGGCTGATATAATGACTTTGAATAAACGTAAATATTTTTAAATTTCGCGCCATGTGGATGAAACAGTAACGATAACATAACGTTCGTTTTGCCACACCCACTGGGTCCACAGATTAGCGCCCGAAACGAATTTGGTAGCAATGGTCCATGTTTACTGCCAGCGATTCGATCGTTTCCTTCATCTAAATTTTCAATCAGAAGCGTCTGGTCTTGTGGAATGATCTTCATTGTTTAACATGTTTTTTAATGTTTCAATGTATAAGTAGAGTAGTAATTCTTAAATCATTTCATTTCTCATGTTGGTGTTTGAAGGTGAAGGTGTGCTGAACAGCCTTATCAATAATCTGCCGTTTGAGTTACATTATCCCAGTTACAACTTTTTGGGACCAGGCACCAAATTACATAAAAGACTTGCACGTGGAGATACGGGGGTTAACCTGCTGGACGACGCAGCCAGAGAACACGACATTGCATATTCTAAACATAAAGATTTAGCGGAAAGACATAAAGCAGACGAGATTCTGGAGAATAAAGCGTGGGAAATAGTAAAGTCCAAGGACGCTTCAGTTGGTGAAAAAGCTGCAGCTTGGCTAACCACAACCGCAATGAAAGCTAAACGTAAACTTGGCATGGGTGTTAGCAAACCCAAATCGTTTAAACGCAATATTATAAGTAAAATACAAAGAGATATAAAAAAAGCTGGTCCTTCGGCTACATTAAAACGAGCAGTCAGTATTGCTCTTAAAGCAGCCAGGGTAGCTGTTCAAAATGCTGGTGGAAAAAAACAGGTTAAAGTACCTAGAATTATTCCCATCGAACCAAAATCTGGAGGCTTTTTACCGTTAATTCCGTTATTTGCTGGACTAAGTGCACTCGGGGCGTTGTCTGGTGGAGCTGCTGGAATCGCTAAAACTGTGATTGATGCGAAAAATGCACAGAAAAAATTATAAGAAGAACATCGACATAACAAATCTATGGAATCTCTCGGTAAAGGACTATATTTACGAAAAAATGCCAGAGGAGGCTTTGGTATCTTTCTAAAGAAGCAAAAAAACTAATTACGCTACCCAATCGAGGATTGTATGATTACGAAATAAAACGATATGCTAAACGTCTAAAAATCCCAAATTTTAGAGGTGTATTTATGCGAGACACATTGCCTAAAACCGGTCCTGTTCAACGCGAATGCGCAATCCTAAATTTGGATAAAAGCAAAAATCATGGAACTCATTGGGTGGCGTATCGGAAGATTAACAATAACGTTGAATATTTCGATTCATTTGGCAAGTTGAAACCGCCGAAAGAACTTGTGCAGTATCTGGGACCTGCAACGAAAATTGTTTACAACCACGATCCTTACCAGACTTTTAATCAAATCAATTGCGGTCATCTTTGTTTAGAATTTCTATACGATGGAGGCAGTTTTGGCGTACATTAATCGTGAAAAGAACCTGATTGACTTTACTGAACAGGAATTGGCTTGTTTTCCTATATGTTATTTGAAAAGGTACGCAAAACCTTGTGAATTATTACAAGTTTGGTGCAAGTTACCGCTTGAATATAGATTAGATTTTGAATTGCGAACCTGCCTGCCCTGCTTTGTTCATCATAATCGTCCTGAATGGACCACCCATGTTGACGGACCTGCGCAATCACAAGGAAATTGTCATATATGTAAACTGGGTTTAGAAAAATGTAATGAACTTGTAAAAAATTATTTAAATAAATGTTAAAGATATAAAATTTTATTTCTTTGTTCAACCTCCAACAGTTATGTTGTTAACGTTAGAGAGTCGTGATTATCAATTTGATTGGACTCCTCCGGTTCCGTTAAGTTTAGATCCAAAGAAACAATACAAGTTGGCATTTCTGTTTTTCTTTTCATACAACAGTATACCAAATGTAGAGATTGGCAGTAATGCTTTTTACTATTACGAAAATAACAATAAAACTAAATTGCAGAAAATAACCTTAAATACTGGTTGCTATGAAATTTCCGATATTGAAGAGACGATCCGAAATTTAATAAATATACCGCCAAATGCAAAGATTGAAGACGTTTTTTCATTAAAGCCCAACAATAATACACTAAAGTGTGAAATATTCAGTAGTCAACATGCAATAAATTTCGAGCGTGAAGACAGTATAGGTAAAATGTTGGGTTTCTCAAAGAGGATTCTGGAACCGAACGTAAGACATAGTTCCGATCTACCTGTGGAAATTGTTAAAGTACGAACGATTGGTTTCGAAACAAACATTACCACCGGAGCCTTCTACAACAACAGACCTACTCACACTATCCACGAGTTTGGTATATCCGTAGACCCTGGTTACGCTATTGACGAAATTCCGAAAAATATCACGTATTTGCCGGTGATTGATATACCTGAGATTACAAATATTACTATACTGGCATTGGATTAAAATTCAAGGCCTGTAAATTTTCAAGGTGAAAGAAGCATATTGGGTTTGGAGTTGAAAGAATGGGATTAATTTTCAACTATATAGCACCTTCATATTTTCAGAAGCCTGCAGTATTGAACAAATCGTTAAAGTGTTCAGTAGGACGACGGCGACGACAACTTACTAAAAACAACGTTTTATTTTTGAAAGCTCTTGGTTTCAAAGTTATTAACAATAATAATAATAATGAATCGTATACGAACAATTCAAGATCCAATGTTTGATCTCTATCGAGAACCGACTCAGGATGAATCGATTAGAAAATCCGAATACCGATCTTACACACCATTCATCAAATCGTTTAGCTGCAGCGACATTGTAGAATTTAGTGTAAATCAGGTGGAATCATTCTTTGCAATGCATGATACGTTGTTGGCTATTAAAGGAAAATTGGATGTAACTGGTAATGGCGATCTTAGTTTGACACCAAACTTTGGAGCATCTCTATTCGACTCGTGTACGTATAGCGAAAGTGCAAGAGAGATAGAAACAGTTCGAGATCCTGGAATTGTTAGCACTGTAAGAGCTTTAACATGTTAATATGAAGAAGATTCTCATCACCTCGCCATTGCTGGTTGGAATTATCCCGCAAGTCCCATTCTCAATCCTGATGATAAATCATTTAGTTTACTGATGCCGCTTAAACACATCTTCAACATTTTTAATGATTACCCAATGGTAACTTGTGGACGACAAACGATTCGATTCGTTCGAGCTCGTAATGATCTCGATAGCGTTATTGTAACAGAGAAACGAGATGCCAGCAACATACCTACTGTTACAACCGTACAAATTATGATTCTTTCGATGGAACTGAAAGTTAAACATATTCATCCAAATAATTTTGTTAAAGAACAATTAATGCGATCAATTCAAAGCGATCGTCCAATCGTAATTCCGTTTAGAAAATGGGAACTACATGAGCTACCATCTTTAACTACAGGAGCAAAACAAGAAATTTGGGCTGTTAAAACGACGTCTGCAATAGAGAAACCTCGATATGTTATTGTATTTTTCCAAACTAATAGGAGAAATCTGAAAATTGCAGATCCTTCTTTATTTGATCACGTAAATCTACAAGGTCTCAGACTCGCATTGAATGGTGAATGTTTTTCCAATGAAAGGATGCAACTTGATTTTGAAAAAGGCGACTTTGCGCTAGCTCATTACAACTACAGCGAATTCAATTCCAGTTACAAGAGAGTATCAATGAAACGACCATTAATGGATTTTCTAGCATTTCGAAATCGTGCTTTGTTTGTTATCGATTGTTCTAAGCAAGAAGAATCGATGAAATCATCGACTGTTGATGTACGACTAGAAATTGATGCTGACACAGGATTTCCCAAAAATACTAAAGCATATTGTATCATAATTCATGATTGTTTATTGGAGCATTATCCCCTAACGGAAGTAGTTAAAAATGTAATATAAACTGCTAACTATTTAGTATTTGCTCGGCTTTCAAAGAAGTTTCATCGTCGTCATCATGAGAATTGCAGTAGTCGACATTCAAGGATTTATAATCGATGAAGTTTTTTATCCAAAAGAAGTCGCTATTCAGATTGGTGGTATAAAATCGAATTTTTTATTTAAACCACCAAAACCATTTTACGAGTTGACTGCTAAAGACAAGAAAACTACGCGGTATTTGGAAAAATTTTTGCATGGAATACGATACGATTCTGGAGATGTAGATTATTCCGATGTCAATGCAATTTTGGAGAAACACCTACTTGGCAACGTTGATTTGATTTATGTTAGAGGAAATAAAAAAATTGACTTTTTAAAAGCAAAATGTGAAGAACTTGGACTCCATCTATTAATTTATGATGTTGCAAATTATGATGGGACACCCTGTGCAACGAAAAATTTTGAAGCTGTATATTCAGGATGTCCTCACCACGCCAACGGTAAATTTATGTATACATATAATAATATTCTTTCTTTGTATAATTGGTTGTATTATACTGTATTACCTAAATAAAGCTATAAACCAAAAATTAAGGTTTTTTATTAAAACACCTTTTACAAGTTTACAAATATTTATTGTTATTTAAAAATACATTTCATCGCTTCATTCTTCTTTTGGTTTCTTTAGCCAGAATTTTCATTACTAACAAAAAAACTTCTGCTAACGTTGCCCATGTTATCTGAACTAATTGACATATTTGCTTTTGCATTGGATCCTCCATAGTAATTTCTAGTTGTTGCATTAAGATTTGAAGATTTGATCGCCATTCCCCCACTCCTTCTGAGTTATCTTTAAAAATTAATTTTAGCTTGTAGTTGAGAGGTGATTCTGTTAAATTCAATGCAAACACCTGCAATTTTCCATCATTGACTGTTGACAGACTCATCATTTGCCATGTATTGCACTCTTGTTTTGTTCCGTTTGTGTCTAAACTCACACCAATATGTGCAACGGTTTGTGGAACGTTAACATAAAGCATGTTATTTAATATTGCTGTTAAAAGAACAAAATTTGCTTTTAGCAAGGCCATGGTTTTATTCGTCTTGTGGGCGTTGATGATGTTGGTAAATATTTTTCAAAAACTTTGTCCCACAAACTTAAATTTTCAATCTTTTTTAACACTTCTTTTTGGTCTTCGTAGACAGAAATCTGTTGGTTTAATTTTCTTATATTTTCACAAAACTCTTCAAGTTTTTGACTGTATTCTCTCAAAGCCATTCTAAAACTAAATATTTTCCATGATATGTTTTATTCTTAATTGCGAAAGCAAAGTCTGTTATCACTCTAACACATCAGTCGATTACGTCACACACATCGCGAACCTGTTAATGCACCAAGGTCACGCGCTTTTAATATTTTAGAAGATTTGAACACTTCATCTTACCCTACACAGCAACCCCTTTACAAT
This sequence comes from Altica lythri, assembly GCA_964028335.1. Taxonomy (NCBI): domain Eukaryota; kingdom Metazoa; phylum Arthropoda; class Insecta; order Coleoptera; family Chrysomelidae; genus Altica; species Altica lythri. The sequence goes on along the minus strand of OZ034807.1, from coordinate 60,953,545 downwards.
GATACGTCATACGTCGAAATCCGTTGGGCCGTTTACGAGATATAGCTATAATGCCCTTTTGGCAGCATAAGTATGGTCTTTTTGGTGCTTTATCTTACCCTATACAGCAACCCCTTAACAATGATACGTCATACGTCGAAATCCGTTCGGCCGTTTACGAGATATAGCTATAATGCCGTTTTGGCCTCATCAATATGGTCTTTTTGATGCTTCATCTTACCCTATACAGCAACCCCTTTACAATGATACGTCATACGTCGAAATCCGTTCGGCCGTTTACGAGATACAACATTAATACCCTTTTGCCATTCGAAAAAGAAGAATTGGCTGCTTGCGCTAAATGTCAAAGGCCATTTGAAAAAAGAAGAATTGGCTGCTTGCGCCAAATGTCAAAGGCCACTCGAATAAACAGCAGATTACAGCGCCGCCACCTGTGGCGCCACCTAGCGGCGAAATTTGGAAGTTGTGAGGCCGTGGCGGCTTTGCTTCACTACTGTCCTGCATTCATTGACAGCGGATAAAGCTGACAATTTAGAGTTATTGGTGAATCGTCTGAAAATGCGTTATGGCCAAACTTATCTACAACCGGTATACCGAATGCAGTTAAAGAGCCGAAAGCAGAAAAATGGAGAGACTATCCAGGAGTTTGGGGCAGAAGTGGCAAGAATGGTAAGGTTTGCGTATCCAAACGCAGCTGAAGATTTCCTGGAGTGCCTGGCGGTCAAAATTAGAAAGAAAACAGGTAAGAAATCTACTTTACCGTTATAAACCTGTATTTGGTTCTAAAAGTAAACTTGAAAGAACTGATGTTGTCGAACATAAAATTGATATTGGCGATGCACGTCCGATTCGACAGGTACCTCGACGACTTCATCAAGTTAAGAAGGAAGAAGCAGATAGAGCCCTTAAAGAAATGATTCAAAATGGCATAGTCGAACCATCTAGTAGTCCGTGGGCTTCTCCTGTGGTATTGGTGAGAAATAAAGACGGATCAATGCGGTTTTGTGTCGACCATCGAAAGCTTCTGCCAAGGATTGATGATGTCCTCGACGCATTGGCAGGTTCCAGTTTGCTTTCTACCTTGGACCTTAAAAGCGGATACTGGCAGGTTAAAATGAATCCTACAGAAAAAGAAAATACTGCCTTTACCAGTGGATCAGGGTTATGGCAATTCACGCTCCTTCCGTTTGGCCTCTGTAATGCTCCTGCTGTTAGGTTAAATAAATAAATGTTCGGGCAAAAGAAAGTTTATTACCACAAAAACACAAACGATGTAAACAATATTATAAGATTTAAAATTGAACAAATATGAACTAATATGTAATGCCATCAACACTTACGTACATTCTTTTTACAATGTCAAAAGTGACCTTCCGTACACTCGTACCAACATAAACTTAATAATAATTATTAGGATTGTTAGGCAACCCTAATAACACCCTCCTCCAAACCTAATAATTTTACAAATCTCACAAATTTTTCTTTTCCTAAGGATTTTGTGAATATATCAGCCAGCTGATTTTCAGTGCAAATATATTCAAGTTTTACAATATCTTTATATATTAGATCAACTACAAAATGACATCTATGTGTTTGCATCTCCGGTTGTTCTCAAGTTTATTCAATAACTTGATTGTACTCTGATTATCTTCAAAAATGGTAAAGGGCAAATTATGCTCTAATTTTACTTCCATCATTAAATTTTTAAAATGAAGTAATTCACAACAGGCCATAAAAACTGAGATGAATTCAGATTCAGTACTGGACAAACTAACAATACTCTCCTTTTTCAAACTCCAAGAAATTAGATCGCCATTTAACTGAAAACAATATCCACTCACTGACTTTCTATCATTTATATTATTTGCCCAATCTGCATCCGAATAACATATTAAATCCTCTTTTCTAGAACAAAAAATCAGTTTTAAATTAATAGTACTTTTCAAATATTTTAGTACTCTAAGCAAATATTTAAAATGCTCATTACTAGTACAATCCTGAAACTGTCCAAAATAACTAACACAATAACATATATCAGGACGGGTAGCTAACATAATATACATAAGACAACCTAACAGCTCTTTATAGGGTAAATCAGAAACTGAGTTATCATGATTTTTACTTAAATTCAAATTCTTTTCAATTGGAGTACTAAATGATTTACTATTCTCTATATTAAAACGTTTAACTAAATTATTTATTGAAGATATTTGATCAATTTTATAGTTTTATTTTCAAAATCTCTATCAATATTTATTCCTAAAAAGTTATTAACTTTTTCTAAATTCCTCATCTTAAAATTAATACACAGACTTAATTTAATTTTATTCAAAAAAATTTGATCATTACTTGCCAAAAGTATATCATCTACGTAAAGCAGTAAGTAACATCTAACATTCTCATTTAGGAAAAAGAATAAACAATAATCAGACTTAGAACGTTCAAAATTTAAATCTTTTATAAATTCATTGAATCTCTCATCCACACTTTTGGTTCTTGTTTTAATGCTTTGTTAAGCAGGCAAACTTTATCTTTGTCTTTTTCCTTTATTTCAAGACCTTCAGGTATTTTCATATAAACTGACTCATTCGTAACACCATTTAAAAATGCATTTTTAACATCAAATTGCTCTAAATTTAAATTTTGATGATTACAGATCGAAAGCAAAAATCTAAATGTTGACAACTTGGTACTGGTGCATGTTATTCAGAAATTTCACTCAAATTTTGCTTAAAACCGCGCACCACAAGTATTGCTTTATAAACAGGCTGTCCTTTTTCATTCTCCTTTAATCTAAAAACCCATCTATTGCTTCTAATTTTTTTATTTTTCGGCCTTTTTACCAGCTTCCATGTATCATTTTCTTTAGGAGCATTTAACTCTTCGGATATTTCAACTTTCCATTGTTCCCATTCGGGCGAATACGTCATTCCAACATTACGTTTCATTACGCACAACTGTGCGTTATAGCTTACTTACCCTGCATGGTGACAATGAGTATAAATGACATTTACTGTCAAAGGAGTAGATAAAAATATTTATTATCATTATGTGAAATAGGTGTAATTGGTCCACATACGTCAGTGTGTATTAATTCCAAAATTCTACTAGATTTAATTGTTTTTGAATAATATGGCAAACACTTTTGTTTTGCAGTTACACATATTTCACATTTTGTGTCTCTTACACCTTTTTCAAAATTTAAGCCATTTTTTATATTACTTTTACTCATTTCAATTAAACAGTTATTATTCAGATGACCATAACTTTTATGCCATAATTCAAAATCATTTTTTACAGTCAAATTAGCATACTTTACAACATCAAAATTTAACTTATATAAATTACCTGACCTCTCACCTTTTGCGTAAGTCTTTCCATTTCTTTTTATCCAAATTATACCATTACAGCATGTGATTTTAAATCCAGCTTTTTCAACTGCAGATACTGACAACAAATTGGCCCTTAAACCTGGTACACAGTAGACCTCCTTGAGTGTAATTGGAACAGCTTTGCTATCAACTGACGAAAGGACTCTGAGATCACCACAACATATAGAATTCATTGTCTTCCCAATTTCAGCTAACTGTATAGGTTTCGGTTCATCAAATTTTCTAACATTTTCCAGAATATTCTCATCGTTTACATAATGATGGGTGGCACCTAAGTCAACATACCACCATATACTAGAATCATTATATAATGATGTCATAAATGCAAATTCATCTTCAGCACGAATAATATTTGAATTTTGGGAATAACTTGCTCCTTGGACTTTTTCTTGTTTGATCTTGCAATTGGCAGCTTGATGGCCAAACTTCTTGCAATTAAAGCATCTCACTCCACATAAATCTTTCAAATGGCCCAACTTTCCACAACGTTGACATTTTTTTAGCTTGTTACTCATAAACGCAGCTTCAACTTTCGCAACTCCTCCATTTGATGGTTTAAACTCCAATAGCTTATTTTTGACTGTTAATAGCTCCAAATTGTTATTGGAAATAGTTTTTATCGCTGTTACAACACTTTCATATTCAATTGGCATTGATAATAGTAGGAAACATGCTATATCCGATTCTTGAAAACCGGCCCCTAAGCTCTTTAATTCACGAGCTATCTTATCATATTTATTAAAGTGTTCTTGTAAATTATCTCTATTATTATATTTTAGACTAACTAATTCTTTAAGTAAGTAAAATTTTTAGCATGTATCTTTTTTAGCAATTTTAGCATATATAATTTCCAATTTCTTCATCATGTCTGCTGCGTCGTCAATATCTTTAATATGTTCTAAATGCGTATTACTTACATTTTTTACGATCAAATTTCTTGCTTTATTGTTCCATCTTAACCAGGATTCATTTTTAGAACCGGCAGCAATTGGATTTAATACATCATGTACCTCTGCAGCTTTAAGAGCGGATTCCATCCGAAATTTCCAATTATCGAAATTTGTACCATTGAAAGGAACAATTCAAAATTTGTTGGTCTCTTCTTGTTTACATGCCATGGTTGCAAATCCAATAAAAACATTTGTTGCAACAATACTCAAATGTGGTCACCGGCGGCTTTTTGGTTATAATCATATATCTTTCTTTAGCACACGAAATCTGGGCCCATAACCGTTTGTTAGGTTAAATAAATGTTCGGGCAAAAGAAAGTTTATTATCACAAAATAACAAACGATGTAAACAATATTATAAGATTTAAAAATGAACAAATATGGACTAATATGTAATGCCATCAACACTTACGTACATTCTTTTTACAATAGAGATTTTAAGCCCCATATTTAATCAACGTTACACGTTATCGGTTATTCTGATCATGCGCAGTTATGACAAAATTACTGATTCCCTTAATAAGCGATAACGCCCTTTGCTAATTAGGTTGAAATCACGGTAACTTTATTAACGTTAACGCGGATAACGTTTTACAACATTGCCAAAGGTATTATATTTAGCTGGTTTACAAAAGGAAAAAAGCAATAAAATATACGTATCTAGTATTAGAACTCACATTAATGCTTTTAAAGAATTTAATTTTAATACATAATCAAATGTTTTAACATTTTAAAATATGCTACCACCATCTATGAATGTCAATTTGGCAACGCCGGATATATCAAAGTCAAATATCAAAACAACTGCGCATGATTGGCATAAAGTTTAGCGTTTAAGGTAATTCCCAAATTTTATAGGCTCGAAAACTAAATAAAGCAGAAAATCGGTTTGCTATTTTCTATAAAGTACGCTTGCCCAGTTTAGCGTTTAGCGTATAACGTAAATTATAATTTAGGTGGCTTAAAATCTCTCTTATGTCAAAAGTGACCTTTCGTACACTCGTACAAACATAAACTTAATAATAATTATTAGGATTGTTAGGCAACCCTATTAACACCTGCGACGTTTGAACGGCTAATGGAAAACATCCACCGGGGTTTGTCATGGGAAACTGGGCAAGACCTAAGGAACATTTATCTAACCTAGACCTTTAAAAGATTACAGAAAGCTAATCTAACATTGAATGTTAAGCAATGCCACTTGTTCCAGAGACAGGTCAACTATTTAGGACATAACGTAAGCAAGGATGGCGTTGCTGAAGTCCCCGCTAAGACTCAAGCCGTTCAAGAATGGCCTATCCCTATCGACAAACATCAGCTTCGAAGTTTCTTGGGTCTTTGTTCCTATTACCGACAGTATGTCAAGAATTTTGGAGACATCGCCAAACCCTTGACACGGTTGACAGAACAAGACAAGTCCTTCTGTTGGGATGAGGAATGTCAAAAGACGTTTAAACTATTAAAGAAACAACTGACGTCTGCCCCTATTCTTGCTTACCCACTTCCTGACGGTAAGCTTATTCTGGACACCGACGCCAGCAGTGTGGGAATTGGAGCCGTCTTGTCACAGCTACAAGATGGTAAAGAAAGAGTAGTTGGATACTTTAGCAAAACTTTATCGAAAGCTAAAACGAACTACTGTGTCACTCGGCGGGAACTCTTAGCAGTTGTAAAATCCGTCGACCACTTTTATAAATATCTTTATGGCAGAAAATTCCTGATCAGAACAGACCAAGCCAGTTTGAAGTGGCTACTTAGCTTTAGAAACCCAGAAGGACAGATAACAAGATAGCTCGAAAAACTGCTGGAATATGGTATTGAAATCGAGCACAAACCTGGAACAAGACATCGTAATGCTAATTCACTTTCTAGAAGGCCATGTCGACCTGATTGCTCCCATTGTACCCGCATGGAGCAGAAGAAGGAAAAACTTGCATTAGTTAAGGTTGAACCAGAAGACCGTCGTCCGTTATGGAGAGAGATATCCTCATCCTCTCCTGTTTTAAAAGCATATTGAGCCCAATGGAACTCTTTAATTTTGGACAGTGGACGCCTTCAAAGACTTATAGAAAATTCCGAGGGCACTGAAACAAGGAAACAAATAGTGGTTCCAAGAAATGCTGTACCAGACATTTTAAAACAGATACATAATGACAGTTCTGGAGAACATCTGGGTATTACGAAAACGCTGCAAAAGGTCCGAGATAGATTTTACTGGGTAAACTGCACTAATGAGGTTAAAGATTGGTGTCGATGTTAAAGATTGGTCTGCATCGAAAACCAATGGCGCAAATGCAGCAATACCTAGTCGGAAGTCCTTTTGAAAGAATCGCAGTAGATGTATTGGGGCCACTTTCACAGAGCGATGTAGGAAACAAGTACATCTTTGTTGTAATGGACTACTTCACTAAATGGGTTGAAGCTTACGCAGTTCCCAATCAGGAAGCCACCACTTAAGCAGGTACATTAGTTGAAGAATTCATAAGCCGTTTTGGAGTACCACTAGAATTACATTCAGATCAAGGGAGAAATTTTGAGAGCAAACTGTTTCAAGAAGTTTGCCAAAGATTAGGCATCCACAAAACGAGAACCACAGCGATGCACCCTCAGTCTGATGGAATGGTGGAACGAATGAATCGGACCATAACCAACTACCTGTCAAAAGTGGTGTCAGAATTTCAGAGGGATTGTGATCGACATATTCCGCTATTTCTAATGGCCATTCGATCGGCCATTAACGAATAAACAGGCCAAACGCCTGCGAAGGTCCTGTTCGGTAGAAAAATGAGGCTACCATGTGACTTGGTGTTTGGCTGTAAACCTGGTAAAGTGGCCCTTGAAGAATATGTCACCGATCTTCAAAATCGAATGCAGAATATTCACAACTTGGTGAGTGGGAAACTTAAATTATCTAGTGATCGGATGAAGAGGTACCATGACACGCGGACAATGGAAAAGAGTTACCAAGTGGGGGATTTAGTCTGGCTCCATAACCCCCGATAGCGTTTTTCTTTTTTAGTATCACCCTAGTATCACTGTTTTCAAATACTCATTTTTACAAACTAAACACCAACCACCAGCAACTGATATTGTTCTTACTAATATTGAAATGTCAAAATTGCCGAAATCTCGATAGTTGAAACTTTCAATCTCTAGTGGCTGAAATAGACTGATGGATTTTAATAGAAATCCAGGCACGATTTTCTCCCCTATACCTTTGAGGCATTTGTCCCAAATTACAGAAAAACTGGGAAGGTCCATACACCATCAAGAAAAAGATTAACGATGTCATATATCGGATCGTAAAAATACCCAGAGGGAAACCCGTCGTGGTCCATCATGATCGGTTGGCGCCTTACCAGGGAAACCACAGTGGAGGTGTGCAGCAGCTCCAAGAATATGGTTTAGCTGGTTATCATGTGCGGGATCCTGATTTGGACAATAACATTCCAGGAGGAATGAATCTAAGGAGGGGGCAGTGTAACGGGATAACCGATTAAGAAAAGGACCTTTACTTGAAAGACTATTTTCAGGTTATTTGTTCTAGAATGTTCTCTCTCTTTCTAGTGTATAATGATTAAGGTCGATTTATATTTCGCGTTCATTCTCTTTTGTTTTATATAAGGGGATGTATGGACAGTTAAGGGGAGTTCAAATTATTTACAATAGTTCATTGTATTGTCAACCAGTTTAAACGTTATCCAGCTGAGTTCTGTGTATTTTAACAATTTTGTGAATAAATTGTGTAAAAGTCCCCATAAGTGTTTCACTATAAATTTATCTTTAATGATGTGGGTATACTCCCTATTAAAAAAAAAGGAAGTGAGAAAGTGATAGGGAGGGGGTTGACAATTGACAGATTCATGTATCGTAATAATATGTCCTCCCTAGATTAGAAATCGACCTGTTTTCACATTTTCTTAATTTCTAGTAGGTACCTACTGGAAATAGATAAAGTACCTATACACAACTCGAGTGGTAATTCGTAGAATAACTCACTCGCAGCTAAGTAGTTTGTGCGTAATTTTTCCAATCCTGTGTAAACCGACAAATCTGATTATAGGAATTATTTACAATTACAATAAATAAAATTTTGCCTAAGGTTCTTAACGATTGAGAATCAAACAAATTGTATGAATTTGAATATTTATTGTTTTAACTACAAACAAGTACTATATTGAGCTTCTAGTTGTCATACACATATTATCTAAATAAACTATACTAATACGTTTATTTGAAAATATAACAAGTATCATTGTCAAATGTTTTGGTATAGATAAAATTAACTTATTAATTTTCAGTACTGTAAGTTAAGTCCAGATTAGTTGTGTAGTTTCAATTTTTACCTAAATTACCTACATTTTTGAATTTTTTTACAATGATACTCGCTATATGGAACGTTCAACGGGTATGTCATAAAATTATCATCTATAAAAATTTATGAAATAAATATTTTTTTCCTTACTTACGAATTGTAAATTTCGAACAAATGTTTATGGTGCATCCGGATTAAAAATAAGTATTTTAAAAGCTGCAATAACTGTCCTTTATAAGAGTACTTATTATAAAACTCCACTCAGGTATTGGATCAAAACATTAAGCCAGGAAAAAAACCTTGGATAAACAGATAAATGATCTACAAGAATTATGAAAATAAAACTAACGATACATACAACTACTTTCACTGAAGAAACCATATAGAATAAAAATAAAATGTTAAATCACTTTATTTTGCTCAATTCCGTTTCGAGATCGCTCAATCTATTAAATAACAGTTTCTTTGTGTATAAAAAACGTCTATAAAAACCCATTATTGTCGTATTATAAAAAAAACTATTTTGAATTACAGAGCGATCTTAAGACCAAGGTAATGGGTTAACCTAAGATGCGATAATCTGGTACAAAGGTTATAAATAGAGGTGACGACCACACCAACCGTAAACGTATATCCCAAAACATACCTAAGTTTTCTTATTTCTTTTAAGTTTATTTTGCGAAAATCAGTTACAGCAGTACCTGCATCGTACCTCATTGTGGTTTTCACCCTTATATTTTAAACTAGTCATAACAAAATGTCCCTTATATTTGAAACAAATTTTGTTTATTTTTTCCTTTGTAGTTCCTTATCTTTCCTTGATATCTCAGAAACCGGTTTTAGGATAGGGTTTTAGCCAACTTTAGAGGGTAAAGAAAACTAAACCTTAATTAAAAGTTTAGTGCTGTAGTTCTTGAAAATCGAGAAAACGTTAAAGCTGACTTAGTAATATTAAAAAAATAATTAAATGACATACCCTTAGATCACAATTAAAATTTTGCAATTATATGGTTTGGTAGATACAAATATCATAAAGTCAGCCATGATGACGACAAATATGACACATCCATCAAGATTAATAAAATAACCAAGGGCAATTTTCAAAGATATATATTTTTTATATTAGTGTCAAAATTTAATGAAACAAACAATATTTAGACAATATTTAAAAATAAACTTTATTAATATCTGATTATTAATAAAACAAACTAATAATCTGATTACTCATACTAATTAGATTTAATGAAACAATCGAATTTTTATTATAAGAGTAAATACCTAATATTGGATTAGAAAAATAAACGCAATAATAAGTGCCACTATCTAGACAACTTGATAATATTTGTATCCAATTGGAATACATATGATTATAAAATACATCATTGAAAATATATATAAATGGTACAATTGACGAAAAACTGCTTTTATATAGTTCTGATTAAATATTGGTCCACAGATAAGGACAAGTTTAGTTCTAATTCTAAAACATTCTAGGCCGCATACCCCATTTTTCCATTACTGTTTATAAATAAATAAATTAAAAAATAGTTTATTAAGCCTAATACAATTATTTCAAATAGGATTTTTAATTAAAAAATTGGACTAACTATAACAGAAATCGGAAAAAATAGATAATTCATTTTTTAATAAAAACAGTACATTCCCTGTAGAAATATATACCTATATACTTATAGAAACTCTGAATCAAACAAGTAACATTTCTATCTCTACATTTTTGTGCGTTAATCACCTATGTGCAATTTGGCTAGTTTATTTTCATCATACGTTCTTTCTTTTCTGAGCAATCTGTTAAAGTCTAATACACAGGGGGTGTCAGTTTAAAATTGTCCATAACATGAGTTTTCTCTGATGCGTTCAAAATATACTAATATACAAATCTACTAAAGGGTTTTACCAAACATTTTATGGGATATTTTACCGAAAATAAAGAAATTTTAGACATACTGCATTTATATTTAGGTATAACAAAAGGTATATAGGTATAAAGAAATACTTCGAAAACATAAAAACAGGTAAGAGAAAAAATAAAAAATTTTACAATATGATAGAGCCGGAAAATTTCTTATTAATCAAATAAAGATTTTTTCAAAAGCCAAAGAAATAAAACTACATTAGTTCAAATTTTAAACCTAGAATAAAGGAATCGATATTCTGTGTAAACGTATTATTATTCTGTTTCAGTCGAATAAGAATGAAATCGCTTTAATCTTTGTATAGTACATATAATAGGTCTCCGTTTGCTTTTTTAATTTATCCATTTAGGCGAGGCAATAAAGCATTAAACCTAGCAATTTTGTCATTGAAGTCTAATCGTCGTGCAACTTTTTGCATTGGATTCGGGAGAGTGTCAGGAAATTTTGTCAGCTAAATTGATCTACGGGAGATAAAAATGGTATAAGAAAAATGCATTTTTAAATTGAATCTCGTAGAGATGGATAATGATAAATTTGGAACTCAAAAAATATCTACGGAAATGAGTTTGGGGGTCGCTGAACGCGAATTTCGTGAAGGCGATAAATTACCTGGTGCCCAGGGTGCAATTCTTCGCCTGCAGTTTTAAGATAGTCATTTAAAAACAGTCGATAACGATTACCCGAGAGTTTTAGGGCTCGCTGAGCACGAATTTCATGATGGCGATGGTCTCCGTGGTACCTGGTGCCCAGTTTAACTCGTCGCCAGTAATTTGCTTTATACTTTAAATACTCAGAACCCTCGAGTATAAAATAGATATTACCCAAATTTTAACATTTTCATTTTCCATCTCTTTACTTTAAAAATGTATTTTTCTTATGCGCAAAATGTATGTTTCATCTCCCGGAAATCAATTTAGTTCTCAAAATCTCCTAACACTCTCCCAAATCGAATAAATCGAATGCAAAAAGTTGCATGGCGATTTATCTTGCTGCACAAAATTGCTAGGATTTGGACTTATCAGTGCTTGGTTGCCACGTGTAACTACTAATTTTATTATTTTCATAGAAATAGTTCAAGACTTTATTTTTTTTACACATGCTCTAATTGTAAAAATTGTAAAAAAAGTTATACACGTTATATATATAACAATATGTAAGAGATGATACAAAAGTATCTAGTGCCGTGCTGTCAATAATAAATCCAGTTTTCAACTGGATTGGTGTTTGGTTAGATTTCCTAAATCAAGACACCGGTAGACGCTGCGAAATAGGAGTATAAGGATTTTAATCAGCCCTTATACTCCTATTTCGCAGCGTCTACCGGTGTCTTGAGTTAGGAAATCTAACCAAACACCAATCCAGTTGAAAACTGGATTTATTATTGACAGCACGGCACTAGATACTTTTGTATCATCTCTTACATATTGTTATATAAGACTGTCACAAACGCTCTGTTCGTTTTATATATATATATATATATATATATATTGTTATGGTATCACTGTGTCTATTATGTAAATAGGAGATTAGATGTGATAGAAACGATTATTGATGATTGATATTTTAAATTTGATTGATAAGAATTTTAAAATAAAAAAATTGTCATTAAAGTTGAAATAAAATGTTGAATTAAAATAAAATTGGTTTGAGTTGAATCATCAATCAACAAAGATAATGAACCCATACCCGAAAGCTGGAGCTAACAAGAATAACCATCACAAAATTGGCGCCCAACGTGGGGCCCATTACAAGCACCTAGAACTTCAAAATTCGAGACATCCACTACAAGCACTTAGAACTTCACAATTCGAGACGCTTACTACAAGCACCGAGAATTTCAATTTCGAGACCCTACAAGCATCTACAACTTCAAAATTCGAGACACCCACTACAAGCAACTAGAACTTTAAAATTTTAGACACCATCAAGGCACCAAGAACGAGAAAACCCCGAAAAACAAGAAAGATTAAGAGGGAAGACAAGGACTTTGACAGACAGGACTGACAGATAGGTGAGATATTTGCATTTATATAATAGAGGCAGTGATTTGTGGAGAGAATTAATTAAACATAAATTATAAAACTAAAATTATTTAATTGAAAACTAAACATAAATTGTAAAACTAAAATTATTAAAAAAAAATTATGGAAACAAGAAGACAAAGACAGGATAGGGATAATGGGCAAAAAGGAGATCATCAAAAAGATGATAATATAAATATTATGGAAACTAATGAATCCGGAGATGCAAAAGAGAACATCACAATTATTGAAAGCAATGGTAACAAACATGAAGAAAGTGATATGGAAAGAATGTTCAAATTTTTAGAAAAAATGAATAACAATTTAAAAGAAGATATGAATAAAAATACTGAAGCAATAAACAAGAATATGAATTCGATAAAACAAGATATTGACAAAAATAAAGAAGAAATAAACAAAAATATGGAATCAATGAAAAAAGACATGAACAAAGATATTAAAGCAATAAATTTAAAAATGGATGCTATGAAAAAAGAAATAAAAGAAGAATTCAAAGATGAAATGAGGAAGCAAATGGAAATGTATAGAGAAACAATAAAAGATATGAAAACAATTTATGACAAATCAGTAATTAATAAGGACTATGAAACTGAATCTCCTGAAGAAAAAGATATGGTGGAAAATAAACTTAAAAATGAAGATAATTCTGAATTAATAGAAATGTATGAAACAAATATAAATAAAAATAAACCTATGAGACGATATAAAAAAGAATATATTTACGAAGACATTTTACAGAATGGAAAAAATAAAAATAACTATTATAAAGAATATGTTACATATAAAGACAAAATGAAACAAGAATATGAAATTATGAAATTAAAATTACATGATGAATATGACGATGATAAGAAGAAAGATAAAGATAAATATTATAAAAATGAAGAAGCAAAATATGAAAATAAAATATATGAGGGTGATAATAAATATAAAAATAGATTATATTAAGATAATGACAATAAAATTAAACATAAAATTAATTTCAATTACAATAAGAAGAATAAAAGGAAGTTTAAACATAAAACATATGAAGATGATGATATAAATTATTTTGAAATAGATGGTAACACTAATAGAAGATTAAGGAAGATTTGGAAGAGCATTGTATATAATTATAAAAAGAGAAAAAAATAAAATGGTTAAATAAAAGCAAATAAGATTAAATTAAAATTAAAATTAAGATTAAAATTAAAAATATGGAAGAAAATAAATAAATAAAACTGTTATAAGTTGTTTAAAACAAAATGTAAAGGAACACTGAATAAAGAGTTTATAAAAAAATAATAAAACAAAAATTAAAAGTAAATTTAAAAAATTAAAATATGTCTTTGGAGAAAATTTTAATTTTTTTAATTTTGGGGAAATAGTTATGGTATCACTGTGTCTATTATGTAAATAAAATATCTTACTATAAAAAAAAGGATGACAATATAGACCAGTGACTATTTTTTTGATAATTGATATAAATAGGAGATGAGATGTGATAGAAACGATTATTGATGATTGATATTTTAAATTTGATTGGTAAGAATTTTAAAATAAAAAATTTGTCATTAAAGTTAAAATAAAATGTTGAATTAAAATAAAATTGGTTTGAGTTGAATCATCAATCAACAAAGATAAGGAACCCATACCCGAAAGCTGGAGCTAACAAGAATAACCATCACAATATATATATATATATATATATATATATATATATATATATTATAACATATACCTGAGTGTAAGAATAATACTTTGTTTTGATTATATAAATTACTATGTTATAAAATATTCCTTACCATGAATCAATTTTGAATTTAAATATAAATATTAAATAGGTAAGAATTAACTTAATTTAATTACTTTCCAATATTATTATTTAAATATGCTACCGGCTATTCTCTTATATCAGGGTCAGAGTTCAAAATATTCAAACAAAAAAAAATTGAATAGATTCAAAATCAGTTAATATAAAAATTTTCAACTAAATGACTGTAAAACCTCACTATCCTAGACCAATGATGTTCTCTAGGCATAGACTGTATATAAATTTCTAACCTTACTAATTCAAAAATGTGACATACCTCAAGAGACCGTTGTTAAAACCAAATATGCATCAAATATATGAAATGAAATATTCTGACTTTTGTTAATAAACAATTCAAATTAAACTTATCAAATAGTGAATAATAATTTAGTTAAAACACGTAAAACAGTGAAATACAAATGTTCATCAAAGTTATAAAAAAATCAAACACAGAAAAACTCTTTATTGTAACGAGTGAAAAGTGGTTACCATTTGAATGAAACTTCGCTCCTCTTCTGGAAAACCAGGATTCGGGATTCACTTCTCAGGACAATCTACTTTCTTCCCCGGAACAGCAAAGATTTCAGGACACTTTGTAGAGATCGAACAATAAATTCTTCTTCTATCAAAAGATAAGCTGCTGCTACTACATCCACTGGTGAGTGTAATTATGACTTTCTTTCTTATTAAATATTAGTTTAATCTTCATTAACTTAATTAAAATGCACTTATACCCATATACTGCTCAGCCCACAATTTAAGTATCTATTTCTTCATAAAATATTGTAATTTTCTCTTACCAATTGCTTTCTCTGGTTACCTTGTGATAATATTAATACTTTAAACTGATTTAAAACTTTCCTTTATCAATATTTTCAAAAAAAAACTCAAAATTTCAACGGAGCAATTTTTAATACAACGTACATATCAAGAATCGGAAAACAAGAGAGATTTCATCAAATCAACAAAAAAACAACTGAAAAATTCAACAAACTTAAATCTATGCATCCTTACCACCTAATCGCCTACTAATTCCTTATTTAAATAAAATTACTAACAAAATCTAATTCTTGGTTCATTATTACAATTTAAAACAATGATTATTCTTTTTATTTTTATAAAATTTACTAGCACTATACACTAATATTTTTCTTTTTTCAGAATATTTCATTTGGAATTTGAACTATTAACAAATTAGAATATGGTTGATAAATTTGTATATTTTAAAAGTAAGTAAAAATTTTAATATTTATTTTAATTATTTGTGATATTTTCATCATTTCATTTTCTTATTTAATTATACCCTAAATTCATTTAACAATTAATGTTTAATTACTAACGTATTGGCAACTTTATAAGCTTTTAATTATTTACTTTTCCCATTTATCAATTTCATAATTATTGAAACTTTATATAATGTAGATTAAACCATTTTGAATCTTTAAAAAAAATCTTTGAAATGAATTTGTATTTTTTTCTTTCTTATTCTATTTTCTTTTCCTTTTTTAGGAATTATGAAGAAGATGATGATAATTAATCCTACTGTTACTGCATTTGCGCTCTGACCCGAAATAAGAAAATTTTCCTTTCTCTATTTGCCATAAGATTTTCATTCTACATTCTTATTTAATATAGCATAGTAACTCATATCATCTCAATATATATATATATATATATATTATATAATGCTTAAATTCGAATGACACTTTTTAAAAACAATCTGATAATTTACAATACAATAAAGGTTTGGATAGAAACTACTTTTTGTCTAAATGAGAAGAGAGAAATGGAGTAGAAAATTTTAAACGATTTCAGTTCAATACTAAATATCTCCAGCATTATTTTAACAAAGAAATAGTGGCAAAATACCTAGGAACGACAAAAAAACTCCTGCAACCTACACCCCAACTCCTGAAGAAAAATTCACGATTTATAATCTGAGCAGAAGGACCCCTATCTGACAACCATTCTCTTTCATAAAAATATCAGTATAAGCCAAATGTTGAACCTCTTTGGCCACCAGATAAGATGAACCTCCTCATTTAGTTTGTCACCAACTATAAATCAATAACTAGAATTTTTTCTTTTCATAAAAGTTAATGTAGCACCCAGTATAAACATGATTCTGATTTTTTTGACAGCTTTATCAAGTTTGACTTATCAATTTGAATTCACAATTCACTTTACTTCCACCCCCTGCGGCCTACTACTTTTTTTGCTTTAAATCAGGTTAGCTGAGCCTCTCCTGTTATTTCATTTCTTTTGTTTGCATTTTTGGTGTACATTTTTATTGTTTCGTACCAATTTTATCAACCCACTTGACGACTTAGATAAAACTTTTGACTTAACAAACTTTGACTTTGTAAAATGGTTTTATTTGTTTTCAAATGTCCCGTTGAAAAACTCAATAAATAGGTAACTACCGCAGAGACTTTCTATAACTCTTTTTGGTCTGAATATTGTGACCGCAACATTGAACAAGAAAACGGCGAAAATTGGAACAATTGATGTCAAATGTTTTTAATCAAAGTTAAATGAACTGCTATTAAAATAAATGTAATTTAAAATTATTCTCAGAAACGTAAAAAAAGTGTAAGTTATTCTCTTAGCAGCTTGTGGGTTGTTAGATGTACACTTTAAAATTAGGCAATTAAACATCACAACAGAGAAAATACAATTTAGGTATAAAATTAACATTCCCTGTCGGACAATTTCGTGTTACCTAAAATGCTGGATGTGCACTCATTTATGTAAAATTCAATTACTACATAATGAAAATTACGGAAATTTAGGAGATATACTAAAGGAAAATATAAAAAATTATGACGCATTGCGCGATCTACGAAGAATTGTTGTGAAATATATAAATTTTCTTTTTTAATTTGCTGGATACCTCCGCAACCATGCTATTAATAAACCTAACAAATGTACAACAAGCATTAAAGAAAATAAACAAATATTTTAAAACAATAAGCAATACGTAAAAATTTGTAAATCAGTCATTTTTTAATAACATTTTGCTTCAAATCCTGTTTTTTCTTCAAGAACTGGAAGTAAAATTACAGAAAAACTTAGTTTTCTTAAAAAATTTAATGGACTTGAATTTGTATTAATCAAAAATGTTTCTTTTAAATTATAAGATTCTGTCTGCACCACTCTTATTTTCGCGATACTGTTTTTTATTTTCCTCTTAATTGTTTTGCTCTTAGGTTTTTTATGCACTTATTTTCTTTTGAATCAATTTATACCTGTTTTAAAGCCTTAACGTATTTTTAAAATGTAATTTAAAAAATTTTTGTTCTAATTTTGTTTGTTTTCTATTGCTTATATTACCGAAGCTGTTCTTCTTCGTTTACTCTATTTTAGTTTCTGGTTCTCTCAGACATTTTTTTTAATCAATATTGTTCCATTATTTGTTGTTTTGCTACCAAACTGTTTCAAGTGTTATTTTTTAAAATAATTTGTTTTGAATTCAATTTATATTAATTTTATCTGAGTTTTTTTATAAAAATAATTTTTTAAGGCATTGTAACTTTGTGACATATTTCATTGTATATTTGTTTAATCGTTTGAGTCTAAGCTTTTAAAAAATATTCTAATATGATTTCTTTTCTCTGTACATCAATGAGTTTTAGAGTTTGAACGCTGTTGTACAAGCGTAGAATATGAACTATGTAGTGGACGTCCAAAAAGTACAACAACACCAGAAATCAGTGAGCAAATCTATGATTTTGTTTGTAATGACCCAAGTTTAACTAAGCGTGAAATTGCTGATACGTAGGCAACTCCATGTTTTACACGAAGAATTGCATATTATGAAAAAGCTGTTCCGAGAGTTAGTACCACATTCGTTAACAATTTAACAAAAACTGAATCGAAAACAAATTTCTCAGCGTAATTTGAAGCATTTTAAGCGAAATAAAACCGATTTTGTGAGCCATTTTATGGATAAGACATGGATTTACCATCACGATTCTAAATTGAAAAACGAACGTTTACAATGGACTTGAGCTGGTTCTTCAGCTCCAAAACAAATGAAGTCAGAACGATCGGCAAAAAAAGTTATGTCACCAGTTTTTTGGGGTGCAAAAGGGGTTTTGTTAAGTAGTTATTTTAAAAAAGGTGAAACAATTAACCTCTAAATATTACTGCAACCTTCTGGACCAGTTGGATGAAAAAATTCGTGTAAAAAACCCCGTTTTAAACAAGAAAACAATCGTTTTTTATTAACCCAATCCACGTGTTTATACCAGTTTGTTAAGGATAGCTACATTGAACTATTTTGTAATATCTGATGGTTTTGTCACAACTGAAATTTGTATGTTAATATCACAAAGTGTAGTGTGTTCAAATCAGCAATTAGTAGAGTAACAAATGCTGCGTTTTAGCCAAACATTTCTTTATTTTAAAAAATCCTATGTTTGTAAAAGTTAAAATATTTGAAATGGTCTAATATATTTGTAATACATGTAGTTATTGAAAAAGAATCTTTTTCTTCTATGCTAGACAAGTGTATTTCGGTAAATATAAATATAAATAAAGATTTTAATTTTTTATATTAACCTTTTTTTTTGGCTGTGAAACGAGTCTTGATTATTAATTAAATTTATGATTTACCTCAAAGACTATATGTAAAGTGCGCCACGAGTTTTATATGATTAGATAATGATTTATATGATCAGAAAAAACTTATCTTTACGTATCTAGTATTTATTTATTTATTTTCATTTATAAAAAAATTCATAACTTATATTTTTTAAATTTAACCAAATTTTAACAATAGATTGCAAAATCATAAGTGCATATCACCGCTTGCTGAGAGGGTTGCGCAAAGGTTCGAAATTATGGACGGCCCGGTAATTCCAGATAAAAACTTTAAAAACTCTTTAACCAAATTGGTTATTTTAGAAATAATAGTAATTGGAAAAGAGCGCCTCCAAAAAACAGTTAAGCGTAAGGCCATTAAAGTAATAAAACCCTCAGTGCACACCTTAATCCTAATTATTTCTAATTATTTCTAAGACACTGTTTAATTATATAGAATTCAAATCAAAATGACATGTTTTAGTTGTTAAAAATTTTAACTTTAGGAAAACAACCTCCGTATTATAACAGGAATATTAACCAAGCACTACCGATGTCGAGGACACATAAAAAAACTAGGAACGGTAAATTAAGTGCAGGAAGACTACGAAACCTCAATACACTTATTATCAGAATTACGTAATTTTAGGGTCAGATATCTAAGATCATCCGAAATAGAGAAGAAAGATCTACCTAACTTGAAGTCCAACGATTCTAAGAGAGAAAGAACTAGAAGAGCTGCTATAAGTCTGAGGAAACGTCCGAATTATAGCAAGATAGTATTATCATTTTTTTAAACTTCATGTTTGTTTCTCTAACTGTTTTAGTGTGTACTTTTTCCTTAACCTATTATTCTTTTTGCTTTAATTTTTTTTCACAATGCCCATTTATTATTTTTATTATTTTATGGTTAAAATGCCGAACTTGTTGATTTTAGTTTTATAACCTGTTCCTTTTCGTTTTCGCTACAAATTCTCATTTATATACGAATTGTCATTATTAATGTTGAAGTTAAATAATCACAATTTATAAAAAGAACTTTTTATAGTAGAAAGTTTTTTTTTTTGTGATTTATAAGTCATATTAACATTATTAAATTATTTTAAATTATTACTAAGTGCAACCTGTCCCTTGGCAAATAGCACTTTACCGAGATAGATTACGGCATAGTCCACGGTACAGTCTAAAAATTTTCTAAATTAGTTTATTTTATTTACAGTTAAAATAATAATTACTGTTTTCACATGTAGAACAAAAAAAACAGAAAAAAACTTCTCTCTCGCATAATCGATCCCATAACATAACACAACTGTCACAACTGGACTCATCCGCCGCTTATCCAAATCGGCTACGACAACTTATTTAAAAACTTTTAAAATGATAATATATATACACAACTTATATCATATTTAATATCAATTCAGTATAAATTTCGAAATCTATGTATATACCTAAACACACTTAAAACATGCATTATCATCCAGTTCTTAGCTACCCTGAAAATTTCAGAGCTCTAGGTAGTCGGGAAATAGGTTTAAATTCGATTACAAAATTCCACGGAATGACAAAGAGACAAAGAACACGGCGAAAATATAAAAACTTTCTAAAAACTAAGATAAAATGTCAATATAGGTAAATATAATATTTAGGTCTTTTTGAGATTACTGTAGTCCAACATTTTGTTAATAGTCGAACTGTAGCCTAACAGATTGCTTAGCTTTTTAGTACACAATATGGAGTCTTTATATAAGGAAACTTTCTGAATATTACTTTGTTTTACCTAAAATTATTAAGTGACTTAAAGTTAGTCAACAACAGACAACTTACGACTTAAAATAGCGAAAAACTCGCAATTTAAGTCGTTTTCAATTTTGTTTGTGTTACGATTCCTATATTAATGAAATCGTATTTTTTATTAGTTTACTTAATTTAAAATTTCAGTATTTTAAAATTATAAATGAATATGGTCTCTTTGGAACTTTTACTTAACACATTTTACTTTCTTCACATAATTCATGCATTACTTTGTTAAAAAAAAAACTAAATTTCGAGTTTCTCAAATTTGTATTTATAGATACTTTTGTTTATATATAACCACAAATCGCTTGTGCGCTCTAGTAGTGCTAACTTCATGTAACAAAGCTAACTATAATAATCCATTTTTTTTTTTTAGTTTAGCCTTATTTGCTTTTGAAATGTAAAGATAATAAGATGAAAAACATAACTGCAATATTTAAACAAAATAATATCAAAAAATACCGTTGTCACTAAAATAACATACCTTATAAATATCCGATATTAAAAATTATCGCAGTATTTTAAAATAATATACAATCTATTAACGCACACATATCCCCCATAACTTTTAGATTGATCTTGTATTTAAATGTTATATTAGATTGTTTCATTAATTAGAAGTGTTTTATAATTTTTCGTTCTTGTCCACATTGAGTGTAAATTAGTAAGTATTTAGAAAGATACCTTATATTTACAATTAAAGGACAAGAAATAATATTGTCAATAATTCTCTGCACATGTCCTTTCTTTTTAAATTATATAAATTAATATTAACATTATTTGTTGTTGCCAAATTAAATATATTTCGGAATCCTCTTTTTCAACACCTGTGAGTTCCTAAACTGTTTCCTGACTGTAATGTTGCATGAGTTCTGAAGGATTGGTCAAAATTTTGTAATAAGAGGAGAGGCCTTAAAAAGTTGCAGCCAATTGTCTTGATTTGTAGATTACAGTTTATGTATAGCACTGAAAAATATTAAATATATTAAAATAAACTGTGTACAAAATTTAACTAAAATAAATAGGTAGTACATAAATCAAATTTACAACTAACTATATTTGTCAAACTCTTCATCCAAATTTTTAAATTGGAACATGTTCTTATTTTCTTCAAATATTGTCATGAATTTAAAAATACCAACCTTGTCAAAATACAACAAAAAAGTACGACTATTGTCAATTTTTGTTCCATTTCTCTTAATTTTTTATTTTTAATATTTCATTGGCGTTTGGTAATTCGGGTACGTGTGATTTTTGCTGTTAAGTTTGTTTTTATTTTGTGGAATAAGGAGTAAAAGTTGACAAATACAAAAGTTATTTGATTTACCTTAAACAAGTTGTTGAACAAATATAAATACGATCGCTGTAGTGAAGAAGACCAGATGAATTTTTTGGTCAAACTTATGTACAAAAAATTGTAGCTGTAATATCGGTACAAGAACTATTCAGTGATTTCGTGCATATAAGGGATGTCTTAAAATTAGTCTACCTAAATTTTAAGCTAATACTACTTTTAACATAAATACAAAAATTTCTAATAACATTGGTTAAAAAATGCTTTCTAAGAGAGTTACCGTCCTTTGGATGTGATGATGGTTATTTAATATTTAGAAAACGGGTAAAAATTATAAACGGAAATTTAGCATGCTTACTAATTATTTTCGGTCTAATAAGATATTGACATTTAAGAATTTCTTAAATGTTAAAGTTAAATGGGCAATATCTAACTTCTCCCCCTTCAAATCACCGGGAATGGACGAAGTTTATCCAGCCCAGCTGCAGTGGGGTTAAATTAAGCTTTGCTACAGAAGTGAAATACTTAGGTGTTATCCTTGACAGCAAGCTGACGTGGAACTCACACATAGAAAGCAGAGTTAAGAAAGCATTTATATCTTATGAGCAATGCCGCCGAACCATAGGACAGACCTGGGGATTATGCCCCAAGGTCACCATGTGGATCTACACGGCAATTATAAGACCTATGCTAACATATTGGGCTGTCGTGTGGTGGCCTAAAGTGAAACAAACGACAGCTATTAAAAAATTAAACCAAATTCAAAGATCAGCATGCCTTCTCGTAACAGGAGCCATGCGAAGCACACCAACCAGCGCAATGGAAGTCATACTCGGTCTCACCCCTCTTGATATATTTGTTAAGGAAGTCGCATTGATGACCATGGTACGCTTTCGCACTTTTGGTATCGAACCCACTGTAGGGACTGGCAACCATAGGGACAGTTTGTGGAGGGAATCGATAAAAGTGATACCACTCCTACAGACAGACACGGATGCCGTCGCACCAAGATTTGTCTTTGACAAACCCTACAAAATATTAACAAACAAGACAGCAGACCCCAACGTAATGAACGCTTTGAGCGTATATACGGATGGATCAAAAACAACGCAAGGTGTGGGATGTGGAATTTACTCTAGATCCTTAAGTCTAAAAATAAAATGAGCTATGGATGGCTTGTCAAGTGTGGTTCAGTCAGAACTCACAGGCATAACCATAGCTGCAATAGAATTAATCAAAAGGAACATCACAGGCAGGAATATAAATATATACACAGACTGCGGACAAGCACTACAGAATCGCCGCTATGCAGAGGCTGTGAACAAGAAGAGGAAACAGTTGAACACATTATGTATGACTGCTCTGCTTTTTCTGAAATCCGTGTTGCGCGAGTATTGGCTTACACCAGCCGATTTCAGGGAGATCCCCCTCGGGAGCCTCATTACCTATTTTAAATCACTAGGCCTGGTGACAGCCTGAGGTGAGGATGTCCCTACATACGGGAGGATGCACAATGGGTCATATGTGGCCTCAGTGCTAGCTAAGCACTAGCTTGCCCCTCCCTAAATTTCCAGATCCAGATCCAGAAGAATTTCTTTTAGAGTTGTTTTTTATTTAAAAGAAACATATTTAAAACTACCCAAAAAAAATTATGCTTATCGTTTTTTTTTTGTTGTGGTAACAAATTATGAAAAGTCAATGTATTTTGTTTAAAAAGCTTTGTCTCGTTCCAAATCAAAAGAAGTTTTAAAGAAAAATTAAGTTGAAATTGTTAGTATTAATTTGACCAGACTATAATTTAAAGAATATACCCACCTAATAGCTAGGGAGCTTTCAATACTTTCCGCATAGTGTTTTCTTCTAAAGAAAAGGCTGCGTTGAAACATGTCGCGTTAGTAAAATAAATTAGTGTAGATGTAAAGTGATAGTATCATTTTCATTTATATTATATATTATGGATCTCCACCATGTATCGGTTAAATCAATTCAACAGTTTATAATTTATTAAGTAAGATTAGAAAGGATTTAATTTTTACCAAAAAACTTTTTTAAATTGATCATTTGTTCTCGAGAATCTAGAGAGCCTTGCAGCAGGAATATTAAAATGGTGGGCTTTTTTGGTACTTAGTGACTTCGCACTTTATGTGGAGATATGTTTTTAACCACAAATATACTTAGGTATCCGGAATTACCTGCACTATACCAAATATACTGCACATCCTCGATTATTTGCCAAAAACGAAAAATTGAATCTACTGAAATAAGTAATCAAAATGGATTAGTATATATTAGAAAGGCTGCAATAATACTTAACTACATCTATATTTTATACTCTTTAATTTCATTTTGAAGTAGATGGTGAATTTTTAATGCCAGACAAAAATAAAAGATCTCTTGCCACTCGTTAAAAACTGGTACCCAATTGTACGTGTAAGAAATGATTTTAAGAAGATACCTTGTTGTTCATTCTGCAATGAAGTGAAAACATGCACCAAGAAAAATCAATTTATTTGAAACTGTTTAACTGTTTCTTCATTATTAACAATATGTTTTATATTGTAAATAATATTTTAATTACTACAAAAATAATTAAATAATGATTTAAATTATTTGTTTATTACGATTTTGTATAAATTAAATATTAACTACAAAGAATTATTAAGAATATTAAATGCACTTGTTGCAGTTATAGGAAGTATAAATGCAAAAATATCATAATAAAATATCAATAATGTTGTAATTAATTACATTCATCAAACATTGTTTATAAAAAACTCCCAGATGTGAAGCTACATTTAAAGGTATTTTGTTTTATATAAAAAGTTTTTTATTATTGCCTAATTATTTAACTTACCGAGTTATTAGCTAAAAGTTTTTTGTCAGTTACGCAATCACATAAAATATTAAAACAGGATTAAATAATTTTTAAAAATTGAGACCTACACTTGCATATTTTTAATTAAATATAAATAACTCACAAAGAATCGTGCCTGTGAACGGCAACCCATGTGTCACTTTTTAACACAACTCGCTTGTGGTATAAAAGTATATTAATTTAGGAGTGGAGTAAATTGCATATTACAGCGAGTGTGTTTGGCCCATGGGCGAGCTTGTCGATCGGAAACTGGACATTTTTAATATTTTTGTCTCCGTGGCTACTGAACTTTAAATGCTGTTTTTTCCACTTCTAATGATCGAATCTGAATTTTTTTTCAAAATACGTGGTTTTTGAAAACAAACGTTTTTAAAATATTAATGAATCTATGAATCATATTTTCCAACGTCAAATTTAAGAAAAACCAAGAGAAAATTTTTTTTTTAGTTAAACTCTTAAAAATGAATGTAAAAAAATTTAAAAAAATTCTTGTTATGGTTCATAAAACTACAACTTATTATCTATCAATTGCAGCAAACCGCGTATCGATAGCGTTAATGTTCATGAAATGAGACAAGATTGAAAAAAATATATATATTGAAATTTTGTAGGGCCGCCATCTTGAATTTTCGAAATCTGAAAACACCAACGTTTTCAGGTGGCAGACTACTATATTTTCATATATTATGAAGTCGTTATTGTTATTGTAATTATGTTTGTCGCTTAAAAAACAATTTTGCAAAATTTTTTTTAATTTTTCAAAAATTAAGAGTTGAAAATAGTTATTTATGAAAAAGTTCGTGAAGTATGCTTTTTGCGCACGCACGGGATGTTTAGAGCACGAGCGAAGCGAGTGCTATATATCGCGTAAGTGCGCAAAAAGCACTTCACGCACAGTTTTATACAATATTTTATCTACGATAATCAAATAAAAAATAATTACAAGAAAGCAATTTATTTTCAATTCATTTACAAGATACTAACAAAACTAATGCTCTCATAGCAACACCATGGCAACGCGAATGCTAAGGATATTTGATTATATGAAGGTGTATCAAAAACAGTGCGAAAAAGTAAATCTCATTTACAATACATTGTTACTTTACGCTTACTTTTAATCCTTCACGCACTGCTGTCTATAATGACAGTTTTCACGAACTAAAAATTGATGCATAATATGAGGTAAAGTAGATAATTTTTTTTTAATATTGTATTACGTCATCTTATAGGGTATAAAATTTCCTAGAATTTTGATGCCTGCAATTTTTTTGTAGAATCAAATCTAAAAAAGTTATGGACGAAAAACTGTTGCATTTCACGTGCTCCAAGCTGCATCGCAAGCTCCAGCGGAATCCTGTTACAAATCTAGGAAAGTAGTCTATACTACACATACTTTTGTTTAAAAAAGTCAAATCTCTATTGGAAATCTTTTTCATTTTATATCCTTACTTCCCCGGACTACTTACTTTGCTTAGGTACTGTCAGTTGATACTGATTTATTTTGAAATTTTCGCTCTAGGATGTTGTATAAATTGGAAATAAGAAAACGTTGGCTGGGTAGGTACCCAAAAATGAACTTTCTCGAATATTCCAGAGTGAAAACATTTCAAGCAAAACCAATTATAGAACGGCTGCAGATCAGCTCGACCAAGAAGCAATAAAACCTAAAATTGGAGATTAGCCAGAATGGTTTCGCAGGTATTTAACACTAATAAATTTGGAATTAATCGGAAAGGTTTAAACCACACTTTGGCATGTATTGAAAAACCGAGTTATAGAATGTAATACTTTTTTAAAATGTTTAGCATACATGGATTAGAATAGTGACACTTTGTTCCTTTAGTTTTTGCTTTGCTGTCAGACAAAAAATCAGATAGATTCTAAAAAATGATTAATATGGTAAAAGAAAAGTGTGCAAATAACGATGTGCAGATTTAAGATTGCAATTTTTATTTAACTCATTTATTTTTAAATTTAAACGCTTGGTTTAACCTGTGAATATACATAGGAATCAGAAGCAAGTGAACTTACCTACTTAAAATTATATTTTAAGTTTTATAATTCAGGTCATTGTGAAGCAAACGGATTTTTTACCATTAAATTAAAATATTTAATGCCTAATAATACCTATTAGATTTTCGCAGTTTAGAAAGTATTTACTAAAAACAAATTTAACCGAAGAGTCAATTTTTACGACAAAATTGTAGTGCAATGATAATAATTTCATTTTAAATTTAATAGTTCATTTTACCCTTCTCACCCTTATATATTTAGTATCACAAGTGTCCTTTTAGATATTCGGGGTTATTATATATACGAAAATGCTAATAGAAGTATAAAAATCACCCTTAAAACTTACTACCTAGAAGATTTATTTAAGCCAAATACGTGTACACTGATATAAAATGTTTTACAAATAAATTTACTATTTATCCACTTTACCTGAAATATTACCTGACTTCTTTTTTGTACCTGAACAGAACTGAATTCTGTAATAAAATAAATGTAATGCTTGGTCGAGCTGAGTTGTGAAATTTGTTGACCATTGATGTCGTGGTCGAACTAATTGCCTCCCTATAGAACAATAGCGAAGTGCGAGCAAAAAATATGAAGTCTAAATCAAAAACTGGAAGATCACGTGCATTTACTGCACAGATGTCAAGAGATTAGGGAGAAAACCAAAAATCCAAACTGAAATGTTAACGATAAGACTAGTTCATCATACAGATCCTCTAGAAGTACGAAATGAAAGGAATTGAGAAGGAATGGACTTAAATAACGAAAGAGACGTAACTGCTTCAAATACACTCAAACGCAAACTATAGATTTTCTACGGACAACGTAGAGGAATGTGCTAACTATGTTACTTGCAAACTTAAAGCGAAATTTGTTGGTAAAATTCCTATCTGATGACCAATTTCTTATAGAGGTGTATTATGGGATATATAATCCCAGAACACATGTGGCATCATTTAAAATTAAAAGCTAAAAAAATTAAGTTAAACATATTACAACGGGATAACGAAATGATAAAGGAACCTTGACTTTAAAGACTGTTTTAAGGATATATATTTTAGAAATTTCTAGTATGTAGTTATTAGATTAGATCATGTTTCTCGCAAATTCTAGAATGTTCCTTTGTTCTATATAAGGGGATGTATAGACAGTTAAGCGGAGTTCATATATACATTGTAATTGCAAAACTGTTTATGATGGTGGGGAAATAGGATTTGCCGAGACAAGAGTTGAAAAGAAGAGTAAGAGAAGGCATAATTGATGGAGGGAGTTGTTATAAGGTTCGTCTAGAAATAGAGTCTGTACCAGGGGCTGAGTTTTTGCCTTGTTGGGAAGCAGTGAGAATGTCTTCCTCAGTAAATGGGGTTAGAAATGGATCTGTACCGTTTCGGCATTTTTAACTGAGAATTCATTTGGAAGCTCGATCCAAAAATTTAGTAGGTACTGAAATCCATTTTCAGTGAAGTGCTTAACGAAAAGTCTATTTGTTGTTATTCTTCCAGTGATAGGCCATTAGATTTACTGTCAAATGGATAACAAACCCAATCCTAAATGGACTAATTGATATCTTCTTCTGCAAGTAGCGTCAAAAATTCGTAATCAGGTTCTTAGAATGGCCCTCCCTGGTTTTTAATATTACAATGTGGGAACATATGAAACCAGTTTTTCCCTAAATGCATTTTCTTACAAAAAGATTAAATCATTTCACTCAAATCGAATGCAAAAATTTTCCCTGTAGTTAAAGATTAAGAGTATTAAGATTTTTAAAGATATATAATACCAAATAAGAAAGTTTCATTAAAAACTTGTCGCAGAATTCTGCCAAACGCTTACGACCTTCCTTCTTCAAAAATACCGCTATTTTAATTCTTAGTTAGTAGATACGCTTCAGAACCTTACCACGTGATAACCATCTGGATGAAGAATCAAACAACAAATATTTATGTTTAGCTTTCATTTCTGTACAAAGCCCAGAGAAAGCCTTGGTTTTAATGGCCTAGTTTTTATCTAGTTAACTACTTCAACAACATTATTAAGATTAGGGCTTAGAGAATCGGGAAATTATCAACTGCGCCCAAACCCGATATAAAACTTAGGATAATCTGCCCTTTCGAATTTTACCTGAAAAAAGGCTGCATCGATTGCGCCCCAAGTGAGACATGTAAAAAAAAACAAAAGGGCTGGTTTAATCTTTCTCTGGAATTGCGGATTTTCCTTAATAGGCAGAATTATTAATTCTATAATTGTTATTGCAATATTTTTGTATAATAACTATATAATCGATTTCTAAAAATTGAATTTTAGAGAATATCTATTCTTTTCGGGTACAGTGTCGTCATTAGTTATCTACCTACCCATGAGTGAGTACTAGCTGCTACCAGGGAAAAAATATGAGTTCTATAGTTTTTACGCGAATAGAGAAACTTAATTTTGGTGAAAAATTATACTTTTCGAAAACATACAGATATAAACAACGGAGTAGGTATCGTTTCGTTGCACTAATAAAATATGCAAAGCGCGGATTTTAATGGACAAAACGGAAAGTGTTATATTAGAAGAATTTAACACTCACAATCACGATGTTGTCAAAAACGTTGATCTAAAAGTAAGGGTTTAATTAATTGTTATTTAAAAACACCTTTGGGTAAAATAACGTTTCTGATTATGTATGTATGTTATTTAAACTGTAACTAAGCCATTTTTTTCTTAATGGTTAGTTGTTGCTGCTGTTAAAAGGAAAGCCAAAGGAGACATCAACGAGAAACCATCTAAAATTTTGCATGCTGCACTGACGAGTACGCCAACAGATAACTTTAATGCAAGGGATTTATACAATTGCAGACAAAGTTTATATAGAAAAAATCGTAAGTTTTTTCCAAAACTACCATGTAACACATTTGAAGTTCACGAAATTTTACAATCGACAAACTTTTTAACTTGTAGAGGTGAAAACTTCGTTTTAGTTAGGTAATGATAAAATTAATAACATAGTAATTTTTGGTTTAGAAACAAATCTAAAATTTTTATGCAATCAAAATGTTTTGTACGTAGATGAAACTTTTAAATATTACTCAAAATTTTTCTATCAATTATTTTCAATTCATACTCTTGCTAATGGATATTATATCCCGTTTGTGTTTTTTTTATTGCCGAATAAACAAGAACGTACATACTATCTTGCGTTTGAAAATATAAGAACAAAATGTATTCAATTGCAATTGCTATTACGTCCTGCAAAAATAATAATAATAGATTTTAAGCAAAGTATACATTCAGCTGCTCGCAAAGTGTGGCCTTATATTAAAATTATTGGTTGTAAGTTTCATCTCACTCAATTCTAGCATATGAAAATTTAAACACTTGGCTTAACAAATGAATATAAATCTGAAGATAATGAAATAGGCAAGTGGTTACGAAATATATTTGGGCTTCCATTTTTAACTTCTGACCAAGTAGAGGATACATTTTATATGGATTTTATGAGTGTTATACCAAACGATGCTAGAGTGCAATTATATTCGCCGATTATTTAGTAGAAACTTATCTCGACTGTGACAGTAAATTTCCTCCCATAATGTGGAGTAGTAGCGAGGCAGATTGGGCAAAGAGCACAAATTGTTGTGAATCTTTCCATTCCCATTTAAATAATAGCTTTCACTTCCCGCATCCAAATCTTTATTCTTTTATAAATGTTTTGAAAGAGTTTCAAATAGATACATATATAAAAATGTCTAGTGTACATGACCCAAAAGTTAATTATAATAAGAAATTATTAAAACATAGGGAATATATTCAACATTTAGTACATATGTATAAATCTAAGAATCTAACAAGATTTGATTTTGTAAAAGCCGTGAGCATTCACTATAAAAAATAGTAGTATGTAATGTTGTGCAATTTATGTTATTGTTTTATTTCATATTGTATAAACTCTTTTTTAAATAAATGCGTTGTGTTCTACTAATTTTTTGGATATTTTATTTATTTTACGTCAACTATATTATTATTATGTATAATTAATAAAATTGACACATTTAATATGGTCATTGTAAAAGTACCGTAAATTTGAAAATAATAAATAATAACAGTACGTTTTCAAATTCTAATATTCAGGTAATAAGTATTTTGTGCGCAATCGATACACCTCGTTTCATCTTCGTTTTAAACCGGGGAGCAATCGATAACCTGGATTAGAAGGATTACTTAGGCTACGGCCACATTAGCGGGATTTTAAGCTGCGTTTTGTTCACGCAGCGTGAATTCCCGTCATTATAAAAATAATAGGCCACACTGGCAGTTTTTTCACGCGCTTGAAAACCGACTCATCTCTTGTCACACACGTCGGTTTTCAATCTTCGCGTGTCGGGAAGCTGAGCGAATACAAAAATGAACAAAAGTACTCTTAACGAAAATCACGCCGCGTGAAATTCAACCTGTATGTCAACCCAAGACCGCGTGAAAAGACGCTCGTGAGCGGGAGACCTTGAAGACGCGTCTTTCGAGCAGGAATTCACGCCGTGTTTGTCCGGTCCAACTAACAACAGTATAGCATAGCCTATTTTCTTGGCGTGTTCTCACGTCAAAACGCTGCGAGAAATCCCGCTAATGTGGCCGTAGCCTTAGGCAGGTAATAAAATGTGCGCAATCGATATATGCCCGGAGAATCATGCAAACTTTCCAAATAATATTTAAAGATTCATTTTTCGCAACCGCTTTCAAACTATTCTATTTACCAGACGTGGCCAATTTCAATGCTTGTTTGTAAATACCAAATTTATGTAAGCTTGGTCATATTTTCGTGTTTTAGACTAATATTTTTTCTTCGTTTAGTTTTCGTTTGGCTTCAATTAGAAATTTATTCATATTTACAACGTAGAAAATATTCAGCGTTAGAGCACTAATCTTAAAAATTTCTTCTTTAACTTTAACTAATTGTAATGTAACAACTGTCTTAAAACAAACGCGCTTCTCTATTTATAGCCGCGCATCTTGAGTCGATACAATTCGACATCTTTCGCGAAACATTGTCCGTCGCGCCAAGCACATATGACTGTACCAGCTGGGTATAGAGTATTGCCTAATTTTAATTCTCCGTGTTGACTATTTAATTCTTTTAATACAACGCGAAGCTCAAAATGGTTTGAAATAAAATGGGAAGGCGTTAATTATGAGAGTTTGAGAGCTGCTGGATTAGTAGATGTATTTATAATGTCTTGAATAAGAAAGAGGTATATATGTTATTAATTATATACTAAATTATACTGTTTATCTAATTGTTTTAAAGTTTTATTATCTTATAAATTTATTACACCCGTATATGGTGCTTTAATAGTTATTTATGAAACAGTTCGTGAAGTATGCTTTTTGCGCACGCACGCGATGTTTAGAGCACGGGCAAAGTGAGTTCTATATATCGCGTAAGTGCGCAAAAAGCACTTCACGCACAGTTTTATACAATATTTTATCTACGATAATCAAATAAAAAATAATTACAAGAAAGCAATTTATTTTCAATTCATTTACAAGATACTAACAAAACTAATGCTCTCATAGCAACACCATGGCAACGCGAATGCTAAGGATATTTGATTATATGAAGGTGTGTCAAAAACAGTGCGAAAAAGTAAATCCCATTTAAAATACATTGTTACTTTACGCTCACTTTCAATTCTTCACGCACTGCTGTCTATAATGACAGTTTTCACGAACTAAAAATTGATACATAATATGAGGTAGAGTAGATAATAGTTATTTATGAAACAGTTCGTGAAGTATGCTTTTTGCGCACGCACGCGATGTTTAGAGCACGAGCGAAGCGAGTGCTATATATCGCGTAAGTGCGCAAAAAGCACTTCACGCACAGTTTCATACAATATTTTATCTACGATAAACAAATAAAAAAATAATTACAAATTAAAATTTGAAAATTTAAACTACAAAACTGTCAGAATAACTTTTGTTGAAAGTTAATGCTCTCATAGCAACACCATGACAACGCGAATGCTAAGGATATTTGATTATATGAAGGTGTGTCAAAAACAGTGCGAAAAAGTAAATCCCATTTAAAATACATTGTTACTTCACGCACACTTTTAATCCTTCACGCACTGCTGTCTATAATGACAGTTTTCACAAACTAAAAATTGATACATAATATGAGGTAGAGTAGATAAAGTATTTTATGTTAGTGAAATCAGTGGCGACAATTTTATACTTTTTTTACTACGAAAGCACTTTGAAAAATAATGTAATAACAAACACTATATCTGCCACAACATGCTTTTAGTATTTAGTGTGCAGTTTTGTCCGTTGTGTGATTTCGTTTAATCTCCGAAAACTATTAAAACCTGGGATATAATACCCAAAACTGCGTAATAGTAGAATTTATTTTACCAATTAACTTTTACGAGCTCTAATAAATTTTACTTACTTTATTTGCTCATGAATGGCAATTAATAAAAACACTGTTAAATGGTAAAAACATACTCAATTTTAATTATTATATTATCATTAGATGACCCGTGAAATTCGTATTACTTAAATCTATCTATAGTGTTATCTTTTTTGCACATTATACTTTTTAATGTTTGCTAAGGACTGTCAAGAATTATTTTCCATCCCAAAACACTAATAATTGTGATAGATCTAGTAGTAAGACCAACTTTCGCTGTATTTAAACGCCTTAAAATATTGACAAATAATTGATATTTTCGGAATTGTTACTGTTCTAGGATCACAAGAGCACTGCATTCGCACAATTGAGTCGTGCTCACTACTTTCGTTGGAGGGCATCCATAAATTACACGTAATTTATGGATGCCGATAAGTTGTTTTTTTATATTTTCTGTACCTCCCTCCCCTCATGGTGAAATATCATGAGATTTTATTCAACCCCCTCCCCCGTCCCCCAATCACACATGATATTTTTCCAAATGTGGGTTTCTTATGTAAACGGGTTGGATTCTTATCGTGAAAAGAACAAAAATAATTTGCTTTGTGCTTTAATTTACGACTAGTTAGGACTAGTAAATTCAATATTGCTGAGAGTTATTAAAGATTAAACAATAGAATACTTAAATCGTAACTACTGCGATTAAAAAATTCTCTAATTCAGTCAGAATCATGCGCGGTCTCAAGAGAGATGATTGGAACCAACATGTCGAAGTATAAATGAAATTATTTTCTTTTAAACAAATTAGTGAATCATTTTAATCGTATCACGATTACGCTTAAGATTAAATCTTAAGTATGTACAGTCTGGATAATGGATGAAAATAGTATAATTTTTTTTGTTTCAATCAGAAAAAAATTGCATGATATTTGCCGTAAGATTAGATGAGATTTGACTCTACCCCCTCCCACACCTAAACATCTCACGTAATTTATGGACGCCCTCTATGTGTTTGATTTGCATGAACTCTTTGTGTTTTAAAGGGCGTATAATTACCAAGCGATCATAGTTTGCAAACTGTCAAAAACACACTCACACACAAATGTGTGGTGATCACCGTACACCTACAAGTTCTCGAGACTAAAGAATTGCATATATATATATATATACAGTGTATCCAATTAAGCCGGCATCATATGGGAAAGTTTTTTATTCTTAGTTTTATAAAAAGTTGTGCGTGGTCTAAAACTAAAAATAAAACCATCAGATATCAATTTTTTTAAGCCGTATACGAGGTGTGTCAAAAAACATAAATTTTACTCAAGAGTAACGTACCATAAATACTTGAAAAAAGGGACAATTGTTATTAAGAAAAGTTAATTGTAATTGAAAACTCTTGTCAGATATCTAATATTATCCGCCATG
Source organism: Altica lythri (assembly GCA_964028335.1). Taxonomy (NCBI): domain Eukaryota; kingdom Metazoa; phylum Arthropoda; class Insecta; order Coleoptera; family Chrysomelidae; genus Altica; species Altica lythri. The sequence goes on along the minus strand of OZ034807.1, from coordinate 60,918,738 downwards.
AAAAATGATCTTTATTAATTTCGGTACAAATTAAGCAAATTTTGTAAGCAATTTTATTGAAAAACATGACATGATAAAAAAAAAATAACAAAATCTGTTTTCTTATGGCGGTTGGATAATATTTTATATTCGACAATAGTTTCCAATTACGATCAATTTTCTTAATAACAATTGTCGCTATTTTCAGCTATTTAAAGGTACTTTACTCTTCAGTAAAATTCCTATTTTTTGACACACCTCGTATACGGCTTAAAAAAATTGATATCTGATTTTAGACCATGCACAACTTTTTATAAGGAATAAATTTTTTTCATAAAACTAAGAATAAAAAAGTTTCCCATATGATGCCGACTTAATTGGACACACTGTATATATATATATATATATATGTATATATATATATATATATATATATATATATATATATATATATATATATATATATATATATATATATATATATACAGAAAAAAATGATACAAAGTATCTTGCGTAATACTGTCAAAATTTGTGCGTGGTTAGAGTTTTCTAACACAAATGCTCATTGATGCTGCAACATGAATATAAATATCAACTAGTCTATACAAGGGCAAAACCAACTACAGACATGTTTCGATCTTGTTAGATCTCATCAGTGCGGTATAGGTTGTCTCTTCAGTCACTAATGAAGAGACATCCCCGGTATAGAAAAGCTGATATTTGATGTAAATAGTCGCGAAAGTGAGTACAACTCGTAAATTTCGCAAGCAATGCCATCTCTACTCCAATAATAGCACCGTTGTGGTCGCTTTGCATCTAATAAATAAACCTAACGCAAGGTAAATAAATAAATAAATAACGAACGGAGCGTTATGACAGTGTAGTAATAAACAGAAAAAAATGATACAAAGTATCTTGCGTAATACTGTCAAAATTTGTGCGTGGTTAGAGTTTTCTAACACAAATGCACATTGATGCTGCAACATGAATATAAATATCAACTAGTCTATACAAGGGCAAAGCCAACTACAGACATGTTTCGATCTTGTTAGATCTCATCAGTGCAGTATAGGTTGCCTCTTCAGTCACTAATGAAGAGACATCCCCGGTATAGAAAAGCTGATATTTGATGTAAATAGTCGCGAAAGTGAGTACAACTCGTAAATTTCGCAAGCAATGCCATCTCTACTCCAATAATAGCACCGTTGTGGTCGCTTTGCATCTAATAAATAAACCTAACGCAAGGTAAATAAATAAATAACGAACGAAGCGTTATGACAGTGTAGTAATAAACAGAAAAAAATGATACAAAGTATCTTGCGTAATACTGTCAAAATTTGTGCGTGGTTAGAGTTTTCTAACACAAATGCACATTGATGCTGCAACATGAATATAAATATCAACTAGTCTATACAAGGGCAAAACCAACTACAGACATGTTTCGATCTTGTTAGATCTCATCAGTGCAGTATAGGATGTCTCTTCAGTCACTAATGAAGAGACATCCCCGGTATAGAAAAGCTGATATTTGATGTAAATAGTCGCGAAAGTGAGTACAACTCGTGTCAATTTCGCAAGCAATGCCATCTCTACTCCAATAATAGCACCGTTGTGGTCGCTTTGCATCTAATAAATAAACCTAACGCAAGGTAAATAAATAAATTACTAGACTGTCATAACGCTCCGTTCGTTATTATATATATATATATATATATATATATATATATATATATATATATATATATATATATATATATAAAGTAGTAATTTCGACCGAACAATTATAATAAAATAAGATAAAATTTTCGGGTATGCGGTCTGTTCAAATAAAATCTTAAATTATCTTAAAACTCAATATTTCGCTGTTTATTTGACAGCATCATCAGGAGTTAACTACAAAGAAAATATTATGTAGGTACTAAAAAAATTTCACATTAAAACGTATGACTTACAGAAGTTTAAAGATTTCAAGTTGACATTAAATTAAAATAATTAAAAAAGTCATATCACGTTTAAAACAGTAATTAAATAAAAAAAATAGATATATAGGTACATATATATATATACATACATACATAAACATACATATATATATATACATATATATATATATATATATATATATATATATATATACAAAAGGGAAAAATTATTGGGCATGTACGCAAAAAGGATCAATAAGGCCACGAGTAGGAATGGTAACCGCAGACATGCATGTTTCTGGCTCATTAGCCGTCATCAGTGCGGCATAACCAAGTAGGGTATTGCACTTGGCTAGCAAAAGTGTTGGGTACTTGGGAGCAAAGGATGTTGGAGAAACATGTGTAAAGAAACATAAAAACACAAAAACAACGAAAGCTCACACAGGAGTCCTATCGCCATTTTTCCCTTTTGTTTATATTAATACGCGTTTTCTTGGCACTTTGTTTATTATATATATATATATATATATATATATATATATATATATATATATATATATATATATACACATATACATATACATACACATACATATACATATATATACTGTACAAAAAGTAATAATAAAATGTTCATAAATTTATAAATAAGATTACTTGTTTATTAAGGTCTACTGATATTTTTACAAGAAGTTATATTTTGTCCAATAAATTGCAGTAAATGTTGCTTAACTGTCCGGTGTCTGTTTTATAATTTAAAGTATTTTTGTTTTTGTTTATGTTTATGAACATTTTATCATTACTTTTTGTACAGTATATATATGTATATGTATGTGTATGTATATGTATGTGTATGTATATGTATATGTATATGTGTATATATATATATATATATGTATGTTTAGAAATTTAGAAATTAAACAAACAAGAAATTATTAAACTGACATTAAGGAGAAATTGAAAAAATGTCACATCCAGTGGGACTCGAACCCACCATCACTGCCTTATACGCAGGCACGCTTTAATCACTTAAGCTATTGGATGATCAAGTGGTTAGGAAGCGAAACGTTATAATGAATTCAAATCCCATCAGATATAAGGCAGTGATGGTGGGTTCGAGTCCCACTGGATGTGACATTTTTTCAATTTCTCCTTAATGTCAGTTTAATAATTTCTTGTTTGTTTAATTTCTAAATTTCAAAAATACGTTGAGAGTTATCTCAAAAATAATAGTTTACTAAAAATATATGTATGTATGTACATGTGTGTATGTATGTATATGTATGTATGTATATGTGTGTATGTACATTTGTGTATGTATATGTATGTATGTATGTATGTTTATGTATGTATATGTATATATATATATATATATATATATATATATATATATATATATATATATATATATATATATATATATGTGTACCTATATATCTATTTTTTTTAGTTAATTACTGTTTTGAACGTGATATGACTTTTTTAATTATTTTAATTTAATGTCAACTTGAAATCTTTAAACTTCTGTAAGTCATACGTTTTAATGTGTAATTTTTCTTAGTACCTACATAATATTTTCTTTGTAGTTAACTCCTGATGATGCTGTTAAATAAACAGCGAAATATTGAGTTTTAAGATAATTTAAGATTTTATTTGAACAGACCGCATACCCGAAAATTTTATCTTATTATATATATATATATATATATATATATATATATATATATATATATATATATATATATAATATATATAACTTGCTCAGAATTATTTTATAAGTTATTATGCTATAATAATAATAAATTTTACCTTTTTTTTTTAATTTGAAATGCAATTGTAATTATGGTAAATGCAAATTAATATCTATGATTTTAAATATAATAAGTTTTTTTTATATACACCTGGCAATACTTATATCTCAGGGCAGAATTCAATAAATAAAAAAAATTAAATAAATTAATTTTGATACTTTTATGTGCCGAATATAAATTTTTAACACTTATGAACCAAACTACGTTATAATGATGAATTTCTAACGGAAGAATTTCTTAACCTTACTTAATATCTTGAACGGTAGATATTGAAATGCAATATCAAAGCTATACGTAGTGAATTAAATGAAAATAAAAAAACCCTGAATCTAATTACAACTTGAAAAATGAAAATTATCCTACAAACTAGTGAAAAAGTGTTCAGTTAAATAGTGGAAAAGTGTTCATTTATAGTATAAAAAAAAAATAACACACAATTTTTTTTTATTTTTACATGAGAATAAGGTACCGTGATTACTGAAGATCTTCCTTTATGCCTTGGCTGCATTCATACTCCACCCTGGGATCAAGAATATTTTCCTTTTTTTTTATTTAATCATTATTTTATTTATTTTATTAAATATAGCATATAATCTCATATCATCTCAATATATATAAAGCAAAAGGGGCGCATGTACGCAAAAAGGATATAGAATCACGAGTAGGAATGGCAATCGCAGACATGCATGCCTCTGGCTCGCCAGCCGCCATTATTGCGGCACAATCAAGCAAGGCATTGCACTTGGCCAGCAAAAGTGTTGGGTACTTGGGAGCAAAGGACGGCAGGGAAACATGTGTCAAAAAACACAAAACAACGAAAGCTCACACAGGAGTCCTATCGCCATTTGTGCCTTCGGCCAGCTGTGCCCACATTTCGGGGCTACGACCAGCGTCGCCACGTTGGCGGAACGAACTCATTGTGTTTGAGTCATTCTAAGCCCAGGATGTAAAACAAAAATTTGCCCCTTTTGTTTGTCTTAAATACGCATACTTGGCATCCTTTTTTGTTATATATATATATATATATATATATATATATATATGTATAATATATGGCTTAACACCCCATGTGGGGTTTCGCCGTTTTGGCTTTCTAGATCCATTTTACGGGGTGGATCAGTCCTTATTATCATTGTATTTGTTTTGTTTATATGTCTCCATTTGTTCCGGTCCTTTGTCTTCATTTTCCATTTTGTACTTCCTGACCTGTTTAGGTCCTCCTCTACTTCAATTAACCATTTCGATCTAGGTCCTCCACGTCTCCATTTTCCTCCTGGTTTTGATACTGATTCTGGTATCCATATATGACCCAGACATTTGATTCTTTGTACTTTTATTTTCTTTACTATATCTTGTCCATTTAATTCTTTTAAAATTTCTTTATTCGTTCTCCTTCTATACTCCTGTTCTTCGATTCCCATTGGATCCAGTATTATTCTTATTATCTTTCGTTCATTTATCTTTAATTTCGCTTCTTCTTTTTTTGTTATAGTCATCGTTTTTGCTGCATATATTGTTATTGATCTTATTATTGTTTTATAAATATTAATTTTGTCTGTTTGGTCAATATTTTACTTTTTGGTACTTTTCTATTTGCTCAGTATACTCAGGTTGTCGCAATTATTCTTTTCTCGATATTCGTTTTTCTTTCCCCTTTGTTGTTTATAATAACGCACAGGTTTTTAAATTTTGTACTTCTTCATATTTATTATTTTCTATACTTATCTCTTTATTTTGTTTTGCTTTACCGAGTCTTCTTAGTTTTGTTTTCTTTTCATTAATTTTTAGTCCTATCTTCTTGCCCTCTTTTTCAATTTAATATTTTTTTTATGATTTTTCTTGTTTTTGTTTCTAGCGCTATATCATCTGCCTTGGCGATTAGTTGGTAACCTGATGATTTAGGTTTCCCTTATGGATCTTTCTTAACACAAAATCTACTGCTAGGTTAAATAGTGTTGCTGACAGTGAGTCACCTTGTCTCACTCCTTTATTTATTTCAAATTCTTGACTTTTGATTTTTTCATTGACATTTTTATTGGGTTTCTTAGTTTTTTACTTACTTCTTGATATTTTAGGGCTTTCATTATTTTTGTTTTCTCTTTATTGTTCAAATTATATAAATAATATTTCTATTTGATGTTGATGTTCGTATGCTTTTTCGATGATCTGTTTAATGGTGTGTATTGCGTCCGTTGTTGATTTGCCTTTTATAAAACCGTATTGGTGTTGTCCTTTGTTGTTCTTCTTTTTTATGGATCGTTATCATTTGTCTAATTTCCCACTCGTTAGGAATTGTCTCCTCTTTCCATATTTTCTTAATCAATTGTGTATTTTTGCAGCTTAACTCCCGTTTTACATCATCACATTCTTAATTCCCATCCATTGTTAGATTTTTTCAGTTCTTCCTGATATTTTCTTCTTACTTGCTCTTTTTTTTAGTTCTTCAGTGTCCTATTTCGTTTGTTTGCCTTTATTTTTGGTGCTACATGATTTTTGTTTTATTTTTGCCGTTACCATGAAATGGTCTGAGTCAGCACAGACTCCTCTGTAGGATCTTACGTCCTTAATTAAAAGTTGTCTCCTCCTGTTAATCAAAATATGATCTATCTGAGATTTAGTTTGCTGATCTGGTGTTATCCTTGTTATTTTGTGTTTGTCTGGATGTGGGAACTTTGAACTGCTTATAGACCAGGGTAATAAGCAAAAACAAACCCTTTTCGTGACTTCGAATAATCCAGGTATCTGACAAGTTTTTTTGTTATTATAGACCTATAGGAAGAAAACCTACCGGTTTCCTGCACAGAATTCGGAGCGGTATTTTAATTATTAACAATTTAGTGCAAAAAACGCGATTTTTTCGGTTTTTGCATCCCTAGTAAAAAGGTAAATGGTTGACATACAATTACAAAATTTTATCTTTAAGAACATTGCAAATGCTTTAAAATGGCGTTTTTTAAAAATTAGAAAATCAAATTGTTGCTCCGCAAACTGCAAAATAAAGCAAAACCGTTATTTCTTAATAACTATTATTAAAATTAATCTGGATCTTTAATATTTCACCCAAAGTTGGGCATTGGGGTACTTAATAAACCCTTAAAATTTCAGACCGATCCATGAATCAGTTTAAAAGTTATTCTATTTGTTTATCCCAGAGAACTTTTTTTGCAATACCATAAGACAGAAAATAATAAAGATAAGGCAATTCTGCAAATGCCTAATGAAAGTAGAAGACTTATAATATTAATATGTATTAAAAAAAATTAAAAAATTAATTTATTATAGTCCAAAATTATAATGGAAAATTATTAAAATTGTTAGTTTATAAACATTTACAATAACTTTAAAAATATTATCCGCAGAAAAAATATTTTTACATATTTAAAAAGCCGGCATTTTTACACGAGTTTTCAAAAAAAAAGATGGTCTAGGTCAATTTGGTCCAAAGTTAGTAATTTTTTTTTTAAATTCACAACTAATTTGTTTATAATAATTAAGGAACGTAATTGGTGCCATTTTAATGAATGGGGTTAGTATTTTTTATGAAAAAAATTGCACAAACAATGCACCTTTACAGGACCATCTACGAATTTTAGTCGTGGTAAGTGGAGGGGGAACCGACAGATCCACGATTTCAAAAACTGAAAAAGCAACTTCAAACTACTACAATTTTCTATATCTCCAGGTCTACTCAATGGATTTTGATCTTTCTTTTTTTAATTTGTATGTATCTTTTTAGTACATTACAAATATGCAATTTGTTTAAAAATTTATTAATTATTAAACAGTCCAATTTGTTTAAACAATTTTTGAAAAAACAATTTTCTTTTCAAAATCTATTTTTTTAATCATACTATCATTAATAATCATATAAAAACATAAAGTACACTTTTATAAATAAATTATCTTTAATAAATAATTAATTATTATTAAATTTTACCTAAAAAATGTATGTTTTATATAAATATATAAAGATTTAAATGTATATACAAATAAATACTGCTCCTAAAATAACAATATTTTCAAATATTGAAATCTGAGTAATCCAAATATTAAAACGTCTCAACTCAATGATGTTTACTTAAAAATGTTTTCGATTGCGTTGGTGGGGATATTCATATCCCAAATTGACCTAGAACAATTTTTTTTTTTGAAAATTCGTGTAAAAATTCCAGCTTTTCGAATATGTAAAAAGATTTTTTCTACGGATAATATTTTTAAAGTTATTGTAAATGTTTATAAACTAACAATTTTAATAATTTTCCATTATAATTTTGGACTATAATAAATAAATTTTTTAATTTTTTTTTAATACATATTAATATTATAAGTCTTCTACTTTCATTAGGCATTTGCAGAATTGCCTTATCTTTATTATTTTCTGTCTTATGGTATTGCAAAAAAAAGTTCTCTGGGATAAACAAATAGAATAACTTTTAAACTGATTAATGGATCGGTCTGAAATTTTAAGGGTTTATTAAGTACCCCAATGCCCAACTTTGGGTGAAATATTAAAGATCCAGATTAATTTTAATAATAGTTATTAAGAAATAACGGTTTTGCTTTATTTTGCAGTTTGCGGAGCAACAATTTGATTTTCTTATTTTTAAAAAACGCCATTTTAAAACATTTGCAATGTTCTTAAAGATAAAATTTTGTAAGTGTATGTCAACCATTTACCTTTTTACTAGGGATGCAAAAACCGAAGAAATCGTGTTATTTGCACTAAATTGTTAATAATTAAAATACCGCTCCGAATTCTGTGCAGGAAACCGGTAGGTTTTCTTCCTATAGGTCTATAATAACATAAAAACTTGTCAGATACCTGGATTATTCGAAGTCACGAGAAAAACTAACTTCCCTGGACTATTATGACCATATCTGTTCTTGTTGATAGGTAGCATAATCATTGCCCATTGTCATTTGTCCTTTCATGTATTGTGTACCTTCCTGCTACAATTTCAGTTTATTGTTCTTTCTCTATTTGGGCATTGAAGTCTCCTAGTACCATGATCTGGCAAAGAAATGGTTGTGTACCATTCGGAATTTACCGTTTTACGTTGCTCTACATGTTCAGTTATACCAAAGAAAAAAACGATTATTAGCTTCAAACTAAACTAGGATATACACTGACCAAGTGTGTGAAGCTAGAATCCACCTATCACACGAATACCTGCTTGTTTCTCACAAATTTGACAAAGGAAAACTTTGTATTGCTTTTCCTGATAGAAAAACAAAATTTACTTTTACGTATAATATTATAATATATTAATAATATTTGGGTATCTTTTCTTTTTCATCCTGTATATCATCGTACCATTTTTCTTTTTCTTCCTTATTTGCACTTTCTGTAGGCGCGTATCCGTTTAATAGTGACATATTGTTTGGTTTTGCTTCTATTCTGAGTCTGTCACTTATCGATCAAAATTGTAGTATTTTCTGTCTTAAATCCCCGAGTATCATAAATGCTACTCTATATTGCCCTTGTCTGTTGCTCCCTGAATATCTAAGGCTAAGATTTTTGTTTTCTAATTCGCTATTTTCTTTCCGAGAAATATCTTCTTTACCTGTTACTTGCGTGATCCCTACTTCGTTTATTCCGTGCGCCTATGTTAGTTTTTATGGAGTCGCTAGTTCCACTACTTTTTCTTCTTTATGGCTCCATCTACATTTCTTGCCATCTGCTGTAATTTTATTGTATCCCATTTTTACTTTTTGCCCTTTTTCTCTCATCCCTCTTCCCATATCTCTAAGGCTTTCGCTTTCTGTTGCTCTCTTTTTGTGAGATCTTCTGTAATCCATATTTTTATAGGTTTTGCGTCTTTAAGTTTATTTTGTTTCGTTTCGTTTACTTTTTCTTTTCAAATTTTTTGTGGTGTTTTAATAACAGTTTTGATTCCTAAATGTTGTTCTAGCATGTTTGTCATTCCTGTTTTTAGGTTTTTTTGGCTATTTTAGGCGATTTGTCTATAAATGGTCCGCTGATAGTTAGGTTATTTTTTTTTCTTTATCTAGTCTTTCCATTGATCGTTTAAGTTCACTTAAATCTTCTTTTATCTTTTTGTTTTCTGCTTTGATAATTTTTTTTTGTTGTTTCAGTTCTTTCTTCTCCTTTGCCCATTCATTTTTTATATTATATTCTATTTCTTGTTTTATGTTTTTTATTTCTTCTTTCTTTTATTTTACTCTTCTTTTTATCTCCTTTATATCCTTTCTCTGATCTCTTTATTTAGTTCATTTATTTTCGTTTTTAGTTTTTTTATTTCTGTTTTGATCTTCTTGTTCATTTCTGTTACCATATTTTTTACTTCCTCCATTTCTTGCTCGTCTTTGTTGTCCTTTGGTGGTGTTCTTATCCTTGCCTTGCTTCTTTTAAAGATTTTTTCCTAGTCGTCGAGGAGGAAGTCTTTAAACGAAAACGAAGTAAGGCAACGGCAAGGCAGCAAGGCAGTATATTATATATTATACATATATATATATATATATATATATATATATATATATATATATATATAAAGTTTATCAAATATGCATGAGGATGAAGATTCTTTGTTCTTTGGTAAATAAAATTTTATGATTATGTTATGGTTTTATTTGTTCAGCTTATAATTAATTTGTATCAATTTTATTTTATTGCAGAAACTATTGGTTAGGTTTTTTTTGTTATTTTTTATGTCAAGTTGCCATGTCACGCTACCAGAATTATTAACATAAGTTTTAAAAATGTTTTATCTTATTTTTTGCTTCACTATGTGTAATTGCGATTGTGGGTACTTTCAGGATTTATTAAATTTTTAGATTCTGACACCAATTAATATATCTTCAACATCAAATGCATCTTTGGGTGTACAAGAATTTGGCGAATTTCTTCATAAAAGTTTGTGGAGTACACAGCATGCCAAAATAAATTCACCAATATTATTAACTTTTAAATTAATACTTGTATAAAATACTTCTATAAAATACTCTAAACCGATTAGCCTTGATTCCCAAACAGTTTTCTACAATTTGCTTGGCTCTGGACAAACGATAATGAAGGATTCTTCTCGGATCATCAAGTTCTCTTTGAATATATGTTTTTAAAACTCGCGTCACATTGGGAATGCTTTATTCCTTTCTAATACATAATTCAATGGTGGTTCGTCCACCTGGTACAACTGTCTCTGCTGCTGATAAATTTATTTTTTTGCTACCTATTTTTTTTTTATAAATATTGTATGTTCGATTACTCATATCAAATTGTCAGCGTTAGTGAATATTATTATTAATAGTATTAATATAAAATACTAAACTTAATATGTAAACTTACGTGACAAAATTATAAAATAAACTCTCAAACACAATGTGATATGTCACTATGATACTAAGACATAAGCTCAAACTGTTTTTTATATATCTATCTCTTTTCATTGTACTGAATGTGTAAACGGTATTCAAAGGTCTTATAACATGTGGTAAATATTTCGTCTTTGTTTTTACTGACACTTTATATGTGCCTCTGTCTCTCTCTTACTTACGCCATTACATATGTAATGATTTTGTCGATTTAATCCCATACAAATTTTTACCGCCGGATGCACGAATAGAAGTATAACTTCAAAAAGTAATAATTTAAAGATATCATTAAATAAAAAAGCAATAGCAATTAGAAGTAGTGGCCAGAGCTAAAAAGAGGTAGAGCAGAGACGCAAGAGATAGAAAGCAGAGCAGCACGAAGAAGGAGTTGGAAAGTATCAGAACAAATACCAACTACAAGAAGAAAAAAATATGTTTTTGTTATAGTGATCGATTTTGTAAGTGTAAAATCCACACACCCAGAGATTTAATTGATTGAAAGGAGTCCTAGTGCAGCAATTCCATTGATTAACGATTCTATATATCCAGCTTATAAAATATTTATTTCTACGATCACTAAATAGGGGATTTTTTGAAGTTATACTTCTATCCATGCACTCGGTTTGTGTGGGGTTAAATAGGAAAAATCATTACATATGTAATGGTGTGAGTAAGAGAGAGACAGAAACACATATAAGTTATATTGGTCGGTAAAAACAAAGATTGTAACATGCAAAATACGATCTAAATAGTTTACCTTAAATTCACGTAGTCATACTGGTTCCTAAATGTTGTTTTCGGTACTTCATTTCTCATTTTATTGGTTATATCTATTTTGTATAAGCTCCTTGGTACTGATATGATTTTTCATAGATATTTGTTACTATTATTGTGAATAAGAACTGGAAATTCGATGGTGTTCGTTATTTCGTTGTTTTGCAAGGTATTTTCAGTATTTCGACTCGTATATATTTGTTTATAAACATCAACTGTTTGAAGTAATTGACATTACTACCATTGTACCTACCCGTAGTCTGTTTTTCGAGATGTGATTTTGTGTGACGTAGTTTCTCGAGTAGTTCGGGTGTCCGTTTTCTTAATTGTTCTGTTTTATGTCAATTAGCTTGAGTGTCATTTTTGTCTTGTTTAGTGAAAAGTGAAGAACAGGATTTCTCTGTTTCCTTCCTGTTAAGACTTCATGCGAAGTGGTGTGTAATCGATAAATCTGCTATTATCTTATTTGACCACTGTCAATCCGTTTTGGGATATATATAGATTTTCGATTAATTCAAATTTGTGCGATTACGGAAGTTTGTAGTTTTGAGGAAGTAGTTGTTTTGGATATTCTCCTCGTTTTGTTGTTTGGAACCGTGCACATACCTAAATGGGATTTATTCGCCACCCGTAGATTAGCGATTGTACTTGGATTGTATTGAGAAAGTGAATTTGCCGCTGTATATACCGGCGTGAAGCATAAAAATAAAGGAAGAGATTGTCCGAACCCTTTTTCTAGAAAAAGGTATGTCTATTTTGTTGTTTCTTTTATGTGTTCTGTTTAATACAGGTAAAGTGGTTGTGTTATATTGTTTAATTGTTATTCAGATGGTAGGGGTCACTTTCAGTGATTATTTTTTTCTATTGTTTAAGGGTTTTAGTATTGGGCCACACCCAAGTTCCAATAGTGGGTTAAGTATTAAGATCTGGTTTACCTTAAGTACTAAACACTTCAAGTCCGAATTCTGGGATCTTTGTGTGCGTGACTGTGATCCAGTACAATAAACGAGAATATCTTGTATCGAATTCATCCCAGGATCATAATCTAGGACTGGAACTGGTTCTACCCGAGACCGGTTGTTTCAACTAGATTCAAAGATCACAATTAAGTAATTGAGGGAGATCAGGACGTGGGTTGGAAACCCAGGGGGTTTGTTTAGTATATTTTTTTTACCTTTTTGACACTTATATTGGATTTTGTATTTACAGTTTATTTTTCTTATATCTATTAATTAATTAATTAATTTTGTCAATTTGCTAAATAGATTGTATTAATAGAAAGAAACATAAGTGGAAGGTTAGTTTTTATTTTCATCCCTGCCTTTTACTGAGTTTAGGCATGGAAAACTTACATTGATAGGCCAGTGTGGAAAAATTCAGTTGGCGCCCATAAATATTTACGGTCCACTTTTGTCCGGATTATTAAAATAGGTATCCACCCCTTCTTCGATTTTGAGCTTAGTCGATGGCCGAAGGTTGTCACCGGAACAACTGAAACTTATGTAACCGAGTAGACCTGATTTTAAATATATTTTGCAGGTTTGTTATTGTTATTTTTTTTTGAATTTTCCGAGGCAAAATATAATATACGGTTATTTCGTAATAGTTAAAATTGTAGGTTACAAGATAAAATATTTACCACATGTTTAGTCATAACTATAAGTCCTTTGAATACCGTTTAAACATTCAGTACATTGAAAAGAGATAGATATACAAAAAACAGTCTGAGCTAATGTTTTGAATATCATATTGTGTTTGACAGATTATTTTATAATTCTGTCACGTAAGTAAACATATAAAGTTTAGTATTTTATATTAATAATATTAATAATAATATTCAGTAATGAGTATTGTATTGTAGTCTAAAATACCGTCACATGGTTGTATTATATCCTGCACTATAGTTTTGCGGTTGTTGGCTACATAAACAGAGTTTTTTTTGTCGAAAGTCTCCGCGTCACTTGGTGCCTAGGGTATTTACCTCTTCTCCTGGGGTTTTATGTAAATTCTGTACAAAATCAGTGCACACTTGGAACTCGGCGGCTTTTTGGGTCGCTGAATTCAAATATGTTAATGGCGATGGTGTCCGAAACACCTGGTGCTTAAGACGGACCTCGTCTCCAGGAGTTTTATGCAAATTCGATACAAAATGAGTGTGCACTCGGTACTAGGAGGTTTTTGAGGTCGCTTAACACTAATATAATATAATGATTTTGCTCAATCATTCGCATACAAATTTATGAATCCGGCCACATGCATAGAAGTATTACTTCTGCCGGTAGTCCCAGTCACTGCCACACTCATTTTTTTTTCGCTTGCCATTGACAACAAAAAACTAACATTTAACGAAAAGTGTCACTTTAATGCTCTAGAGCGTTAGTAGTTCCGTCGACCATCCATTTATGATGAATTTTAACACACTTAAAATCGTTGATTAATGACTTCTATTAATAAATGATTTTCTATTAATCAACGATTTCATTACAGGCACCAAAACATTTAAAATTTTTTAGTGGGAATATAAATAGGTAGAGTACGTAAATAGGTAGCTTGGAAAGGGGTCGGCTGAAGGAATATAAGCAAAATAAATTTATTCATGTAAAAAGCTTTAAAATAATTTAATCGTTAAACGGCTAACAAAATAAAATAAAGACAATTCCACTGATTTTATTATTTTTATATTTAGTAAGTAATTGTTTTAAACATTCTCCTCTTTACTGGTATTTCCATACTCCGAATTTCAATATAAATTCCGATTTGAAAATCTTTTAAAATATCCATATACATATACATATATACCTACGTATTAGACGCATAATGTATAACATAATAAACCTGTAAATATCTTTGAATTGCAAGAAGGATTAGTAGTGGCGCGTATTGGAAAATTTATTTATTAATTTATTGCTTATCTATATTTCGAACGATAGGTAAATGGGGTTATAATGAGGATCGTCTGCTAAAATACTCTCTGAGTGAATAAGTTGTTAGTTGTTAGTGATATTGAACAAAATATTGTTACAATGTGGCGTCCGTGAAATTGTAATAACGATAACAGAGAAAAAGCTCCTCTTAAAAATTCTCATTTAGAAGAAGCTGCTTCCATTCAAGAGCTAGAATCAGAAAGGCGTCAAAAACCCTGTCATGTCAAGCGAAAGAAATCCCTATCCCTATATATTATAAATGTGAATGTAAGTTTGTTTGTTACGCTTTCACGCGAAAACTACTCAACCGATCATCATGAAACTTTGTACACATATTCTTGGAGGTATTAGAAATAACATAGGATACTTTTTATTAAAAAAATTTTTTATGAAAACTAAAAAAATTGTTTGTCAAAAAATCTCAAAAACTAGCTTCTTTAACGTCATCTAGCAGTTCAATAATGAAGTTCTAACCCTGAGTAGGCCACCGTAAGGTGGCGCAGTTAATATCTTATATATTTAAACTAGCAATTACGACTTAATAAAGTACTATTGTGCCACCGTAAGGTAGAGCAGTTAATATCACCGGAAGGTGGCGCAGTTTATATCTCACATATTTCAACAAATTCTTGCTAAATTAAATAATATGACGTAAGGGTCATAAGGTGTCGCAGTTGCTACCTAATGTATTTAATCGATAAATTACAAAATATAATCAAATAGTATACACCTTATAACTTACGAGAAAATATGATAAAAACGATAAACCCAAACAGCAAAATACGTCCAGTGTACGTACATTTAAGGCTCTTTTTAAGTCGTTACGTCCTTGTCCCATAGCAAACGAAATATGTATATAATAAGTACGTACAGTAAAGGATATTGGTTGTACGTACTATACGATAAACAGTAAGTACGTACTTAAGACAAACTTATTTTAACGTACTTTGTATAGGTACGTACCCTGTATGTACAAAATATGTTCATTTTGATATTGACATGTCTTGCCACTGTTAGCAAAAAAGAGAAGAAGATTTACCTAACCTTTAAATGTATAACCAAGTAACGCGCAAAAAAAGAACGGTTTGGCGCTTTGTTTCCCTATATGCTGTGCCTTTTACTATCTTTTTGCATAAAATACGGTTTCTGAAAATACTAGTATTTTTTATGACTTAATTTTTGGTTGTGTTTGGTAAACTGTGTTTATTACGCTGTGACCCTAAAGTTTAGTTTGTGTAGTTGGTTGATATACGAAAAGTTAACAGATTTTATAAGAAGGTGGATGGGGGAACCTGATAGGTAACCAGCTGGCAGTTGGATTCAGTTGGCTCGGAAGGAGAGAAAAGAAAAAGTTTTGTGGCTATGAAGTAGCCAAAGTAGTGATAAGTATGAATTATATTTTATAGTTATAAAAAACTGTAGGTTAGGCAGTTAATTGAGTTGTCAAAGTAGTGTAATATTATCATATTTTGCATTAAATACAGAAGGGAGCATATTTTTGCGGGTAAAATTGAACAATAGAACAGTTAAAAGTATAACACGCACCCCCTCTATCTTCTCATTTTATTAACCAGAGCCCGCAAATGAGTTGCCGTTCGTGTGGGCCAAGTGATCAGAAATTTATGTCAAGTTTCTCTTCAGCATCTAATTAGAACTTAGAACTCGCATGGGATCACAAATTTATTGTCTCTTTTGGTAGTTAGCATGCATTCAAGAAACTTTTCTCTACATCAAATATTTTTTTAATGTATTTTGTTCCCATTTCAGATGCAGCATTGAGATCAAAAAAATGTACAGAGGCTAAGGAAGTGGAGCAGGAGATAGCACGCTGGCTAAGAAGAACTCAAGAGAGGCTGAGGGTATTTAATAAAAATAATTAATATTGAATATAGAAAGAAGTTGCAGATTTTGACTTTTATTATCCTTTTTGGTAAACACTTTCTCAGGCTATGTTAAAGTAATATTACACAAATATAAAATAGATCTTTTAAGTTTTATATTCATGTACTGTAAATTAATTGGTTTTAGTGGTAAAAAAATGAGTAGTTATGTGTAGGTACAGTGTATATACAATGTACATACAGTGAACTGTATATACAGTGTACGTACATATTACAACAGTTGGATGTACACTATTCTGGTTGGTACAAACAAGACAAAATACAAATGTTTTATGTACATACATAATATTGATTAGCTGTATGTGTGAACGTCTATTGTATGTAATTTCTGAACATAATTTGGACATACTGCATTGTGGAAAATGTACATTCTAAAAACGTACTGTGTACGTACCTACTACGTACAATAAAGTACGTATTATGGACGTAACTTTAGTCAGATGATAACGTACTTCAAACATTTTGTGTACGTATCGTTGCTGGTTGGGAAATCAAAAAAAATAATTAAAAACAAAATAAAATCGTAAAAATTTGAAAAAACCAAAAAAGACATCAGTTTTGTGCGGTACAAAGTCCGCCGGGCCAGCTAGTAGTTAATAATGTTTTTTTAACTTAACCGATAAGCATATGCGTAAAATTAAAGCTATAGAAGAAACTGCCGCTCTGACTAGCACACCAATTGCAACCGTTCGAAAAATTGTTAATAATCCAATACTTCCGAAGCCTAAAAGAAGTGATAGTGATGTTTCTAGGCAGTTAGATCGTGCAAATGAAGACATAATTTTCCGTAAAATGTACAATATGTATAAAGAACAGTTGGTGTCAACATCAGACAATCTTCTTAATGAACTCAAAGCAGATGACACTGGAATTGAATGCAGTAGAACAAGTTTGTGGAAGTGTTTTCGAAGCATAAAATTTAGGTTTAAGAAAATAAACAAAAGGCAGGTTATTATGAAATCCCATCGTCTACGCATATGGCGAACGGATTTATTTAACAAAAATCAGACAGTACCGAAGAGAAAATAAATCAATTATTATTTATATAAATGGTTTGCCACACACGACACTCTATCAAAAGGGTGGTTTGACAACAGCGTACACTGTACAACAAAACGACTTTCCAATAAAGGAAAACGCATAGGTAACGATATTCCACGCCGGATCAGTAGACGGGTGGGTTCCAACCGCTCTGTCTTTATCTGCCAAAAACATTAGTAAATCTTGCGTCGATTATCACCAAGACAGTGGCGTTAAAAAAAACAGGTGTGGCAGTCAATGGTACTGCCGCTAGAAGTTATACTTCTATGCACGTGCCCGTGTTTAGAAATTTGTACGGGTATGATTTTGCAAAATTATCTACTAAACTGCAAATCCGAACTTCCGTGTCCATTTTATAGGTATAATTGCAATGTACAGTTCAAAAAAAACACACAATCTTATAATAAAAGTCTTCATATTTCCAATGGTACGTTACAAAATATCGCTTATAGATCAAAATCTAAAAATATTTATTGCGAAAATATATATCGTGTGTACAAAATATCAACTAAAAACTGTTTACTGAAACTCATTACTGAATATTATTATTAACATTATTCATATAAAATACTAAACTTAATATGTATACTTACGTGACAGAATAAAAAAATAATCTGTCAAACATGATGTAAAACGTCACTATGATATTCAAACATTAGCTCAGACTGTTTTTTGTATATCATTCTTTTCAATATACTAAATCTGTAATTATGTTTTTTTACTTTATGCCTCATGAATAATAGTATATTCTGTAACCGTGTAACAGACTGTATTTTCTCCACGAACATGTAATAATTCTGTTTATTTAAATTGAAATATGTAGCAAAACAATTAGAACGTCGCACTGACAAACTGAGTAACAGTTTTGAAATTCGCATGGCAATCTATGTTTTTTGTTGAGCAATTACAAAATGTTATTCCATCACAAGTTATAGAATGGAAATACATGCAAAACACATAAGAAGCAAGTGTTTCAGAATGAATATTCTATCTCAAGAGTGAGAATGAACACTTTCTATTATTAAAAATGAAGTCGGAATTACTACATTCATTAATGGTCGTGGAGAAAAAACATTTAATGATGACACTTTTAAATGATAATTATTATTATATAGTCATTAAGAATTGGTTCTATTTTTAAAACAATATAGACAGATTAAAAATATTTTATCTTTTATTCCATAGTTAAATTGATCCGACATTTTAGTACCTAATTGATCTAATAACTTTTAAGATAAAATTAGTGAGAAATTGGAGTCGTAAAGTGCTTGAGACTTATCTGAAAGTTTTTTATGCGGACATTTAAGACTTCTAAGGTTTCGTAATAGCAGCACGTATTACTTATTTTAAAATAATTTGTATAATCCTCAAAAACTGTAAAAACACAACTTTCGACAGTTTTTTAATTTTCAAGATCATTATTTAGTACAAGGACGAGATATTATATATACTATATGGTGAAAAGAAATTATCCCTCATCGAATTGAAAAGAAAGGAAGTGATGGATTTCTGAGAACAACTTCGTGGCGATTTTTGGAAAACAACAGATTTAAATTTAACATTATTGATAAACGTCAGTCTATCATGGGGAGCAAGAGAATGGTTGTATGTAGAAACGAATATTTACAAACAATAAAATTATTTTTCTCGAAATATGCGTTTTATGCATGAGTCCACTAAAATAATTGAAAAGAACTGTCAATACGTACTGGTATAAAATAGATCCTCCCAAACAGCAAGATACGTCCAGTGTACGTACATTTAAGGCTCTTTTTAAGTCGTTACGTCTTTGTCCCATAGCAAACGAAATATGTATATAATAAGTACGTACAGTAAAGGATATTGGTTGTACGTACTATACGATAAGAAGTAAGTACGTACTTAAGACAAACTTATTTTAACGTACTTTGTATACGTACCCTGTATGTACAAAATATGTTTATTTTGATCCTCCATAATTTTGATATTACCACTGTTAGCAAAAAAAAGAAGATTTACCTAACCTTTAAATGTATACCAAGTAACGCGCAAAAGAAGAACGGTTTGGTGCTTTGTTTCCCTATATGCTGTGCCTTTTACTATCTTTTTGCATAAAATACGGTTTCTAAAAATACTAGTATTTTTTATAACTTAGTTTTTGATTGTGTTAAACTGTGTTTATTACGCTGTGATACTAAAATTTAGTTTTTGTAGTTGGTTGATATACGAAAAGTTAACAGATTTTATAAGAAGGTGGATGGGGGAACCTGATAGGTAACCAGCTGGCAGTTGGATTCAGTTGGCTCGGAAGGAGAGAAAAGAAACAGTTTTGTGACTATGAAGTAGCCAAAGTAGTGATAAGTATAAAGTATATTTTATAGTTATAAAAAACTGTAGGTTAGGCAGTTAATTGAGTTGTCAAAGTAGTGTAATATTATCATATTTTGCATGGAATACAGAAGGGAGCATATTTTTGCGGATAAAATTGAATAATAGAACAGTTAAAAGTATAACACGCACCCCCTCTGTCTTCTCATTTTATTAACCAGAGCCCGCAAATGAGTTGCCGTTCGTGTGGTCCAAGTGATCAGAAATTTATGTCAAGTTTCTCTTTAGCATCTAATTAGAACTCGCATGGAATCACAAATTTATTGTCTCTTTTGGTAGTTAGCATGCATTCAAGAAACTTTTTTTTACATCAAATATTTTTTTAATGTATTTTGTTCCTATTTCAGATGCAGCATTGAAATCAAAAAAATGTACAGAGGCTAAGAAAGCGGAGCAGGAGATAGCACGCTGGCTAAGAAGAACTCAAGAGAGGCTGAGGGCATTCAATAAAAATAATTAATATTGAATATAGAAAGAAATTGCAGATTTTGACTTTTATTATCCTTTTTGGTAGACACTTTCTCAGGCTATGTTATAGTAATATTACACAAATATAAAATAGATCTTTTAAGTTTTATATTCATGTACTGTAAAATAATTGGTTTTAGTGGAAAAAAAATGAGTAGTTATGTGTAGGTACAGTGTATATACAATGTACAGTGTACGTACATATTACAACAGTTGGATGTACACTATTCTGGTTGGTACAAACAAGACAAAATATACACGTTTTATGTACATACATAATATTGATTAGCTGTATGTGTGTACGTCCATTGTATGTAATTTCTGTACGTAATTTGGACATACTGCATTGTGGAAAATGTAAATTCTAAAACGTACTGTGTACGTACTATGTACAATAAAGTACGTATTATGGACGTAACTTTAGTCAGATGATAACGTACTTCAACCGTTTTGTGTACGTATCGTTGCTGCTTGGGCTATTACGGCCCTGAGCTTTAAAGTCTTGGCTGTAGCCGGTAAGATTAGTCAGTCTACATGAACTTGAAAATTTTAGTGTCCAAAAAACAAACAATGTTCGTTTAATATCCCTAACTATACATAAGAATTGATTTATTAATATTATTGTATTTTTTTACTATATTGCGCCATGACTGGAAATTATTTAATGAATTTTCTATTATTATATACTCATTATAAAATGAATCAATTATTGAACCAATGTAGACAGATTAAAAATATTCTATTTCTTATTTCGTAGTTGGGTAAATTGGACCGCCGGCGCCGGCGCCGTATTCTTAGTTATTGTTCTAATGGACTTTTTATTTTTAGATAAGTGGTAGTGGAGAAATTGGAGCCGTAAAGTGCATGAGACTTATCTGAAAGTTTTTCGTAATATCACGTATTACTTATTTTAAAATAATGTTTATAATACATTTACTGCTTGAGAGAGATATTTTTAACCTTAAAGATCATGAAGATTTATTACTTGTTAATTAGTAGAGATAGAAATAAATACTAATAAGCTGACAAACATATTTACATTATTCATAGATACCTTTTATAATCTAAACTAGCTGACCCGGCGGACTTCGTACCGCAAATCATTTATGTCATTCTTCCATTTTTCGTTTTTTTAATTTATTTTGATTTTATCGTTTTCATCATATTTTCTCGTTAGTTATCAGGTTTATACTATTTTTTTTTTCGTTATATTTTGTAGTTTATCGATAAAATATATTAGATACATAATAATACTTAATTTAGTAAGTATTTCTCGTTTAAATATAAGTGATATTAACTGCGCCACCTTCCGGTGGCGTCATAATTCTTAAGTAAGGATTGCTCGTTGTGACATTAACTGCGCCACCTTACGGTGGCGTGATTAAAGTAATCAAATAAGTAGTCGTTGCTCGTTTAATGGAAGCGCCATCTGGTGGTAACTTCCATTAATACGAATATCATATTCATATTAACCATTAAAAATACAGCATCCTACTGATTTTCACGGCAATCGGTTGAACAGGGCAGAAGTTGTTACTCTGCAGCGCCACCTCAAACCTTCTCCGTGAAAAAATACATATGCATACCAATTTTCATGACAATCGGTTGAACGGGGCAGAAGTTGCTACTCTACAGCGCCACCCGGTGGCGAGTGGCATCAATGGGCATAGCATATGAACCTTTTCCGTGGAAATATACATATATATATATATATATATATATATATATATATATACCAATTTTCATAATAATCGGTCCAGTAGTTTTTGAGTTCATCGATTTCGTACATAAAAACAAATCCTTTTTTATATATATAAAACTCAAAGGTGACTGACTGACATAGTGATCTATCAATGCACAGCCCAAACTACTGGACGGATCTGGCTGAAATTTGGCATGAAGGTAAATGTTAGGACGAAGACATCCGCTAAGAAAGGATTTTGATAAATTCTACCCCAAGGACAAAATGGGGGATAAAAGTTTGTATGAAACTTTGTCAATTTTAAACCGATCGGGCTGAAATTTTGCATGTATATAGCTACTATGACGTATGCATCCCCTAAAAACGGATTTTAATAAATTCCACCCATAAGGGTATAAAATAGGGGATAAAAGTTTGTATAAATGTTCTTAGATTTTCGACTAATTGAACTGAAATTAAAGATTGAAGCTACTATGATAAAGACGTCCACTTAAATAGAATTTTGATAAATTCAACCCCTTGGGGATAAAATAAGGGATGATGGAGGATGTAAATGTATTAGTTTAAACCTATCAGTACCTAATGGAATGAATAAATTAAGACGAACAAAATAATTTTTAGTTCTTAATGTTGATAATAGATTGCGTTAGTAACGCGCTATCGTTGTGTTTTCACTGAGTTACATATACCCAATGATGAGTGGCATATTTTGGATTGCATTTGCATTGTTTCTGTTTAGTAGTTTTGGTTACAGACTTTGCTTTGTATTTGGCATTTGTTTTGTTTTCGTTTGGTTTAAGTATTCGAATTTAAACGATTACAGTTTCCCGTAAAAGTCTGCTTGGCCATGACAATAAACAAGTCTCAGGGACAAACTCGCAAATTTGTGGGTATTGACTTGAGAGAACACTGCTTCTCGCTTGGACAGTTTTATGTTGCTTGCTGTCGAGTAAGTTCACCCAGTAGCTTGATAGTTTAGCGCCTAATGACAGATTAGTTAAGAATATTGTGTAC
Source organism: Altica lythri (assembly GCA_964028335.1). Lineage (NCBI taxonomy): Eukaryota > Metazoa > Arthropoda > Insecta > Coleoptera > Chrysomelidae > Altica > Altica lythri. Next base: position 60,895,503 of record OZ034807.1, on the reverse strand, counting down.
AAAGAAGTTTTCTAGGCCCCAACGTTTTACACACGCTTAACAAAAGTGAATCCGCAAAAACTATACCTAATTAATAATAATACTTCTTAACTTTCTTCTTGATCCTTATCCAAATAAATAAGTTATTTATTATAGGCACTTCGTTTTAAACAAAACTACCCTTTACAGTATCTTTTTAAACCAATATATAAGAAGTTTTAATAGTTTTAAAATAATAATAGTCTAATACGACGTGCGCATTAATGTGGAGCGGTGAGGCGGTAGCATGCTGCTGCTGGCCGACATGTCACTGTCTGTAGACGCGTAGAGTCTTGAAAATTGGAGGATTCATTTGTTTTATTATGTAGTGGTGTACTAAGAAAGGATTTTTTTAAATTCCACTCCTAAGGGTTTAAAATAGGGGTTGAAATTTTGTATGAAACTAGGTGGCAAAAAACTAAAGTCCACGCGGACGAAGTCGCGGGCGGCCGCTAGTATACATATATAATCAATAATCAAATATATCTCGCTAGCTTTTTATATGGTTATTTTTATGTTGGTACTAGCTGACCCGGCCACGCGTTGCTGTGGCTAAGGTTTTTGTTATATTACATTGTAGTAAACTATTTAAGAGGAACAGTAGGAGAAAATCAGTCATGGGGACCACAATGCTTTTTTACATAGATGCCATTTGTAAAAAAATATGGTGACCTCCATGGCAGATTTTTTACTACCGTAAACCCTTAATACAATGAAATTATTATTTACGAATGAAGACGGGAACGTTAAAGATGGTATAAAAATTTACTGGATTGGGATTTGAATGGGAAGGATTTTAAACGCGATTGATTCAAATTTTCGTACAATTGATATTAATCAAAAATCAATACAAAAGAATTTTATTATTTATAGCTGTACCCGGCGCACGTAGCAACGCCAACAACTAAAATAAATTTAAGAAAAATAAAAGATAAGAAGAGATAGAGAAGGAAAGAAAGTTTATAGTTTGTAACGTTTACAACGTTATTTGTGGCCTGGCCTATGGACTATTAATTTTTATAATTTGTGGGTTATTGGATTCGACGCGTAGACTTTATCTGTGTTGAGAAGGGGAATATTTAGTTCGTACATGAGAAGTGTTGCTATTTTAATCCTTTTCATTTTGTGCTTTTAAAGCAATAAGTTTCTTCTCACTACCTTCTCCCTTCGGGCCATTGCCAATTTGTGAAGGGTCCATAATGAGGGCTTTTTGAGCCGAAATTTTCCATCTGGACAGTAGACACCAAAGTCAGATTGTGGTTCACTACTAGAGTCACTCCTTCAAAAAATTTCAATTGGGAGAAAACACCATTAACCGGTGCTTATCAACTACCGGAGGTCTCAGTATTCCGTCCACCACATCGATTCCGAAGATAACATCAAAAAAGATAAGAAATTAGATAATTACTTTTTTTTACTAATATCTTAAAGTTTCTTGCATAAACAATTTAACACTGATTCTCTTTTTTATTTGTATGTCTGTATTTGGCGCCCTTATTTATTTGTTTGGGGAAAGTTAAAAAAAGAAAGCCAGAAGGAAGCCACGAACCCTGGAGCTAGCCAAGGGTATTTTTACGCTACAAATTTGGCGCCCAACGTGGTTGAACAATTTCTTTGAGATATATCTTTATCTTTTTCTTATCTTTTTCTCAAAGGGATTGTTTTGGCCACAAATTGGTGTTACAAATTTTGAATAAACAATTTAACACTGATTCTCTTTTTTATTTGTATGTCTGTATTTGGCGCCCTTATTTATTTGTTTGGGGAAAGTTAAAAAAGAAAGCCAAAAGGAAGCCACGAACCCTGGAGCTAGCCAAGGGTATTTTTACGCTACAAATTTGGCGCCAAACGTGGTTGAACAATTTCTTTGAGATATATCTTTATCTTTTCCTTATCTTTTTCTCAAAAGGATTGTTTTGGCCACAAATTGGTGTTACAAATTTGGCGCCCAACTAAAGTCTTCTTGCTTTTCTTTGAAACTTTTTCCTAACATTCACGTTAAATTAAATTAAATTTAAATTTTGTCATGAATTTAGTACAGACATTCAAATATTTATACATTGTTTTTACTAACATCTAATTTTTTACCATTACTTTATTTTGTTGGATTTTATTATCTATTGATTCAAGGTTAACCACTATCGAATTGGTAAATTTCGGTTTTAATTTAACTTATTTTATTTATCGAAAAATATTATTATTCTTTAATCAATTTAATTGTTTTACCTTACAATAATGTTGCCTTCACATTTAGTAATTTTTCTATACCGATTGTCTCTTACGATGTTATCTATACATTTAAAATATTTCTTTATCTTGAATTTATCTCTATTATTCCTGATTTATAGGCGGAATTTTCTAACCAGTAAGGACCCTTCTTGGCAGATTTTAATGTGTTTGTACCGTGTTATCATTATGTCCTTTTTTTGTTGCTATCTTAGCTTTTGTCCTTTTTTTTCATGACTTTATTGTATGGTTGTAAGAGTTACAGTCAAAATCTTTTCGTGTATTCCTTCAATTTCTGTATTTTGGTTTTTCTTTTTTCTCTCTATCTCATTTCTTTAAGTTAAAATTCGGAAGATGGTCATAGGGAATTTTGTTCTATCTTGAGTGTGGGTACTTATCGTTGTTTGCCGTGGGCATTTTGGGTGTGGTCTGGTTGACCACATTATTACCGTGTAAGGTCTGTGAGACCTTAGTATCTTGTAGGGGTCTGTGAGACCTCTTTATCGTGTAGCAGTTAGGTGTAACTGCTGTTTAGTTCTATTGGTGTTCCGTATGGATGGGACACAATAGAAATTTATTTTGGGGATTTTGTTCTATTTGGTTTCTTTTTTTAACCGTTAGGGTTTACCTTTGTGAAACAAATAGAGTTTCCTAGTGTTTTTGTACCTACTCGGGATTTTTGTTTTCCACATACCATTCTTTCATTTTTTATCTGTATTGATTTGGATACACCAAATACAGAAATTCCTTTTAATATCTAGGACTGTTTCTTCACATACCGAGGACATCTTGATATATTTTGTGATTTTTTCGTATGTTTCGTTACCTTTGTAATAATTTTGTAGTAACGTTATTGAAAAATTTTGAGATATCGTTTTATATTTTATCTTTTCTCGACATTTTTTTAAATTCTCTAATTTCTTTACTTTTTCCTTACACTGGAGTCACTACACTGAAGGCATTAGTTTTGTTCACTAATTATTAACTTTTCAATTTCTATTTCTTAGATTTTTTTAATTCTTAAAACTTTTTCAAAATTCATTTCAACTTTTTAATTAACTTCGATTGTCATTTAATTTTTTTAATTTAAAATTTTTAAAAAGGGTTGGTGAGTTCAGGTCAGTACTGTACCTTAGGGATAGCATTTATTTGCGAGTACAGGCTGTCGTTGTTCCTCTGTGCTGCACCACCACGTTAGCATAAATTTGTGTTTTTGATTAATTAGTTTTCACCAAATTAGTATAATTTGTATTTTTGAATATTTAGTTTGCCTTGTTCCTTTTTCAAAATTTTTTCTCTTTACTTATTGATTATTGCCTTTCAGTATTCTTGGAGTTTGAGTATTGGTTTCCTGTTCCTATGTGATTTCGTCGTTTTTACTTCTATTAATTATCCTATATTAATGTTTTCCTTGGATTCTTATTATTTCTGCGATGTCTTGTCTTTTTACTGTTGAATAATTATCTTTTTATCGTTTATAAGTCTCGTATTTGCAGAGCGATAAGACTGTTAAGCTTTATTTTGTTCTGAATATCAATCGATTTTTCTTTTAGTGTTTAGACACATTTTCGTTCAATTGATATTTGGTTTCAATTTTTTTTTCTCGTTCATTGAATAGTTCCTTGGCCTTTGGCTTATTTTGTTACTCTTTTGGAGTTTTTATTTGTATTTAATGATTCTGTTGACGTCGATCTTATCTTGTTTTGGTTGTTTTGGAGACATATTTTTGTTTTTCGCTTTGGTCACAATTGCTTTGTGAACAACTTATCTTTGGTTTCTTTTGACATCGCGGCAAGGTGTTGTTTTGCCTTAACGACATTGATTAGGATAGTTAATATTATCTTTTTACTGATTGTGGTCTGTGCGACCAAAAAAAATTTTTGGGGTGTTTATTTGATTTTTGATTTTGCTATTGAGAGGTTTTTAGTTGGGTGTGGACTTTATCACACTGGGTCCCTTCAGGTCCCGGGCTTAGGCCCAAAACGTTCCTCCGTGTTCTTTTTCTTTGGCCTTAGGTTTTGGTGGGTGCTGAGGCTGCACGGGGAGTTGCTCTTAAGTGGGACTGCATTGCTCACGCTCTGCCAGTGGGAGGTGAATTGCCTGCCGACAGGGACCCGAGGGAAAACTGTTACTATGTGGGGGTTCACTACTGCTGGTGGAGTCAGATGGCCTTGCAGGGCGTCCCGTAGAAGTCCCAGCAGTACCATAATCTTTGATACCGTTAAATTGTCTTTTGTTATTTCCCGGCGGAGGTTCAGAAGTGGGTGGGGACTGTGTTCGTCGTTTGCTGGGTGAGAGGGCTTTGCATAGTGTATGGTGTGAGGTCCAGCGGTGTGTAACCATGACGCGATTAACATCTTTCGCGAGGTCGCCCTTGGAAGTGTGCATTGTTACCGCTCACTCGGTGGGCTTCGACCACGGTTCGCCGATACGGATGGACCGACGTTGTTTTAGTCTGGTGCGTACTCAACGCACTGGGTGCTTGCTCCCGAGTTTTTCTCGAAACTAATTTTTCTTCTTTCCTAGAGGTAACGTGTGGTAAGGTTTCACGTTCTTGAATTTTATGTCGAGAATTTTTTTTTATTATTTTTGATAATTACACCAATCCTTGAGGTTACTTCTTAATTTATTAAATTTTGTATAATTTTTTACCTATTCACCAGTTTTTGATTATTATTTAGTAGTTTCACTTTATAAAAAAAAAGAATCTTCAATTCTTTTTTTTCCGTCAGGTTACCGTGGTGTAACGTTTACAACGTTATTTGTGGCCTGGCCTATGGACTATTAATTTTTATAATTTGTGGGTTATTGGATTCGACGCGTAGACTTTATCTGTGTTGAGAAGGGGAATATTTAGTTCGTACATGAGAAGTGTTGCTTTTTTAATCCTTTTCATTTTGTGCTTTTAAAGCAATCAGTTTCTTCTCACTACCTTCTCCCTTCGGTGAGTAATTTTAATTTGTTATAATTTTAAGTATTAATCAAAAATTTGGTAAATTTATTTTTAGTAGTTTTATTGGATATTTTTACTAACATTTAAATCTTTCGATTACAATCATTTTTTAACAATCAGTTTTTTATTGAGTTAAAAATATATAAACATTTCAAGTGATTAACTTTTTTCTCTCTCGAACTTTGGAGAAACCTTGGATGATTGTAATCGAAATTAAGGTCTAGTGGGACGGAATTTTGACTGTTATTATTTTAATTCATAGGGTCATTGCCAATTTGTGAAGGGTCCATAGTGAGGGCTTTTTGAGCCGAAATTTTCCATCTGGACAGTAGACACCAAATTCAGATTGTTGTTCACTACTAGAGTCACTCCTTCAAAAATTTTCAATTAGGAGAAAACACCATTAACCGGTGCTTATCAACTACCGGAGGTCTCAGTATTCCGTCCACCACATCGATTCCGAAGATAACATCAGAAAAGATAAGAAATTAGATAATCACTTTTTTTTACTAATATCTTAAAGTTTCTTTGAATAAACAATTTAACACTGATTCACTTTTTTATTTGTATGTCTGCATTTGGCGCCCTTATTTATTTGTTTCGGGAAAGTTAAAACAGAAAGCCAGAAGGAAGCCACGAACCCTGGAGCTAGCCAAGGGTATTTTTACGCAACAAATTTGGCGCCCAACGTGGTTGAACAATTTCTTTGAGATATATCTTTATCTTTTCCTTATCTTTTTCTCAAAGGGATTGTTTTGGCCACAAATTGGTGTTACAAATTTGGCGCCCAACTAAAGTCTTCTTGCTTTTTTTGAAACTTTTTCCTAACATTCACGTTAATTAAATTAATTTAAATTTTGTCATCAATTTAATACAGACATTCAACTATTTTATAAATTGTTTTTACTAACATCTAATTTTTTACCATTACTTTATTTTGTTGGATTTTATTATCTATTGATTCAAGGTTAACCACTATCGAATTGGTATATTTCAGTTTTAACTTAACTGGTTCTATTTTTCGACGAATATTTTATTCTTTATTTAATTTTTTTACCTAACAATTATGTTGCCTTCACATTTAGTAATTTTTCTATACCGATTGTCTCTTACGATGTTATCTATACATTTAAAATATTTCTTTATCTTGAATTTATCTCTATTATTCCTGATTTATAGGCGGAATTTTCTAAACAGTTAGGGCCCTTCTTGGCAGATTTTAATGTGTTTGTACCGTTTTATCAATATGTCCTTTTTTCGTTGCTATCGAAGCTTTTGTCTGTTTTTATATGACTTTATTTTGTGATTGTGATAGTTGCAGTCAAAATCTTTTTTGTATTCCTTCAATTTCTGTATTTTGGTTTTTCCTTTTTCTCTCTTTGTATTTTACTACTTTCGGTTAAGAATTTTGGAAGATGGTCATAAGGAATTTCTTTTTCTATCTTGAGTGTGGGTACTTATCGTTGTTTGCCGTGGGCATTTTGAGTGTGGTCTGGATGACCACATTATTACCGTGTAAGGTCTGTGAGACTTTAGTATCTTGTAGGGGTCTGTGAGACCTCTTTATCGTGTAGCAGTTTGTGTAACTGCTCTTTAGTTCTATTGGTGTTCCGTATGGATGGGACACAATAGGAATTTACCTTATCTTATCTTGTATTGTGGGATTATGGTCTATTTTGTTTCTTTTTTTTAACCGTTAGGGTTTATCTTTGTGAAGCAAATAGATTTTCCATGTGTTTTTGTGTACCTACTCGGGATCTTTGTTTTCCACAAACCATTCTTTCATTTTTTGATGTGAAACATCTATAGCGGCACGTAAATCAGATTTTTGGCGTGGTGACGGTGACGTCATGACGTAAAAAACCTAACGCATCGATAATAATCGATAAGAGATGTACTGATATCTTATATGAAATTGGTGTCATGTTTTGAGCGACGCGACGGTGGCGCGCCAACAATAGGGGGAAGAAGCTCATCGATTCAAAAATTTGGTGGGACAGGGTATGAATTGTTTCATAAAAACCTAACTCGATTCCGCCTACTATCTATTCTATATATATAAAAATGATTGTTTGTATAGGCAACATAATATACCTACATATTTTGCTGACCTGTAAAATTGACAGCTAGTCAATCAAAATAGATTGTTGGTGAATAGTTGTCATATAGTTGTCCGCGTAAAATTTGTGTACTTAGTTTTAAATATGAATAAACAAAGTGTTAATAAAAAAAGTGATGAAAAAATATGAATAAAAATAAGTGAGTACTCTATATACATTGTGGTGTCCGTTATTTCCCAGATTTGGTTTTGTTCTCCAAACACCCATCAAATTTTTAGATTATGACCTAACAAAAATTATCAGACCTTAACCAGCCCTTAATATTCACATTAACCCGTGCCTAAATCATAATACATTTCCCATTTAAATACCGTTTAAAAGTTATTCAACGATAAAGTTGTATTCATAGTTAAATTCATCATTTTCCTATTTTTTATTTAGTATCGCTTTTTGTTTGTACTAAAATTATGAAGTAACTACAATTATATTAATATAGTAACGTACTTCTATATAAATTTGTGTTTTAATAATTTCCTTTTTTAAGATTATTGAATTTAAGGCAATTAAATAAAAAGCTAAACGAAATCACTTTTTAAATTTATTCAATAAATAGTCATCGTTATCTGGAAAAAATCGTAATATTTTATTTTATCATTATGACATATTTAGTTCCTATCACAATCTGTTCTTTTCTGCATATTACTTTTACACAATAATGTCGATGTTTCACATCTGCCAGGCGTCCCGTGACGGCTCACATTTTTTTCTGTACCTATTGATTTTGTGATACACCAAGTACAGAAATTCCTTTTAATATCTAGGACTGTTTCTTCACATACCGAGGACATCTTGATATATTTTGTGATTTTTTCGTATGTTTCGTTACCTTTGTAATAATTTTGTAGAAACGTTATTGAAAAATTTTGAGATATCTTTTTATATTTTATCTTTTCTCGACATTTTTTTTTAAATTCTCTAATCTCATTACTTTTACACTGGAGTCACTACACTGAAGGCATTAGTTTTGTTCACTAATCATTAACTTTTCAATTTCTATTTCTTAGATTTTTTTAATTCTTAAAACTTTTTCAAAATTCATTTCAACTTTTTAATTAACTTCGATTGTCATTTAATTTTTTTAATTTAAAATTTTTAAAAAGGGTTGGTGAGTTCAGGTTAGTACTGTACCTTAGGGATAGCATTTATTTGCGAGTACAGGCTGTCGCTGTTCCTCTGTGCCGCACCACCACGTTAGCATAAATTTGTGTTTTTGATTAATTAATTTTCACCAAATTAGTATAATTTGTATTTTTGAATATTTAGTTTGCCTTGTTCCTTTTTTAAAATTTTTTTTTACTTATTGATTATTGCCTTTCATTATTCTTGGCGTTTGAGTATTGGTTTCCTGTTCCTATGTGATTTCGTCGTTTTTACTTCTATTAATTATCCTATATTAATGTTTTCCTTGGATTCTTATTATTTCTGCGATGTCTTGTCTTTTTACTGTTGAATAATTATCTTTTCATCGTTTATAAGTCTCGTATTTGCACAGCGATAAGACTGTCAAGCTTTATTTTGTTCTGAATATCAATCGATTTTTCTTTTAGTGTTTAGACACATTTTCGTTCAATTGATATTTGGTTTCAATTTTTTTTTCTCGTTCATTGAATAGTTCCTTGGCCTTTGGCTTATTTTATTATTCTTTTGGAGTTTTCATTTGTATTCAATGATTCTGTTGACGTCGATCTTATCTTGTTTTGGTTGTTTTGGAGACATATTTTTGTTTTTCGCTTTGTTCACAATTGCTTTGTGAACAACTTATCTTTGGTTTCTTTTGACATCGCGGCAAGGTGTTGTTTTGCCTTAACGACATTGATTAGGATAGTTAATATTATCTTTTTACTGATTGTGGTCTGTGTGACCAAAAAAAAAAAATTTTGGGGGGTTTATTTGATTTTTGATTTTGCTATTGAGAGGTTTTTAGTTGGGTGTGGACTTTATCACACTGGGTCCCTTCAGGTCCCGGGCTTAGGCCCAAAAAGTCCCTCCGTGTTCTTTTTCTTTGGCCTTAGGTTTTGGTGGGTGCTGAGGCTGCACGGGGAGTTGCTCTTAAGTGGGACTGCATTGCTCACGCTCTGCCAGTGGGAGGTGAATTGCCTGCCGACAGGGACCCGAGGGAAAACTGTTACTATGTGGGGGTTCACTACTGCTGGTGGAGTCAGATGACCTTGCAGCAGGGCGTCCCGTGGAAGTCCCAGCAGTACCATAATCTTTGATACCGTTAAATTGTCTTTTGTTATTTCCCGGCGGAGGTCCAGAAGTGGGTGGGGACTGTGTTCGTCGTTTGCTGAGTGAGAGGGCTTTGCATACTGTATGGTATGAGGTCCAGGGGTGTGTAACCATGACGCGATTAACATCTTTCGTGAGGTCGCCCTTGGAAGTGTGCATTGTTACCGCTCACTCGGTGGGCTTCGACCACGGTTCGCCGATACGGATGGACCGACGTTGTTTTAGTCTGGTGCGTACTTAACGCACTGGGTGCTTGCTCCCGAGTTTTTCTCGAAACTAATTTTTCTTCTTTCACTAGAGGTAACGTGTGGTAAGGTTTCGCGTTCTTGAATTTTATGTCGAGAATTTTTTTTATTATTTATGATAATTACACCAATCCTTGTGGTTACTTCTTAATTTATTAAATGTTGTATATTTTTTTACCTATTCACCAGTTTTTGATTATTATTTTTTTTTATTTTTTAAATTTTGAGTAGTTTCACTTTATAAAAAAAAAGAATCTTCAATTCTTTTTTTTCCGTCAGGTTACCGTGGTGTAACGTTTACAACGTTATTTGTGGCCTGGCCTATGGACTATTAATTTTTATAATTTGTGGGTTATTGGATTCGACGCGTAGACTTTATCTGTGTTGAGAAGGGGAATATTTAGTTCGTACATGAGAAGTGTTGCTATTTTAATCCTTTTCATTTTGTGCTTTTAAAACAATCAGTTTCTTCTTACTACCTTCTCCCTTCGGGCCATTGCCAATTTGTGAAGGGTACATAGTGAGGGCTTTTTGAGCCGAAATTTTCCATCTGGACAGTAGACACCAAAGTCAGATTGTGGTTCACTACTAGAGTCACTCCTTCAAAAATTTTCAATTGGGAGAAAACACCATTAACCGGTGCTTATCAACTACCGGAGGTCTCAGTATTCCGTCCACCACATCGATTCCGAAGATAACATCAGAAAAGATAAGAAATTAAATAATCACATTTTTTACTAATATCTTAAAGTTTCTTGAATAAACAATTTAACACTGATTCTCTTTTTTATTTGTATGTCTGTATTTGGCGCCCTTATTTATTTGTTTGGGGAAAGTTAAAAAAAGAAAGCCAGAAGGAAGCTACGAACCCTGGAGCTAGCCAAGGGTATTTTTACGCTAAAAATTTGGCGCCCAACGTGGTTGAACAATTTCTTTGAGATATATCTTTATCTTTTCCTTATATTTTTCTCAAAGGGATTGTTTTGGCCACAAATTGGTGTTGCAAGTTTTGTTTTACTTATCGCACCAAAAATATATCTTTCGAACTTATATTTAGACGAATTCGTATAGATATCTATTAATCAGTATTGAATTTGATAGATGGAAGCGCCATCTGGTGGTAACTTCCATTAATACGAATATCATATTCATCTTACCCATTAAAAATAGATCATCATACTGATTTTCATGACAATCGGTTGAACGGGACAAAAGTTGCTACTCTGCAGCGCCACCTGGTGGCAAGTGGCATCAATGAGCATATCATACAAACCTTCTCCGTGGAAAAATACATATGCATACCACATTTCATGACAATCGGTTAAACAGGGCAGAATTTGCTACTCTGCAGCGCCACCTGATGGCGAGTGACATCAATGAGCATATCATACAAACCTTCTCCGTGGTAAAATACATATACATAACAATTTTCATGACAATCGGTTGAACGGGGCAGAAGTTGCTACTTTGCAGCGCCACCTGGTGGCGAGTGGCATCAATGAGCATATCATATAAACCTTCTCCGTAGAAAAAAAATATATATACCAATTTTTTATAATAATCGGTCCAGTAGTTTTTGAGTTCATCGATTTCATACATACAAACATACTTTTATATATATATATATATATATATATATATATATATATATATATATATATATATAGGACAAGAAGTCTTTGCTGACACGTTAAGAAATAAACTATAAATATTGGGTTTGCAGCAAAAAAACGAGAGAGTACTCTTTTAAGTTGTTTAATCCAAGCTTTCGATCGTGGTTACGACCATCATCAGGGAGCTACAAACGTTTTAAAAAACAGTCAGTTAACATGATAAAGTTAACATTTAAATTGAAACTTACAACTTATTGAGGATATTTCGTTGTTGATGTTGAGAGAGTAAAACACAGCACAAACATATTAAAACTGTAATATATAACACAATTGAGTCACATATCAGACATTAGTTAGGTTAGAAGTAAAACGTGGCATGAAAGTACTTTCGACATTGACCTTTGAGCTCTGACATTTAACCCCAAAAACACGGAAACAAAAATACGAAGTTGACAGACCAGTAGTGGCCTCGTATCTAATGAGACTCTTAGCCAACCCATTGTGTCAAGAAGAAACAATAAAGTTGAAAAGAACGGAGGGTGAATATTAAATATAAGAACTCAAATTATATCTAAAAATTATGAAAATATTAACTATGGCGATACTGTGACTCTATATAGTTATACTTATTATTAAAATTATTAATGTTGAACAAAATATTTAAAAAGGGCAAAATTGTATTAGTTTGACATAATATGAAACATGAATATCAAAAATGAAGGAGATTAAATTAATAGAAAGAAAAAAAGAATTTTTATTATTAAAAAGAAACGTTAGTGAAACAAGCAAACGGAAAAGTCAACCATCTACAAGCAGTGAGCAAAATGAAAACAATCACAGCATGACCCCCATACTTTCAGCTAATGAGACTTGTGGCTAATGAGACCATTAGGGGATCATACTAATGTTGTTGAACAACCTCATGCATGCATCCGGTTGACCGGCTGAATTAAAATTCCAAAGATACATTATTGTGGTAATTCTTACTATCAACAGAGAGCAAAAACGAAAACATTTCATTTAGATGTCTGATGTCAGTTCTCAGATTCATTGTATTATTATTTTGACAAATGTGGGCCATTTCTAGAAAGAGCCTCTTAACCATATTGCTTTCACGATCTAAAATTTTAATGTTGTTATAATCCATGATATGATCATTATTATTGACATGTTCACTTAGTGCAGTTCTATCTGGATATTGTTTACAATCAGAACGAAGGGCCGAAATTCTGTCTTTTAGGCATCTGGATGTCTGACCAATGTAAATTTTGTCACAATTTTGACATGGTATACTGTAAACAACATCAGTCATGGATAACACTGGTGTTTTGTCTTTAACATTAGAAAAAACCCCGTTAATTGTAAGAACCGTCTTATAAGCTATTTTGATGTTGTTTAGAGGTTTAAAGATTCTGTTAAGCATGGGTGTAATATCTTTAAGGTATGGTAAGGAGATATATTTTATAACTACATTAGAGATAGCATTGTCAGATGCAACATTAGGAATATTGATAGTATTATTCAAATTTTCTCTATTAATTGAAGGCTTTGGTGTTTGATATAACAACTTGTTAAGCAAACCACTTGGGTATGAATTCTCTAGAAACAGATTGTAAAGGATCTTGAGGTTTTTATTATGGAAACTAGGATCACTAATTTTCAGGACTCTATTTTTCATTTCTTTTACTAAGTTAACTTTCATAGAGTATTTATGGTATGAATAATAATTAAGATACCTGCCTGAGCTTATAGGTTTTCTATACCAGTCGACAACTAAGTGTGTACCCCTACGTATCACCTTAGTGTCTAAGAATGGTATAGCACCGAATTCATCCTCCTTCTCCAAAGTAAATTGGATTTGAGGGATATAGCTATTGAAATACTCTAATACATTAGTTAACTCATTACTAGGTAGAGCACCTAAAATGTCATCAACATATTTTTTTATAAAAAAGAAATCATATGGTAGGACATAGGTAATGGTATCTAGAATGTGGTCCATAACATAGTTAGCTAAACAAGGTGATATCGGACTACCCATTGGAGTACCAAACGTTTGTTTATAAAACTTGTTGTTAAAAGCAAAATAGTTGTGTGTTATCCATGACTGATGTTGTTTACAGTATACCATGTCAAAATTGTGACAAAATTTACATTGGTCAGACATCCAGATGCCTAAAAGACAGAATTTCGGCCCATCGTTCTGATTGTAAACAATATCCAGATAGAACTGCACTAAGTGAACATGTCAATAATAATGATCATATCATGGATTATAACAACATTAAAATTTTAGATCGTGAAAGCAATATGGTTAAGAGGCTCTTTCTAGAAATGGCCCACATTTGTCAAAATAATAATTAGTCGCGTCAACGCTCGCGGAAATGGGTACAAAGTTCGGAATTTTGTGCCACAGGTCGGATCGGGATGCGGTTTTCTGCATTCTCTTCCAAAACGATTATGTAAAAATGTGCCTGAGAAGATTTTCCCCGGAGACCGAAAATTGGCCCGCTGCAGGCCAAATGAAATTCGGAACCACCGCCCCACACAACCGCCCTCTCATGATTTTCGGGTGGGTTTTGGCAGTCTTGTCAAGAAAACTCTCGAAGACGACGTTCTAGCCCGGGTTTCTGTGCACCAGGTGCCAATGGGGTGCTCGCCGGTGCCAGATTTGGATTCAGCGGGCCAAAAAACCCCTAGAAATTATTTTTGGTTGACCTTCTTTGATTGTGTCAGGAAAACTCCCGGAGATGACGTTTAGGGTGAGGTTCTGGTGCACCAGGTGTTCCGGGAGTTGTTTCGGCGTGAAATTCGGGACCACCGCCCCACAGAACTGCCCTCTTATGATTTTCGGGTGGGTTTTGGCAGTCTTGTCAAGAAAACTCTCGAAGACGACGTTCTAGCCCGGGTTTCTGTGCACCAGGTGCCAGTGAGGTGCTCGTTGATGCCAGATTTGGATTCAGCGGGCCAAAAAACCCCTAGAAATTATTTTTGGTTGACCTTCTTTGATTGTGCCAGGAAAAGTCCCGGAGATGACGTTTAGGGTGAGGTTCTGGTGCACCAGGTGTTCCGGGAGTTGTTTTCGGCGTGAAATTCGGGACCACCGCCCCACAGAACTGCCCTCTTATGATTTTCGGGTGGGTTTTGGCAGTCTTGTCAAGAAAACTCTCGAAGACGACGTTCTAGCCCGGGTTTCTGTGCACCAGGTGCCAGTGGGGTGCTCGCCGATGCCAGATTTGGATTCAGCGGGCCAAAAAACCCCCCGAAATTATTTTTGGTTGACCTTCTTTGATTGTGTCAGGAAAACTCCCGGAGATGACGTTTTGGGTCAGGTTCTGGTGCACCAGGTGTTCGAAGGTCAATTTGAACATTATATTCGTGATCAGCGGCCTCGAAAACCCCCGAGTACCCGATCCGGGCGAGTTCTGACCCTTATTTATCAAATTTGAAAATCTTCCAAAAGGCCTCCCAGATAATGCATTTTTCGCGTGCACTTTGGCCTGCAGCGGGCCAATTTTCGGTCTCCGGGGAAAATCTTCTCAGGCACATTTTTACATGATCGTTTTGGAAGAGAATGCAGAAAACCGCATCCCGATCCGACCTGTGGCACAAAATTCCGAGGTTTTCGCGGGCGTTGACGCGACTAAATACAATGAATCTGAGAACTGACATCAGACATCTAAATGAAATGTTTTCGTTTTTGCTCTCTGTTGATAGTAAGAATTACCACAATAATGTATCTTTGGAATTTTAATTCAGCCGGTCAACCGGATGCATGCATGAGGTTGTTCAACAACATTAGTATGTTCCCCTAATGGTCTCATTAGCCACAAGTCTCATTAGCTGAAAGTATGGGGGTCATGCTGTGATTGTTTTCATTTTGCTCACTGCTTGTAGATGGTTGACTTTTCCGTTTGCTTGTTTCACTAACGTTTCTTTTTAGTAATAAAAATTCTTTTTTTCTTTCTATTAATTTAATCTCCTTCATTTTTGATATTCATGTTTCATATTATGTCAAACTAATACAATTTTGCCCTTTTTAAATATTTTGTTCAACATTAATAATTTTAATAATAAGTATAACTATATAGAGTCACAGTATCGCCATAGTTAATATTTCCATAATTTTTAGATATAATTTGAGTTCTTATATTTAATATTCACCCTCCGTTCTTTTCAACTTTATTGTTTCTTCTTGACACAATGGGTTGGCTAAGAGTCTCATTAGATACGAGGCCACTACTGGTCTGTCAATTTCGTATTTTTGTTTCCGTGTTTTTGGGGTTAAATGTCAGAGCTCAAAGGTCAATGTCGAAAGTACTTTCATGCCACGTTTTACTTCTATCCTAACTAATGTCTGATATGTGACTCAATTGTGTTATATATTACAGTTTTAATATGTTTGTGCTGTGTTTTACTCTCTCAACATCAACAACGAAATATCCTCAATAAGTTGTAAGTTTCAATTTAAATGTTAACTTTATCATGTTCACTGACTGTTTTTTAACTTGGATTAAACAACTTAAAAGAGTACTCTCTCGTTTTTTTTGCTGCAAACCCAATATTTATAGTTTATTTTATATATATATATAGAATATTTGTACCTTGTTATCTAGTTTTTTAGGTAATTTGGTCTTATAATCTCCATGTTGTTAATTATTATAGAGTAAAAAAGTAAAATTGCGTAAATAAATTAATAAATAAATAAAATTTATACATTCCATAAATTAAAACTATGGGTGTGATGCCACAGGTTAATTTGAGGTTTATTTAATTAAGTAACCACGTTTCCGAACAAACGTTGCTCTTTCAATATAGTCTATGGCTGTGAATGACATTGACATTCGTTACGCGCGTTTTTTAAAATATGCAAAATTAAATGTCTATTTTTCAATATTTCTGAGAGATTTTCTTAATATTTTCTTCCGTAAGAACCTTTTCCTAATAATAACAAATACAACACAAAAAGAATCGATCCCGCCATTCACGCGTGATGCCATGACCAAGGAAAACGGGTTTCGTTTTTATATATATATATATATATTGTGTTCAAGGAACGTATTTTTTACAAAATATTGATTCACAATTTGTAATTTTATTACTAAGGAAATGTAATTTATAATAAAATATTAAATTCATTAAAATTTTCATGATCTATTGAAAATAAAAAAAGTTATTATAATGTAAAATACACGTTAAAGTTTACAACTAAAAATTACTTTTACCCGTTGGCAAAAAAGTTGTAATTTCAAAAAAAGTAACACTCTGTTACCTGTCAAGAGAGATTAAATGCCATGTTTCTTGCCGTTGCAGAAAAAACTACTATTTGTTAATAACAAACTTACAGTGGGCTTCGTTTAATAAACTATTGGCACAAAAAGACACTGATTTCTGTTATTATAAAACAATGTAAACCATCACTTAAACAATGTTTAAGCACTATACCATGATTATAATTAATTTTAAAATTGTCGCATCCGAAGCTATATTACGGAACAATACTGTTGTTTTAATTATCTCCTTTGTCCCATATTTTAACTGAAAGTAACTTTCATTAATTATTTGCGATTTATTTCATATTTCAGCGTTCCACCAACGATTAAGATACAAAATTGCGTTTAATTACCATTTTACCCAATATAGCGCACAATTATAAATGGCTCGAAACCGTTTTGTGAATATAAATTTTACTAACAGTAACAGGTGATAATTGTTTGTAAAATATATAATATTTCACATAATATTAGTTTAGAAAAATTCTTGACAAATAGTTCTAATTTTTGAAAATTAAAAATTAGACATACAGGGAATGACGTTGAGCAAAAATCGAAAAAATGGCACATTCGACAGGACTCGAACCTACTATCTATACCCATAGCCGGTAGCGCCTCTGACTACTTAGTTACCTTGGTTTAGCTTATGTCATTTATAACATAACAATTCCTCAACACCAGTTCAGTAACAGCTGCATTAGTAGTTAGTCGACGTTTATGATCATATCTTAAGTTACAATCGTATCTTGCGCAATGCTATTAATCTCCAGGTACATAACCTAGATTTGTGCATGGTTAGAATTCCTAACGCAAATGCACATGATGCTGCATATCAGGGCAAAAACCAAACCACAGACACGTGTTTTGCCCTAATATGAGTTGAATAATGTATATATATATATATATATATATATATATATATATATATATATATATATATATATATATATATATATATATATATATCATAGGTTACAAGTAGGAATGGTAACCGCAGACATGCATGTTTCTGGCTCGTTAGCCTTCATCAGTGCGGCATAACCAAGTAGGGTATTGCACTTGGCTAGCAAAAGTGTTGGGTACTTGGGAGCAAAGGATGGTAGGGAAACATGTGTCAAAAAACACAAAACAACGAACGCTCACACAGGAGTCCTATCGCCATTTTGTGTGCTTTCGGCCAGCTGAGCCCACATTTAGGGGCTAACAACCAGCGTCGCCACGTTGGCGAAACGGACTCATTGTGTTTGAGTCGTTCTAAGCCCAGGATGTGAAACAAAAACAAGGTGCCAAGATAACGGCTAACGAGCCAGAAACATGCATGTCTGCGGTTACCATTCCTACTTGTAACCTATGATCCTTGTTGCGTTACATGCCCGTTATTCCCCTTTGTTTTATTATTAATACGCGTTATATATACATTTTGTTATATCAGACTGTCACAAAACGTTCTGCTCGTTTTATATATAGTACCTGGATGACTGAGCTCTGCTCGTGTAATGTCAGTCAAATTTTGCAAGCATCTTACTTTAGCAGCACGTGTGGGAAGAGCAGAAACCTGATTATTTTTATGACGGTATCCTTGAAATGAGTCTTCACTGTGAGAAGTTTGAGAATCCTGATCAGTTTGATGACGATGCTCTTCTAGGTGTTCTTGAGACGAGTTGCGGCTTCGTGAAGTTAGATTGTTTATAAGCGTTTTTTTTCCAAGATCGTTTAGGCATTTTTAAGTGAACACGTGCATGAAGAAGACACAAATAATATAAATAAACAATTGATTTTCTTAGTCTAACCTTAAATTAACCAACATGTGTGAAAAAACACAAAACAACGAACGCTCACATAGGAGTCCTATCGCCATTTTGTGTGCTTTCGGCCAGCTGTGCCCACATTCTGGGGCTAGCAACCAGCTTCGCCACGTTGGCAAAACGGACTCATTATGTTTGAGCCGTTCTAAGACCAGGTGGCCGAAAGCACACAAAATGGCGATAGGACTCCTATGTGAGCGTTCGTTGTTTTGTGTTTTTTCACACATGTTTCCCTAACATCCTTTGCTCCCAAGTACCCAACACTTATACTAGCCAAGTGCAATGCCCTACTTGGTTATGCCGCACTGATGACGGCTAACGAGCCAGAAACATGCAAGTCTGCGGTTACCATTCCTACTTGTAACCTATGATCCTTGTTGCGTTACATGCCCGTTATCCCCCTTTGTTTATTATAATACGCGTTTTCTTGGCACCTTGTTTTATTTCACATCCTGGGCTTAGAACGACTCAAACATAATGAGTCCGTTTCGCCAACGTGGCGAAGCTGGTTGCTAGCCCCAAAATGTGGGCACAGCTGGCCGAAAGCACACAAAATGGCGATAGAACTCCTATGTGAGCGTTCGTTGTTTTGTGTTTTTTCACACATGTTTCCCTAACATCCTTTGCTCCCAAGGACCCAACACTTTTGCTAGCCAAGTGCAATGCCCTACTTGGTTATGCCGCACAGATGATGGCTAACGAGCCAGAAATATGCATGTCTGTGGTTACCATTCCTACTTGTAACCTATGATCCTTGTTGCGTTACATGCCCGTTATCCCCCTTTGTTTATTATAACACGCGTTTTCTTGGCACCTTGTTTTATATATATATAAAAATAATTGTCATAGGTATATGACATGGGTTAAATCAAGATATGATTACTAACGCCGATTAAAAACTAATGCATCTGTGAGTGATATGGTTATAAGAGTAAGCGGCTATGGGTAGAGATCACAGCTTTGAGTCTGGTGGATGTGGAATCTTTTCGATTTCTCTTTAATTTCATTTCTTGTTTGTATAATTTTTAAATTTTAAAAATTCGATGTGAGCTGTTTTAAAATAGCTATTTGTGTATTAAGAGCAGAAAGTGATACTTTGCCGATTGAGATAAAAAGATGCCGCGCGACGCGTTATAAATTATTAGTAAACGGTGGTGGTGATTTCATTCAACTTAAAAAACATGGGGGATGGAAAAGTTTTTTCGTGGCGGAAAGTTACATAAAGGAATCTACTAACAATAAAATAGATACATTCGAAAAAATATCTGGTCAATCTACGTTGTATTTTGAAGAAAATATAAATATTACCTACATCAAATACTTCTAGTACTGCCAATTTTTGTGTACCTACTATTAACTTCTGGCATTAATATAAACAATTGTCACAATTGCACATTTAATTTTTACCTTGCAAAAAATAAAAAATAGTTGTTTATTTATAGTTTGTAATGATTACGTTTAAATTTATTTTCTAATTTTAAGTATTTTATGTTCAACTAATATTTAATAAATTCACATCAACTGCTTTCATTTTTCAATAATTCTTTTTCTTTACGATTCTACTTAACGAAGGTTAGCACCACGTTTTTAATAGTTTTTTTTTAATAATGTAGAAATATTTAAAATTTATTTAAATTTATTTATTTTGTTCCCTTTGATTGTTCTACTTGGAATAGCGAATAATATTGTCAACACTCTTGAAACTCTAAAATGTGTATATAGTTATAAATAAAACATAAACCTTTATCATAATAACTTATCATCAGACATGCATTTCTGTTGTTGACAAATTAATTATATTATAAGTAATAATGTAGCAAAGCTACGCCGAAAACCATGTCCAGTGAATAATTCGTGATTGGGCAAATTTAAATATTTAGCAATGTTACTAGGGATTTTAGCAATGGTAATTAATTATTCTTACGAGTTGATTTGTGTACCTTCCTTTAGAATATCGATAAAATAAGGGACGTTCTGTAGGTATCATGTTTTGGTACTGTTGTCTTAAAAGTTAAAACTATACAATTTTTGCAGAATTTATAATAATCAATAGCATTTTCGGTATTGTTGTTAACGATTGTAAATGTAAGACTTTGTTTTATTTTTGAATCTGGAATGTGTACTATTAAGAGATTCTCTTTGTATTCTACATCATCAATTTTCATTTTTACTAGTTCGTCTCTTCTACACGCTTCAGCAATATCTATAATCAGGATAACATGTAATCCAATTTTTAAGAATTAAACTTAATAAGTACATAAATTTTAAAAACTAGAATCTTACTTTGTATAATAAAAACTCTTGATCAGGTGCATTGCGAAGAAACTCTTCTACATTATATTTAAATATTGTCTATAACTTTTTTGTGGCATAATTGTATATATTTACTTCTTTAATCGGGGAACTTTTGTTCATTGAGGCGAACTTCAAGAGGTCTTCCTGATTCCCCAATGTAGACTTTGCCACAATCACATGTGAGGAAGACCTCTTGAAGTTCGCCTCAATGAACACAAAAATTATCTCAGAAAAGGATATATAGATAAATCTATGATTTGTGAACATGCTGTAAATTTTCTGAATCACAAAATAAAGTTCAATTATACAAAAATTTAATGCAAAGAAGAAAATTCTATTAAAAGAAAATTAAAAGAAACAGCACACACTTTATTAAATCAAAATGAATGTATTCTTAATTTTACTTTGGATTTATTTAGATATTGGCTAACCACCTTGAAAAAAGAATGAGTTGATAATCTATATATTTATAGAAATCAAAAATAGTCCACCGCGCAGAACACTTTTT
The DNA here is from genome assembly GCA_964028335.1 of Altica lythri. NCBI lineage: Eukaryota > Metazoa > Arthropoda > Insecta > Coleoptera > Chrysomelidae > Altica > Altica lythri. Next base: position 60,874,218 of record OZ034807.1, on the reverse strand, counting down.
TTTAAATGATTAATACAAACTTGAAACTTTGTGTATAGCTTCCTATTGACGAGTCCAGCAAAGTTTGAAATTATCTAAATTTAAAACTGCTGCTTTTTCGAGCTAGAAATAAACGTAATATTTAAGCTGTCGGACAGCAAAAACGCAGCAATAAATTTGTCGGACAATGTGAGCATTTGATGTAATACTTAATTATAAACAAATTGTGTATATATACTACATATATTAAAAAACGTAACCTGGTAAATTTCGCATGATCGAGGAGTCGAACAAGCTCATCGCAGTAGAATTTTTGTCGCACAATTTTTTTTTTTTATTTTTTATCAAATTGGCAACAAATTGTGTTGAAATGAAGCATATATTAACATTAAAAAACCACCACTCGGGAAATCCATGTTTTTCAAAATTTCTAGCTCGAAAAAGCAGCAGTTTGAAATTTAGATAATTTCAAACTTTGCGGACTCGTCAATAGGAAACTATACACAAAGTTTCAAGTATGTATTAATCATTTAAAAAAAAGTGTTGTGCGCGGTGGACTAAAAGCATTGCAATAAGAAGTATTTGTCCGTCGGATCTCTTCACAAACATGAAATGTTCACGGACAATTTTTTATATTACGTCTCTTTTCTACTTACAGAACTAAAAACCATCAAATTAAGACGCTTCTCCTTGAACAATAGAAAGTGTTAAACAAGAACAACAGGTATGATAAAGGTCAACGATAATCGATTCTTATTGATTGATAATTTCTAGTTTTGTAAATGACAAATAACAGTGTATTTGTAGTGTGTTTACAAGTGATGTTGTAATATTCGTGTTTTAAACTTGAGGCTGGAAATGAAACTTTTTTTTAAAGAATTTTTATAAAGACTATATATAACTGTTATTTTAATATTCGAATTCTTGACGTAAGTATATATTATTAATAAGCAATAAAAAGCAATATGTTCTAACCTCTAAATTGGCATTTAATTATTTGATTCTGGCTGTAGCTCCGACAAATATAATTATATGAATATTATTTCATGCGTTTTTGTTTTTAGAGTATGCCTGGAAATTTCTTTGTAAATATCTGAAATATCTTGAGAGTGCGCATCCAAGAGAATTTATTTTTTTTGGATGAAATATGGATTTATTCGAAGGGAAATAAAACAAATTCCTGAAAAGACGAAATTGTTAAAAGTGTACGAAAGTCAGAAGGTTATGATGGTAAAAGTTTTATAGTAGTCCACGCTGGTTCGTCCAAAGGATTTGTCTCTGAAGCAGGTTTATTATTCTGTTCAAAATGTAAAGTAGCTTATCATGAAGAAATGAACAACGAAATTTTTACGAAATAAAACACTACACAATTAATTTCCAATTTAGAAGAGCCATCATAAATTATGATGAATAATGCTTCATACCACAGTGTTCTTATAGAGAAACAATCTTCCACTGCTTCAAAGAAAGATGAAATTGTTGAGAACATGGTCATGAATTCTTGAGATTACCTCCATACCATTGAATTAATTTGGGGAAATTATATTACAATAAGTAGGTACATTGGTGGGATGGGCATTCTGATAATGCTGTTATCAATATGTGAAAAGAGGCAATTAACCAATGTAATGCAAATATTTGGGAGAAATGTGTGAGACATAGGTACTCATTGAATCATTAAAAAGTGGTATGACCGAGAAAAAAATATCGCTGATATTGATATTCCAACAATCAATAGATATTGGTGATAGCTCAGATTCTGACAGTGATTCTGAAACTTAAAACAATTTTGTACAAAGCTTAAATATATATTAAAAATAATAATTTGCTATTTTCTTGCAAACCCAGATCGATATACAATATATTGTTTATATAAACTATCTATTATGACAATGTTCTTTATTTATCCATTGAATTTGATAACATCTTGTCTTATTATTTTTAAAGCAAAGCTTTTTATCTTGGCTTCCTGGAATCGAGGAGTTAAAATTTTATTTTTGTACGTATAAATTTTTGCGTCATGCAAAGCCGTCACTCGTCAGGGCTCTGCTCCATTGGAGCCCATTAGGGCTCCGCTTCCGCATATCGCATATTTTTTAAGTTCAAAAGATAACATTAAAAAACTTTGCTGTTCTCGGAATTCTATGATTCACTTTTTCTTTTATTTAATAATTTTAATGCATGAGTACCAAGTCTTTTGTATTAAGTCTTTCAAGTACCAACTATAAACTATTCTGTTTTTTTTTTTTATTATTTAGTCCATTAATCTACTCAATAATAATAAAACAAATGCTGTTAATTCTAATAATTTACAATCGGTAAACAGAAGACTCAAGATCGAAATGTCCTGAAAAAATGTTTCAAATAAATTAAAATGTTTTTCAGCAATTTATTGAATAGGTATTACGTTTTTTTTTTTGCTTTATAACCAATTTGTTAACCGGTAATAGATGCAATTTAAAAAAACGTTATGGTATATAAGCCATTTCCGAATTCTTTCATCGATTATTTTTTTCACCTGTCAAAATATCACAATTTTGTGATTTCGTTCAATGAAAACGCTTAATCTTCAATGTTTTATGCTAAATCTAGCCAATCATTCCGGTTTATATTGATAAAACCACTAGTGGTTTTACTAGTATTGATAAAATTATAGAACTGTCAAAAATTCAATAACAATATTGAACAATCAATTTTCTTGTTTATAAGTACCTTACTATAAATCAACATTCATTTATATTATCTAAATATTCTAAAATATATTTTGTTATTATTGTTATCACAATTCAATTCATCTAAACGATAATGAAAAATATGTAGGTACTTTAAAACTAACCTGCTTCCTGGTTATGCATGCATTTAAAACTTTTATATGCCTACAGGCAAATGTGGTCTTGTAGGTAGGTAAACTTTAAATAGATATACCTAATAATTTTTATTTTGGTAATTGTCTCTTTAATAATATAATTGTATAAATAGGTATAAAAATAAATATTTATTCAAATTATAACCCTGTTTTCACGACGCTCACGACAACTGACAACTGTCAATACTATCTAGTGTACAGGATAAGTTAATAGGCGGGGTAACGGCATTTCGTTTGTGTTAATTATGAAATATAAGTTGTTCTAGGAAGTTTTTTAAATAAAGTAGTTTTTGTACAAAATGGTTCAAAAAATAATTTTTTCAAATACCACTCGTCCTGTAATATTTTACTAGATAAATTTTTATTTTACAGACTCAAACTTTTTTATTTTAGGCAAAACTGCTCAAACAAACTGAATATGATAAAATCACTCGTCCTACGGACTCGTGATTTTATCACATTTCAGTTTGTTTTCGTATTTTTTCCAAATAAAAAAGTTTTCGTGGAAACTAAAAATTTATCGATAAAATTTTAAGGACTCGTGGTATTACCTTTGATAATACTTATCGACCTACGTTAAACGTAATGTCTTAATTTTATTCGTATAAATATGAATGATGACGTATGTGCAAAGATCCGACGGACAAACTTATATCTATAGAAACCAAAAGAAAGAAATCCAAAAATTTAAAACTCAAAGAATTGTATTAAGAAGTAAATGTAAAAACTTTTTATCTTTGAAAACGACAACCGATCTGGTTGTCGAAAGCTGTCAAATTTGACATATCTATCAAGATAAATAAGGAAGGGTCATTTTCAAAATATTGATTTATTATTTTATTATTTTCATTTTAGTAAATAAATTTTCTACATAATCTTCAAATAATGTCTTTGCTTTGTATTCCACTAACTGTTTTTTTTTTTAAATGCAATAGGTTTTGGAAATTGTTCAATATTCTTGTTATTTTTAAGTTTAAAAGTTTGCTTTAACATTGAAGACTTCGACCAGAGCGTTGAAGATTTCAAAATTTTTGTCTCATTTTGAAAATAACTAAAAGTAGGTACATTTTCTGAGTATTTTTAAACATTTTTTGACTTACATCAACTGACGAATAGACTGTATTCCTTTTCATACCTTTTTTTAAATTATTTTTCTGGAAGCAAGTTTAATTCGATACTTGCGGATTTAACAATTTCTGGAGGACTACATAATTCATTGTCACTTTAATCCATTGTGTTTGAAAGTTATTAAAATAATTATAAACAATATTTACGCTTAAAAAAATAAGTTTTTTGGTTGACAAGCTGTCACTTTGACAGGTCAGCAAAATATCATTTAAAATATAAACCAGTGTATTTTAATGTCTTAAAATATCAGATAGTCAAATAAAATATTTAGTAGTCTAAGTTTTGTTTTAATACACATTAATACGTACCTGTTTTATTTATTTATTTTAACTTAAAATTAGCAATCAGAAACTAAACAATTTGCCGCTCTAAAGCGGCAAAGTGACAGATAGTGGCAAACTTTCAATAGTGATCCTAAAAAAAAATAGTTTATAAAATAGTTTTAATTAAAAAAATATATAATTAAAAAATAGTACATATATTATTGTTTTATTTTACTATTACTTTATTCAGCTTTATTATTTGCAATATTTTAAAATAAACTATTTTTGTAGATTTTTAATTGAATTGACTGTTACTTGATGGTTATCCATAACTAAATGTTAAATAAATAACGGGTATAGCAGTCAGTGGGAATGCCGGTAGAAAATATGCACGCGCCCGGGCTTAGAAATTTGTATGGGAATGATTTAGCAAAATCATTATATGCTTGAAGCATGGACCTACTAAACTATAAATTAGATCTTCCGTGTTCATTAAATAGGTTAAAATGCAATGTACAGTTAAAAAACATCTCATCGTATAATCAAACTCTCCATCTTTCCAATAGTATGTTACAAAATATCGCTTAGCGATCAAAATCTATAAATATTTATTGCGAATATATATCGTGTGTACATAAAACTAAAAACTGTATAAAGTATAAGGTTAATAAGTGCTTCAACATGTGCAGTGTCAAATATTTTGACTAGCGTATAGGTTGGCAACAAGGTGAGGGAGCCTCTATAAAAGAGAGAGATAGAAGAAAGAGAGTAATATAAAAACGAGCATTAAATAGCAAAACTTCTAGAAGTAGTCACGTAGGTAGTGTATTTGTTGACCATTTGCACCACTTCATGCCAAGTCATATATAAAGCAATGAATGACAGATTATTTATACTATTTATAATAATTTGGTGGAAATAATGAAAAAATATTCGTAAAATTCATTATAATTTCCCAAAAGATTAACTGAAATACATTTCTTAAAAACTCTGTTTTTGTATCCAACAACCTCAAAAGCATAGTGCCGGATATAATATAAACTATACTGCAACCATACTTCAGGTAACAAAAAATTGATGTCCAGACTCTGCCACGGATTACGGTATTAGAGATTAGGTTCTTTAAATCATTAGGGGGTCTTTACTAACTCGTCAAGGGATTATCAATGTAGGTATCCAAAAATTTAATGATATTGTTAACTATATGTTGTACTTAATTATATAAAAAATAATATATAAAAACATAAGAAATGATTTGAATTTATTTTATATTCCTGATAGGTATTTAACCAAAAAATATGCTCTCCCCCAATATATAGATATATTGCATTGTGAATATTTAATTCAAAGTCTTAAACAATCTCTTTTGACTTAAAATATAAGCACAACACTTATTTCTTAAAAAGGGAAAAACGTTGTTTTATCGGACAGTAAACAAAAAACAACCCGTTTCTACATAATAGCCATTATTAAAACTGAATCTGGTAGAAAAATTTTGTACAAAATTTGAATGTTCCGTTCATCAAAATACTTAAACAAATATGTTAGATTATAAAAACAGGAAAATACAATTATTTTTTTTTTGTTGCTTGATATGCCACCATAAGAAACTTCTTCTAGTAAGATGAACAGTATTGAACACCTCTTCTTGGTTTTAGGTAAGATTGGCAAGATTTTTCTTCTTGCGTATGAATATTGTGTCTTATTTGATTAATATTTTCTGAGTTTCTGTTCTCCGCAAAATTATTTGATTGCAATTCTCGCATTATTAATTTTCATTGATCACAAATTGATTTTCTTTTTACACTATAACTTACAAGTTTCTTTTCAAAACCATGATTGTGTTCACCTTTGACCTCTACTAGTACTTTAGCTGTAAATTTAGCGTTACAACATATTCATTGAACTTTTCCACACTTGCTAGTATTAGCTTTGGAAATCTTAAAATTATTTAACACAATTAACTTATTTCCATTAACACTAAACATTACATTCACTAAACTAAGAAACAATTAACTACTTTTTCCTGCTTAATGTTACCCTATTATCACTTTTGGAAACTCTTTAGGTATTAAATATTTAAATCCTTAATACCTAATACGAGTAAACGTAATTGTTCCTGACAGAGTTTGGACTTTCCACTAATCCCTTAAGTCTAAAAAATCAGGTAAAATTTTCATTTGTGGTAGAATTCGGGTGCGCCCAATACAATATAGTCATTACTGAATATTATTATTATTATTATTAATATAAAACGCTAAACTTAATATATTAACTTACTTGACAGAATAATAAAATAATATTTCAAACACAATGTAATACGTCACTATAATACAAAAATATTAGCTCAGACTGTTTTTTGTATATCTTTCTGTTTTCAATTAACTGCATGTTTAAACGGTATTCAAAGGACTTATAGTTATAGTCGGGGCAAACTAACATAATTTTAATCGAAATTCGGAAAAATTAATACCTGGACTAGCCCAACGGGAAATGGTTGGGGGAGTTACTAACATAAAAAAATAAATAAATGAACCCACGGCCCATGGGGACTAACTTAGGGGGGGGAGGTTAAGTGAAAAAAATCTGCGGGCAATAGTTTGGACGCGTTTTGTGAGAAAATTTGATGTCAGAGACAAAAATGTTCAACAGCAAAGTTGTAGGTAATAAAAAGATCTTCAATTTTTGTTAAGTGTACTTTTTGACATAACCTCAAAATTATCGAGAAATTTGCAAATTTTCCAAACAATAGCCAAATGTTTGTTTTTCATTTTTAATTTTTGTAAAAATAAATGAATTAATATGAAACTTAGTAAAAAGATACCTTTATATATTATAAATAACTAAAAAAAATTTCAAAACAAAATAATAAAAAGTGTTTGAGTTTGAACTTTTTCAAAAAAAAAGAACCCATTTTTCAGACGAAAATTCTCCGGTGAAAAATCATCGTAAATGGATTTTTCAAACCTTGTTTTGTTTGTTTTTACATTTACTTTTTGATAAAATAGAGAACCAATTTAGCTTATATTTAAGAATTTGCTAAAAAATGCAATAAACGCAAAAACTCACTTTTGAAATTATTTTTTTTTCAGTAATTGTTGATAATTTTGTTTAAATTTTAATAAATTGTTATAAATAACTTCACCAATAAATTCTACGGCAAAAAATACTAAAGAAATCGTATTTTATTGTTAATAATTGCTCCAACATTTAGGGACATTAAAAGGTTGTTTTTGGGGAGTGAATTGTTTTCATGCACTTTTCGGCTAAAATTGACGTTAAACGAAAATTAGTATTCAGTAAAAGTTGTAGATTTTAACAAATTATACAAGATTTGTAGAGGTCATTTTTACCATAAACTCAAAATTTCCCAAGAAAATGCAAAAAATCGAATTTTCTTAAATTTTTGACTTTTTTAAACTTTCTTATCATTTTTTTCTTCTTTTTTTTATGTTTATAATTAAAAAAATATGGTCAAATAAAAGCATTATTCTTAACTATAATTTTGAAAAAAATTTTAAGAGTTTTAGAAAACCCATATGAAGTTAATGCGGAAAGTCATATATATGTAGTTATTTTTTAAAAATATGATCAAAACTTTAAAAATAGAACGTTTTAATATAAAAAAAATGAATAAATTTAAAAAATACACCTATGCGATACAAATGATAATCTTTTTCTTTTATGTAAATGTATAACTTCTTCTTTTTCTTCTTCGCCCTCTGATTCTTCGGTAGACTGCAAATCTCCTACTCCACTTTTACTTCTTCAAAATCATCTTCGACTTCACCTTTATTTCTGTCATTTTCAGAAGTAATCTCTTCGTCTTCGGCATTGCTTAAATCTTCTGAAACTAGCTTATCATTACAACAATTACCAGAATCTTGACATGTCGTGCACAGATCTGTATATTGTAGACCAACTTTTCTACATCCGCATCTGTTGGTAGAACACGTCGTTTTGCAGCTGCAACAGACTGTTTTTAACAAGTTTTCTGGTATTATTGGCATTTCCGTAAAGCAAGGTATTAGTATTTTTGAGGCAGAGTGAATAACTTCCCTCCAACCCCACTTGGTTGGATCAAGTTTATTTCCAAGTTACGTTTGAATTTAAAAATAGACTCTATAAGAATGCTGCATTCCTCTGCCAACAGTTGGAGGCAAGTTTTCTAATTTAATTGTTTTTTTTTGCAGTCAAAATTTTATATCGCTGAAATCTCAAATCATCGAGCGACATAGTACTATTTTTGCATTTATAGATGGATGAAATTATTGCACAACCGTTAGCAGCCATGGCGTTCGGGGTTGTATTCGGCTCATAAAAAGGTTTTACTAACTCTGACAAGTTTGAAGTTGAAATAATTGAGTCAACTATTGTTTTCCTTCCTTTGCCTGCAAATCCAGAGGTTGTATCGCGCAACCAGAGAAGCAGTGTAAAAAGGTCCAGGTAAAACAGTTAACTATCACAAAAAACTTCACAGTTAAATATATATATACATTAAGTCTGCGCATACTCGTTCATCATACCGTATATTTTTTCTAATTTTAAATGTTTATAATTATGACTATAATGCTTTAATTTAACCATTTTTTTATTATATACACCAAAAAGGAAGAACAAGAAAAAAAAAGAAAGTTTAAAAAAGTGAAAAATTTAAGAAAATTTGATTTTTTGCATTTTCTTGGAAAATTTTGAGTTTATGGTAAAAATGACCTGTACAAATCTTGTATAATTTTTTAAAATCTACAACTTTTATTTAATACTGATTTTCGTTTAACGTCAATTTTAGCCGAAAAGTGCATGAAAACAATTATTACTTTATTCACTCCCCAAAAACAACCCTTTAATGTCCCTAAATGTTGGAGCAATTATTAACAATTAAATACGATTTCTTTGGTATTTTTTGCCGTAGAATTTATTAGTGAAGTTATTTATAACAATTTATTAAAATTTAAACAAAATTATCAACAATTACTGAAAAAAAATAATTTCAAAAGTGAGTTTTTGCGTTTATTGCATTTTTTAGCAAATTCTTAAATATAAGCTATATTGGTTCTATATTTTATCAAAAAGTAAACGTAAAAACAAACAAAACGAGCTTTGAAAAATCCATTTACGATGATTTTTCACCGGAGAATTTTTGTCTGAAAAATGGGTTCTTTTTTTTTGAAAAAGTTCAAACTCAAACACTTTTTATTATTTTGTTTTGAAATTTTTTTTGGTTATTTATAATATATAAAGGTATCTTCTTACTAAGTTTCATATTAATTCATTTATTTCTACAAAAATTAAAAATGAAAAACAAAAATTTGGCTATTGTTTGGAAAATTTGCAAATTTCTCGATAATTTTGAGGTTATGTCAAAAAGTACACTTAACAAAAATTAAAGATCTTTTTATTACCTACAACTTTGCTGTTGAACATTTTTGTCTTCGACATCAAATTTTCTCAGAAAACGCGTCCAAACTATTGCCCGCAGATTTTTTTCACTTAACCTCCCCCCCCTAAGTTAGTCCACATGGGCCGTGGGTTCATTTATTTTTTTTTGATGTTAGTAACCCCCTTAACCATTTCCCGTTGGGCTAGTCCAGGTATTAATTTTTCCGTGCTCAAAGTTAGTTTGCCTGGACTATTAAGATTAATAACATATATATATATATATATATATATATATATATATATATATATATATATATATATATATATATATATATATATATATATATATATATATATTTCATTTTGGTTTTTACCGACCAATATACCTTATGCGTTTCTGTCTCTCTCTTACTTACACCATTACATATGTAATAATTTTTCACATTTAACCCCACACAAATTTCTTCCGCCGAGTGCACGAATAGAAGTATAACTTCAAAACACAAATGTTTTCACGATATCCACAATTAGTCCAAGACATGACGGTAAAATTAGTAGCAAACCTTGCAATTTTGAAGTTATACTTCTATTCGTGCACTCGGCGGAAAAGATTTGTGTAGAGTTAAATAGGAAAAATCATTACATATGTAATGGTGTGAGTAGGAGAGAGACAGAAACACTTATAAGGTATATTGGTCGGTAAAAACAGAGATGAAATATTTACCACATGTTAGTAGTCATAACTATAAGTCCTTTGAATACCGTTTCGACATTCAGTACATTGAAAAAGGATAGATATACAAAAAACAGTCTGAACTAATAGTGACGGACCACATGATTATTTGACAGATTATTTTATAATTCTGTCACGTAAGTATACACATAAAGTTAAGCATTTTATATTGATAATATTAGTAATGAGTATTGTATTGTAGTCTAAAGTACCGTCACATGGTTGCAGTATATTCTGCTCTATGCTTCTAGGGTTGTTGGCTACATCAACAGAGTTTTTACGAATAGTCGAGAAAATAAAGCACTAAAACCTCCGAATTTTCTACGTAAGATGGATCGGAATGTGTTTTTTTGTCGCTATTTTTTATAATGTAAAAATGCGAAATTGCATTTCTGCATTTAAAAAGTGCATTCCGAACAGACAATAGAGAAAAAACTTGCAACTCGGTAAGTATTGCCGAAAAAGGGTTCAATTTATATACTCGGGGTTTTTGGGGTCGCTGAACACGAACATCATGATGCCGAAAGTGTCCGCGGCACCCTGTGCCTAGGGTATTTACCTCTTATCCTAGGGTTTTATATAAATTCTGTACGAACTCAGTGCACACTTGGTACTCGGCGGTTTTTTTGAGTCGCTAAATACGATTATAATAATGGCGATGGTTTTCGAAATACTTGGTGCTTAAGATTTTATGCAAATTCGTACCAAAAAGAGTGTGCACTCGGTACTAGGAGTTTTTTGGGGTCGCTGAACACGAATATCATATGATTTTGCTAAATCATTCGCATACAAATTTATGAATCTGGGCGCGTGCATAAAAATATAACTTCTGCCGGCAGTCCCACTGACTGCCACATTTGTTTTTTTATACGCATCGATTTGAATGAAAATTTTTAGGTAAACTTAATATACCCTCTATTGCAAAATCTACCCTATGCCAATATGTGCTTTAGTAGGGTGGGGTGGGGCACATGTGGACACTTTTTTTTTAATTTTCATATTTTCGAACCGGTTCAAAATGTTGGAATAATAATTAAACTTATGTATGAAGACATATGTTAGCTTCCAATCTTTTCACAAAAGATAGTGATTTACAGTCAAGATCCAAAGAAAAATTACTTTTAGTAAAAGCCAGTATTTTTCTAATTGTGCCCCACGATGGGGCAGATTTAGACCAAGGTGAGGTAGATTTAGACATTATTGTGAATGTGTAAATAAATTATTAAAAAATATATTAATGCAAAAATAATAGGTATTTATTGAATGTTGTAATTAAAAAATGAAACATTAAAAGTAAAATAAGAAGATTGTCTGGAAGTTCCTCTGTTTTCTTTTGGGTGAGGCAATTTGGCCACAATATTCTGTCTCAGCACTAAGCTAATGTCGTCCTGTATTGGATAATAAAAACCACAGTTTGTTTTATATCTGAAAAATTTTATTGTTAGCCCTTCTTCATTGACGTCTTGTATAAGGCCAACATAGTGAATCACCTTTTTTTTTGTCGGAAATTGTACTAGTACAAAATCGCCTGCCCTAATCTCTTCATCATCCAATAGTTCATTAATATCGTTATAGTCGCTGTCCAGATCTAAATCAGAGTCAGAATTTATTTCTTGAACACTTATTTCAGACTCTGAAGATGTGTCAGGTAATTTTTTCTTTGGCTTTAATGCAGTCTTTTTTTTACTTTTTGGGGCGTTTTTAACATAATTAGAAATCCTACGTTTTACTTTATCTAGTCTTTCTTCATTCTTTGATCTTTTTGCCTGTCTTGCTCTTTCTTCCTCCTCAATTATATTCTTTTCAGGTGTATCAGTATAAATGCAAAACCTTCTCTTCTTTCTGCCTTTTCTTTTACTTTCCTTTTTCTTCAAAACCGGAAAAGGCCGAATGGATTCCAGTTTAACAATATTTGATTCGGCTAATTTGCATTTGCTATTAAAGATATCTGTTAGTAAATCTTCCATTAAACTAGAGATGAAGTTTACAGTGCTGGATTGCTGCAATATCAAGTTTTCACCCAGACAAACTTGTTTGCTGCTACAAGGTTCCATCAAGTCTGGAACACTTTTAACTTGAGAACTTATAGATGTGAAGTTGTCTAGTACTGGAGCTGGAGATGGTTCATCTTCGTATCTAAGAACTCCAGCAAAATCAGTATCTGCAAATACAAACTGTTCACTGGCCACAGTCCAGTTTTTTGAAAAGCCTTAATGATATTCATTGGTGTAAAAGAAAGTAGATAGGGTTGTGCACTTAAATTTGCAATATCGTAAATTGTAATTGCTTTACCAGGATTCGTCACAATAAAATCGTTAAAAGACGTCCGCAATCTTGATTTTAGTGGTCCATACAAACAAATGTCTAAGGTCTAAGGGCTGCATTTTATGCGAACAATGCGGAGGAAAACTTAGCATTACAATTCCGTTCTCTCTGCAATAATTAATTGCATCAATTGAAATATGTGTCTCGTGATTATCCAGAAGCAACAGAATTTTATTATCTGGACTGCAGTTCATATGTTTCTTTATATGTTCAAGGAGCTTAACAAATACTTCTGATGTTATCCATCCAGATGGTGTCGCATAGCTAATTGCACCACTTACACTGCCACTTAGATATCGATCATTCATTCTTTTTCGTGGAAATATATACAAAGGTGGAATCGTTGCACCAGTTGCTGTGATACATCCACAGAAAGTTACAAGTGAACCTCTCTCTGCCGAAACACATTGGCCCACCTGTTTTAAACCTCTTTTTGTTATAATTTTTGGAGCTTGCAATACTGTGGAAATACCACTTTCATCCGTGTTCACAATCCGATCTGGGGTAAAATTGTGTTTTTTCATCACTTCAATATAATTTCTAAAAAATATTTCCACGTTTGATTTATTAAAGTTCCAAGAACGGGCTATACTTATATTCTCTGGCTTCCGGTATGACAATTTAGGATGCCGTTTCATAAAAGATCTCATCCATTCTATTCCAGCTAACTGAGTGTCTTCCCAAGTAACTAGATAATTTTTCTTTAAATTTTTGGCAAATTGAAAAGCCAATGATCTTGTGTGCTTGTAAGTCAAACCAAAATTCATTGACTATGCCTTATGCAGATAATTTTCCAATTCTGTTTCTTCTGATTGTGAAAAAACTTGTCTAGATGCATATTTTGAATGAGACTTTAAATTATAAATTTCTTTAATATTGTCACTCTCATTTCCTGGATCTGAGTCATTTTCACTTCTCATCCTTTTAACGTGAAAATGAAGTGTCGACTTATTTATATTAAACATTTCCGCTGCATCCCGTATTTTTCTTTTATTTTTTATAACTTCGGTTATAGCATTCCGCAAGTCTTCTGTAGGAATGTTTGCTCTTTCTGTTTTTCACTTATATTTCCTCACCATGCTGTAAAAAATCATAAAGTTAGGATGTGGGACACATTTGGACAATTTTTTTTATTGCTTTGATGTAACTAAAAATATTAAAATATGCCAAAAGTCACTTATTTTTAACAACAACCAATAATATTTTATATGTACATATTTGAATATAATAAATAGGAACACTTTTTATTGGTGGGGCACATTTGGACTTGTCCAAATCTACCTCATCTCATTTGTCCAAATGTACCCCACTTGCTTATGACAACTACCACGTAAAATATAAAATTTAAATAGTAGTTAGAGAATGTGATTTTAAGGTTAGGTGAAGCATTATAGATCAATATTTCCATGAAATACATAATATTCCCGAAAAAAACAACATAATTAGAAATAAATCCTTATGAGGCAAATTTTCAAATACTTACTTTATTACTACACAACTGAAGCAAGTCAATTTTCACTGTTAATATTAAAAACTAACCGACTAAACCACTAACGCTTAAACTAGGCACATCAAGGTAAACTGTCATCGCAGTAGCTAAGTTCATATTGCAAAAGGAGCGGTAAATTTGAATTGTCCAAATCTGCCCCATGTCTAAATGTGCCCCACCCCACCCTATTGAGTTTTCTGCTAGCAATTCTTTTTATATGCATGGATTTGTTTAAAATTTTAAAAGAAAGTAGGAAATGACTCAAAAATCAAAATCTACCCTATGCCAATATGTGTTTTTTCTCTAGGGGTGGTTACCATCCCAACTCGGAGATGAAAAATATTTATCAAAAAAAAAAAACATAATAATCGCTATAATAGTGAATTTTAAGACAAAAATGTTCTTTAGAGTTTTTTCGAAAAGTCAATACTTTTGGAGTTATGGGTAACTGCAAGTTCACAAATTAAACGGCAAACAAGAATATATTGTAACAAGATAACCAATTAGGAAAGGGACCTATACTTGAAAGACTATTCTTAGGTTATTTGTTCTAGAATGTCCTGTCTTTTTCTAGTGTTTACTATTTAAGTTCGATTTATGTTTCGCGTTCATTCTAGAATGTTCCTTTGTTTTATATAAGGGGATGTATGGACAGTTAAGGGGAGTTCAAATAATAGTTCATTGTATTGTCAATAAGTTTAGACGTTAACCAGCAGAGTTCTGTTCTTTACAATTTTGTGAATAAATTGTGTTAAAGTCCCCATAAGTGTTTCAAATTGGTGTCAGGTGTGGAGTAAAGATACAAGAATGCCTGGAAAGAAGATAAATGAACTATTGGTGGCTAAGCTCAGAAGAGAGCTCGAAGAATTAGAGTTGGAAACTACTGGGACCAAATCTGTCTTGTTGAATAGGCTCCGTGAATACTAACTAAGTAATAATTTGGACCCTGACGCTGTGGAGTTCGATGACCCGGTTCAGAACGCAATTTCCCGACTGCAACAAGAACACACTCAACAACTTTCCCAGCTATCACAAAAAATGACGAGCTAACAAGAAGAACAAACTCAACAACTTTCCCGGCTGCAAGAGGAGCTATCACAACGAATGACGAACCAACAAGAGGAGATGTCCCAACTGTCACAACGGATGTCTACCCTACCGGAAGAGTTATCCAGTTCCTTCTCGCAGCAAATATCGCATCTACGCTCCGAAATCTGCACTCTTCGTGATGAATAGAAGCAACAAGTCGCCAACTTGCGAGACGAGCAAAACCAGCAAGTGGCCAACTTGCGAGACGAGATCAACCAGCAAGTGCAGTCCGAAATAAGAAAGCTTCAACGAGAACAGGAAGCTTGTCGTCAAAACCAGCCCATCCACCACGGCGACGGAGATGCAGAAAGGATGGAAACCTGCCACGTAGACATCGACCGACGAGGAAACGGGGAGGCGACCCAGGTACGAACTACGATGAAACCCCCGACCTTCCACGGGAAGACTTCCTGGCCAAATTACCTGAAACAATTCAACGCAGCGGCCAGAGCAAATGGATGGTCATCCCAGGAGAAGGCATTGTCCCTAACCATATCTCTGCGAGGCGAGGCTTTAGACGTCCTGCAATCATTGACACCGGATGAGGCTGACAATTTTGAGGTATTGGTAAATCGCCTGGAGATGCGTTATGGCCAAACTTATCTACAACCGGTATACCGCATGCAGTTGAAGAGCTGGAAGCAGAAAAATAGAGAGACTATCCAGGAGTTTGAGGCGGAAGTGGCAAGAATGGTACGGCTTGCGTATTCAAATGCAGCGAAGGATTTCCTGGAGTGCTTGGTGGTCCAAACCTTCACCGATGGTCTTCGAGACGTCGAGTTGCAGCGGGCTGTACGGTTGGCGCGGCCGGAGTCTCTTGTGAACGCCTTGACCATTGCCCTGGAGTTTGATGCGGCGACGGAACCGTCACGTGGAATTGCTCGACTAAGGGAAGTCAAAGGTAACTGGGACCATGCCGTTCATTCCGTTAGCGACGTCGAGGCGGTAGTGAAGAGGTTAATGAAGTTATCTCCAAAAAGAAGGCGCCCAGTGATATGCTGGAACTGCTGAGAACTAGGTCATATAAGAAATACTTGCCCCCAAAAAGAAAAATCTCCTGCTGAAGTACCCCAGCAGCAGAAAAACTAGAACGGGTCGACTCCTGGAGGGCAACATCGACCCCAAAAATTTCCAAAGTCTCTCACACCATTAAATTGGCAACTCTGCGACACCAAGTGGGCAGCTTATAAGTAGATGGCCTCATTGACGAAAAGAACTTCAGCATGCTGGAGCTACGAAAACTATCATCCGACCAACCATCATTATGCAAAAAAAAATTTTGTCTACCAGTTGAAGATTGCGTACCGCTACCGGAGAATCTACTAGAGTCTATGGTGAGATGCAGGTGACATTACAGTTTGGTTCAACCTCTCTTGTTCACTCGGTGCTGGTGGCTGAAGTCGATATAGATGTTGTTCTGGGCATGGACGTTATGCTCCGCTGTGGTTTTCATTTGGATCTTCAACGACATATTCTTCGACTGGTAATGAGGAAATATTTCTGCATCCAAAACAAGTTGACGATTCCTCCATTAAGCTAATCAATGATATCGAACTTCCGGCGAGCTGCGAATGTGTCGTAACAGCGCGGTTGGATGGACTGGAGCCAGATGGAGCCCAAGCCATGATAGAGCCAAAGAACCATGACCATGAATTGGGAAAAGGACTCCTTGTTGGTAAAACTCTTGTTAGATCTGCCAAAGAGGTACCCATCCGAGTCATCAATTTGAACGATTATCCAGTTCTTCTCAAGCCGTAATTCACAAAGTAAACGTTATGGAAACAGATGAGATCAACGGAATCGAACAATCAATAACAAAATTAGATCCCTCTTTATCAAAATTAGAAAAGAAACAGGTCAGAGACCTACTTTACCGTTATAAACCCGTATTCGGTTCTGAAAATAAAATAAACTTGGAAGAACTGATATAGTCCAACATAAAAATGGTACTGGCGATGCACGTCCGTTTCGACAGGTACCCCGAAGGCTGCATCAAGTTGAGAAGGAAGAAGCAGACAGAGCCCTTAAAGAAATGATTCAAAATGGCATAGTCGCACCATTCAGTAATCCGTGGGCTTCTCCTGTTGTATTAGTGAGAAAGAAAGACGGTTCCATGCGGTTTTGTGTCGACTATCGAAAGCTTAATGATGTCACTGTGGTGCTCGTGCCTCTTTCGAGCACACAAAGTTTCTTTATTTAAAGATTTTTAGTTATATGCAATCGTTGGCGATCATTTGGTCTCTTCTTTTCTTTTTCAGTGATTTAATAATCACTGATTAAGATTCATTTTCTTTTTGAAAAGCTTTATGAGGTTATTCGTATGAATAGCAAAATAATCTCAACCTGTATAGAAAATATGGAAGATCACCGTTGCCAAGACAGTGGATCGTGGTTGATATAAAAAGAAGGCGAAACAAGTTTTTTGATAGATGATTATTTTTGATATTTCAACAAAAGTCAGATGTATTTATTTTTGCTACAGTAATACAAGTTATTATATTTTCATTTTTATTTTATTTTAATTTTGGTGTAATGACCATTGCACTAAAATATTGGTGACTTCGAGTTGAACTCAAGCTGACCCCGAGTTGAACTCAAGCTGAACCCAATCTGAACTCAAGCTGACCCCGAGTTGAACTCAAGCTGAACCCAAGCTGAACTAAAGCAGAATCAGAGCATCACGACCAGAGTTTTCCGACCTGAGCATCCAGACCCAAACGTTTTGAGCTAAGCATACCGAATCGAAATCCTACGGATAATCGCGTGAAGCTTCTTCAAAAGGGATTTGATTAGGTGAGCCATTTGATTTGCCATTTTTTAGAAAGATTGCATATAACCATTTTAATATGACAGAGCCAAATATCTCTGTCACTGAGGGTATTGATTCTTTAGAAAACATAAAAAATATTAGACTCCCAACTTTCTGGTCATCAAAACCAGAACTTTGGTTCAAACAATTAGAAAGTCAATTTTTTATTTATAATGTCAAAGGTGACAAAAGTAAATATCACATTACTGTGGCACATTTACCGCCAGAAATTTTTAGCGAGGTTTATGATGTAATTATTAGTAAACCTCCAGTAAATGATTTATATAATTTTCTAAAAGATACCATTCTGAGTCGGTTAACATTATCAGACGAAGCTCGTTTAGATAAATTGCTGTCTAGCTCTGAATTAGGTGATAAAAAACCTTCTACATATTACAGAGAACTTTTGCAAATAGCAGGTGATAAAACAATCGATGAAAAATTATGAATTAAATTATGGAGAAGGCGGTTACCGGATGTAATTGAAATTGCTCTAACTTCTTCTAGTCAACATGATCTCTCTCATTTATTAAATCTTGCAGATAAAATTTGGGAAACACTTAGACAAAACTCGAAATCTGTCTTTGAAATTCAAAATTTTTCTAAATCAGACGAAATGTCTAGTTTGAACAAAACAATTACTAACTTTATAGATCATTGTCATAATATTTTTAAGAACATATTAGACAAACAAACTGAATTTGAAAGAGAAATTTCCTCTCTTAGAAATAATTTTTCAAAAAATAATTTTTCATCAGACGATTACCATAAATGTCAATGTCAAACTTACCTAAACAGATCAAAAAGCCGCGATTTATCAGTAAATTCAAGTAATCATCGGAATAGAAGTCGTGATAAACCAGGCAATTTATGTTATTATCATCAAAATTTTGGAAATAATGCCAAAAAATGTAACGGTCCACCATGTCTTTTATCAGACACTTTCGACAAAATTAATACAAATTCAAAAAACTAAATAGCTCAACCGTAAATAATTGTAAATCTACCAACAGTGTTCCTATGTCAAAACGTCTTTTTGTTTACGATAAAACTAATAAATTAAATTTTCTCGTTGATAGTGGAGCAGACATCAGCTGTCTTCCCTACAATATGTTTAGCAATCATAAAAAAGATAAAAATATATTACTGACTTCCGCTTCAGGCAATACTATTCTAACTTATGGAAAAAAATTTCTGAACGTAAACCTCGGTTTACGCCGAAAATTTCCTTTTCTTTTTACAATTGCAGATATAGCTAAACCCATAATAGGTGCAGATTTCTTATCTAATTTTGGATTGCTACTTGATTTAAAAAAACAAAAATTAATAGATAACGAAACTTTTATTATTTCCACTGGTAGATTACAAACTTTCAATCAGGAACTCCCAAAACTATTTACGGTTGAAAATCAGTATACAAATTATTTTAAAAAGTATTCTAGCATTTTTTCATCTCCCAATTTTCATTCTGAAGCAAAACATGATGTAAAACATCACATAGTTACCGAAGGGCATTTACCTTATAGTAAGCCAAGAAGGTTAGATCCCCTTAAATATAAAATTGCCAAAAAAGAATTTGAAGACATGGTTGACTTAGGTATTTGCAGGCCATCATCATCTTCAGTGACGTCACCATTGCATATGGTTCCTAAGAAGGACTCTGCAGATTGGCGTCCCTGCGGTGATTATCGTTTTCTTAACAAACAAACAATTCCAGAACGTTATCCATTAACGTTGATTTCTGACATTAATTTAAAAATTTACGGATCTCAAATTTTTTCAAAAATCGACTTAGTAAGAGCGTATCATCAAATACCCGTGGCTGAAGAAGATATTTACAAAACAGCAATTACTACTCCATTTGGTGCATTCGAATTTCTACGTACTCCTTTTGGATTACGTAATGCTGGTAATACATTTTAAAGATTTATTAATGAAGTCACCAGAGGATTAGATTTTTTGTTCGTTTACCTAGATGATATTTTAATTTTTAGCAAAAATGAACAAGAACATTTACATCATCTAGATATTTTATTTGAAAGGTTAGAAAAATTTGGCGGTAATGTCAAACCATCTAAATGTATTTTTGGAGTTACTAAGGTTAACTTTTTAGGTCATTCTATCACTCCAGAAAGAATTTTGCCATCTGATGAACGAGTTAAAGTTATCTCAGATTACGAAATTCCAAAAACTTGCAAACAATTACAAATATTTGTAGGAATGGTTAATTTTTATCATAAATTTGTACCTCAATTCGCAAAAATCTTAAGTCCTTTACACGAATTCATTAATTATTTAAATGCAACCAAGATTAAAAATATTGAAAATTGGCCCAAAGAATGCCAAGAATGTTTTGAAAAAGCAAAAGAAATGTTAATTAAAGCATCTTTGCTTAATCATCCTAAAGAAGGAGCAAAATTGATCTTAACTACAGACGCTAGCTCAACAGCCATAGGTAGTACTTTAGAGCAAGTTTTTCAAGATGTTAGACAACCTTTAGCATATTTCTCTAAAAAATTAACCAAAAGTCAACAAAACTACAGTGTTTTTGACAAAGAACTTTTTGCTATTTATGAGTCCATTAAACATTTTCGTTACATGTTAGAATGCGTAGATTTCCATGTTTTTACAGATCACAAACCTATAGAAAAAGCAATTTTTTCGAAATCAGAAAAATCACCACGTCAATTTAGATATTTCGAATATATTCTACAATTTACTAACAAAATTAAATACGTAGGCAGCAAAAACGTTGAAGTTGCAGATTTTCTTAGCCGAATTGAGCACGATCAAATCGATAATATTAATTTCACTTTACAAGATATATTTAACGAACAAAATTCAGATATAGAATTAACTAGTCTTTTACAAAAACAAAATTCTTCAAACCAAAGAAGAAACAATAAGGTTTTCCTCAAACAAATTAAAGTTGAAACACATAATTTCAAAATTTGGTATGAAACTTCTACTAATAAACAACGTATATATATTCCTCGAAGTTTACGTTACAGTTCTTTTCTTAAAGTACATAACGTAGCTCATTTAGGCATTAAAGCCACAATCAAAGCAATTAAAAACATATACTTCTGGCCTCATATGAATAAAAACATTAATCTTTGGACGAAATCATGTATTCAGTGCCAAAAATCAAAAATTTTCAAACACACCAAATCTAGTCTAGGAGATTTTAACGTCCCTGAAGGTAGATTTCAACATATTCACATTGACTTAGTAGGTCCATTGAAGCCTTCGAAAGGTTGCACTTACGTACTCACAGTCATTGATAGAGTTACTAGGTGGATAGAAGTTTACCCACTTCGGAATATTGAATCAGAAAATATTATTAGAACTCTAATAAATCAATATATTCCACGTTTCGGAATACCTCATAAAATTACACACGATCAAGGTACTCAATTCGAATCAAGTTTATTCAAAGAATTCAGTAAACAATTAGGTTTTCAAAGTTTACACACCACACCTTATCATCCACAAGGGAACGGCATGATTGAAAGAGTTCATAGGACTCTTAAATCAGCTCTTGTGTCAAAACTAACTTCAAATTCTTGGAAAGATGAATTGCCTTTGATTCTTTTAGGTTTGCGATCTGCAATAAAAGAGGACTTACAATGTTCACCAGCAGAACTTGTTTATGGACAAACGCTACGTATTCCTGGTGAATTCTTTAATACTTCTAAAGAAAATGTAGATATTTATCCTATTTTAATTAAACTTCGTGAAATTTTTAATAACATTAAACCATCTCAAGTACAAAGACATGGTTCAGCAAAAACATTTGTTCATCCAGAGTTAAAAAATTCAGAATTCGTTTTCTTAAAAGTTCCGGGTATTAAACCAAGCCTCACAGCACCGTACGACGGTCCTTTCAAAGTGGTTTCTAGAAGTGAAAAAGTTTTTTAAATTTTGAAAGGTAATCGCGAAATAAGTGTTAACATTGACATGACTAAACCAGCTTTTTTATTAAATGAGCAAATTGATAGCACCCAGGTGCCAACCAAGAAAAAGAAAGTCACTTTTTCTATTAATAATTTAAATAGTTTTTAGTTCAGTTTTTTAGTTATTTTTTTAATCATAATTTTCATTGATTTATATATATCAATTTAATTTTTTTTTAAGGAGGGAGTATTTGTGGTGCTCGTGCCTCTTTCGAGCACACAAAGTTTCTTTATTTAAAGATTTTTAGTTATATGCAATCGTTGGCGATCATTTGGTCTCTTCTTTTCTTTTTCAGTGATTTAATAATCACTGATTAAGATTCATTTTCTTTTTGAAAAGCTTTATGAGATTATTCGTATGGATAGCAAAATAATCTCAACCTGTATAGAAAATATGGAAGATCACCGTTGCCAAGACAGTGGATCGTGGTTGATATAAAAAGAAGGCGAAACAAGTTTTTTGATAGATGATTATTTTTGATATTTCAACAAAAGTCAGATGTATTTATTTTTGCTACAGTAATACAAGTTATTATATTTTCATTTTTAATTTATTTTAATTTTGGTGTAATGACCATTGCACTAAAGTCACTAAGAAGGACAGTTCTCTTTGGTCAAGGATTGATGATGCCCTCGACGCTTTGGCAGGTTCTACTTTATTTTCTACCTTGGACTTTAAAAGCGGATACTGGCAGGTTAAAATAAATCCTGCAGACAAAGAAAAGACTGACTTTACCAGTGGATCAGGATTATGGCAATTTACGGTCCTTTTGTTTGGCCTCTGTAATGCTTCTGCGACTTTTGAACGGCTAATGGAGAACGTCCTCCGCGGTTTGTCATGGGAAACTTGTCTAGTTTATCTAGATGACATCATCATCACGGGAAAGACCTTTAAAGAACACTTAACTAACCAGGAAGAAGTCTTTAAAAGATGACAGAACGCTAATCTAACATTAAATGTTAAGAAATGCTACTTGTTCCAGAGACAGGTCAACTATTTAGGGCATAACGTAAGCAAGTATGGCGTTGCTGTGGATCCCACTAAGATTTAAGCCGTTCAAGAATGGCCAAACCCAATCGACAAACATCAGCTCCGAAGTTTCTTGGGTCTTTGTTCCTATTACCGACGGTATGTCAAGAATTTTGGAGACATCGCCAAACCCTTGACACGGTTGACAGAACAAGACAAGTCTTTCTGTTGGGATAAGGAATGTCACAAGGCGTTTAAACTATTAAAGAAATAGCTGACGTCTGCCCCTATTCTTGCTTATCCACTTCCTGACGGTAAGCTTATTCTGCACACCGACGCTAGCAATGTGGGAATTGCAGCTGTCTTGTCACAGCTACAATATGGTAAAGAAAAGGTGGTTGGATACTTCAGCAAAACTTTATCGAAAGCTGAAAAGAACTACTGTGTAACTCGGAGGAAACTGTTAGCAGTCGTAAAATCCGTCGAACACTGTATCAGAACAGGACAGTTTAAAGTGGCTACTTAGCTTTAGGAACCCAGAAGGACAGATAGCAAGATGGCTCGAAAAACTGCTGGAATATGATATTGTAATCGAGCACAGACCTGGAACAAGACATAGTAATGCTGATGCACTTTCCAGAAGGTCATGTCGACCTGATTGTCCCCATTGTACCCGTATGGAGCAGAACGAGGAAAAACTTGCCTAAGCTAAAGTTGTGCCGTAAGACCAGAGCTCTATGCTAGAGGAGCAACAAGAAAACGATCCCATTCTGAAAAAGATTCAGGAATGGAAAAAAATGGACCGTCGTCCATTGTGGAGCGAGATATCCTCATCCTCTCCGGCTTTAAAAGAATATTGGGCCCAATGGAACTCTTTAATTTTGGACAGTGGGCTCCTTCAAAGACTTGTAGAAAATTCAGAGGGCTGTACCAGATATTTTAAAACAGTTACATAATAAAAGTTATGGAGGGCATCTGGGTATTACGAAAACGCTGCAAAAGGTCCGAGATAGAGTTTACGGGGTAAACTGCAGTAACGATGTTAAAGATTGGTGTCGTAAACGCACCACATGTGCGGCCAGTAATGGTCCGCATCGAAAACCGAAAGCAGAAATGCAGCAATACCTGGTCGGAAGTCCTTTTGAAAGAATCGCAGTATATATATTAGGGCCACTTCCACAGAGCGATGTGGGAAATAAGTACATCTTTGTTGTAATTCAAGAAGTTTGCCAAAGATTAGGCATTTACAAAACGAGAATCACAGCGATGCACCCTCAGTCTGATGGAATGGTGGAACGAATGAATCGGACTATAACCAACTACCTGTCAAAAGTGGTGTCAGAATGTCAGAGGGATTGGGATCGACATATTCCACTATTTCTTATGGCCATTCGATCGTCCATTAACGAATTAACAGGCCAAACGCCTGCGAATGTCCTGTTCGGTAGAGAAATGAGGCTACCATGTGACTTGGTGTTTGGCTGTAAACCTGGTGAAGTGGCCCGTGAAGAATATGTCACCGATCTTCAAAATCGAATGGAGAATATCCACAACTTGGTGTCTGGAAAACTTAAATTTTCTAGCAATTGGATGAAGAGGTACCATGCCATGCGGAAAATGAAATAGGTTACCAAGTGGGAGATTTAGTCTGGCTCTATAACCCCCGACGGTGTCGAGGTATTTGTCCCAAATTACAGAAAAGCTGGAAAGCTCCATACACCATCAAGAAAAAGATTAACGATGTCATATATCGGATCGTAGAAATCCCCAGAGGGAAACCCGTCATGGTCCATCATGATCGGTTGGTGCCTTACCAGGGAAACCACAGTGGAGGTGTGCAGCAGCTCCAAGAAGATGGTTTGGCTGGCTCAGGGAGTGTGCAGGATCCCGATTTAGGAAATAACATTCCAGGAAAAATGAATCTAAGGAGGGGGCAGTGTAACGGGATAACCGATTAAGAAAAGGACCTTTACTTGAAAGACTATTTTCAGGTTATTTCTTCTAGAATGTTCTCTCTTTTTCTAGTGTATAATGATTAAGTTCGATTTATGTTTCGCGTTCATTCTAGAATGTTCTTTTGTTTTATATAAGGGGATTTATGGATACTTAAGGGGAGTTCAAATAATAGTTCATTGTTTTGTCAATAAGTTTAGACGTTAACCAGCAGAGTTCTGTGCATCTTTACAATTTTGTGAATAAATTGTTTTAAAGTCCCCATACGTGTTTCAATATAATATATATATATATATATATATATATATATATATATATATAACAAAATATATAAACAAAAGGGGAAAATTATTGGGCATGTACGCAAAAAGGATCAATAAGGCCACGAGTAGGAATGGTAACCGCAGACATGCATGCTTCTGGCTCACTAGCCGTCATCAGTGCGGCACAACCAAGTAGGGTATTGCACTTGGCTAGCAAAAGTGTTGGGTACTTGGGAGCAAAGGATGTTGGGGAAACATGTGTAAAGAAACATAAAAACACAAAAACAACGAAAGCTCACACAGGAGTCCTATCGCCATTTTGTGCTTTCGGCCTGCTGTGCCAATGGGTTTTCGGCTAGCAACCAGCGTCGCAACGTTGGCGAAACGGACTCATTGTGTTTGAGTCGTTCTAAGCCCAGGATATGAAATAAACAAAGTGCCAAGAAAATGCGTATTAATATAAACAAAAGGGGAAAATTATTGGGCATGTACGCAAAAAGGATCAATAAGGCCACGAGTAGGAATGGTAACCGCAGACATGCATGCTTCTGGCTCACTAGCCGTCATCAGTGCGGCACAACCAAGTAGGGTATTGCACTTGGCTAGCAAAAGTGTTGGGTACTTGGGAGCAAAGGATGTTGGGGAAACATGTGTAAAGAAACATAAAAACATGCGTACATGCCCAATAATTTTCCCCTTTTGTTTATATTAATACGCATTTTCTTGGCACTTTGTTTATTTCATATCCTGGGCTTAGAACGACTCAAACACAATGAGTCCGTTTCGCCAACGTTGCGACGCTGGTTGCTAGCCGAAAACCCATTGGCACAGCTGGCCGAAAGCACAAAATGGCGATAGGACTCCTGTGTGAGCTTTCGTTGTTTTTGTGTTTTTATGTTTCTTTACACATGTTTCCCCAACATCCTTTGCTCCCAAGTACCCAACACTTTTGCTAGCCAAGTGCAATACCCTACTTGGTTGTGCCGCACTGATGACGGCTAGTGAGCCAGAAGCATGCATGCCTGCGGTTACCATTCCTACTCGTGGCCTTATTGATCCTTTGTGCGTACATGCCCAATAATTTTCCCCTTTTGTTTATATTAATACGCATTTTCTTGGCACTTTGTTTATATATATATATATATATATATATATATATATATATATATATATATATATATATATATATATATATATATATATATATATATATATATATATATATATATAACGAACAGAGCGTTTTGTGACAGTCTAAGAATCTCCAAAGATGATACATAAAGTATCTAGTGCCTTACTGTCAAAAGTAATAATTTCAGTTTTGAACTGAAATGGTGTCGGTTAGAAATTTCTAACACTTTAAAAGACACCTTGGATGCTGCGATATAAATAGATATAAATATCATTCAACCTATATCAGGGCAAAACCAAACTACAGACACGTGTTTCGCTCTTAGTTTGAGCTCGTCAGTGTAGTACAGGCTATGTCTCTCAAGTCACTAATCAAGAGACATCCCTGCTATAAATTGAACGATATCTATAGATGTCAAATTGCAAAACTGATAAACAGTCGCAAGTGGTTCCATCTTCATATATATATAATGTCAAAGATGATACATAACGTATCTAGTGCCATACTGTCAAAAATAATAATTCCAGTTTTGAACTGGAATGGTGTCGGTTAGAATTTCTAACACTTTAAAAGACACCTGGATGCTGCGATATAAATAGATATAAATATTATTCAACTCATATCAGGGCAAAACCAAACTACAGACACGTGTTTCACTCTCATTTAAGCTCATCAGTGTAGTATAGGCTATGTCTCTTCAGTCACTAATGAAGAGACATCCCTGCTATAAATTAAACGATATCTAAAAATTTCTAAGGTAATACAAAATCTACATCACAGTAAGTACACTTTATGTAAGAAAAAAAAATATATAGAAAAGAAGGGACAGTAGAAATATCGCGAGATCTATGTCGATTTGAAATCTGAAAATTTGTACTTGGCTATTTTCATTGATGTACTATCTGCCTGTAATATAGTCATTAATCTTACACTTCCGCTTATACTGGAAGTCGCCAACAACTTCGTTATTTTAAATAGAACACACTGTATACTATTACATTTTCGGATTCCGCATAAAATTGTAGACTAACTTTATAAAAGATAGTCTATATTTTAAATTGATAGTTTTTGAGTTATTCAACTTTTTTAGATGCGACTGAATTTTAAAAATCAATAACTGGACTATTTCACAATCAAAGGAAACAAAAGTTGCTACGCTTGAACGGTAAGTGACGTTCTTTAATGCGATTAACAAATAATTTAGTTCCACAACACAGGGTGTTCTTAAACGATATGCCATTTTTTAGAACTTTAAATCCGAATAAGTCAATATTTTTAAATAGCGTATTCTGTATATACTTACGTCTTCTTACGTGTCTTATAATGGGTCTTACGAGAGAGATTATTGAAAGATGTCATTAGTAGAAGACGAAACTGTTACAGATTTTTAGTAATTTAAACAAATAATATTGCATTTAAGAAAACACAGATTTAATATAATCATATTTAATAACACATCAAGGATTACGTTTAATTTAAATATTCAAATTGCCGACCGTTTGCCGCTAGACATTTATGAATGCGACGTACCATCCCTTCTGTTACGGCCCTTCGGATCTCATTAGGATCTAAATTCATAAACGCTTTTCTAACCCTTTGTTTCATGTCTTCTTTGGTGGTGGGAGCAGTAGCATACACTAAAGATTTTATTTTTCCCAAATGTAGTAGTCCAGCGATGTCAAATCTGGCGAACGCGGAGGCCATCTAAAAGGTCCGTTCAGCGCTATCCAACGATCGTCGAAAGTCTGCATTAGGAGCTGATTAACACCTTGAGTGTTATGTACAGGGGTACCATCGTGTTGATACCACGCTGCTCTGTACTCCGCCAATGGTAAAGATTCTAATGCTTCTTGCAAATTATATCTTTGGATATTTTCGTATCCTACTCCATCAAGATTGTTATCATAAATGTGCAAGCACAGAAATCTGTTGTTTTTAATAAAGCAGTATACGTTGAAAGACCAAGAATGTTGGAATCTGCCCAGTAATGTGAATTGCGCCGAGTAAAGATTCCATTTTTACAGAATTTCGCTTCGTCACTCCAATCTTCATCAGCAAACATTCACAGAAATTTACTTGTTTGAAAAAGTCTTCTGGTGTTAAATGCTGCACCAAATTAAGCGAAAACGGTTTATACTTAAATTTCTTCAAGACTCTTTCAATAATTTTAAATGCGAAAACCAAATCTCTATGAGCGTCTCGTAGAGAAGCATTAGAATCGGCAGTGAAGTGTCCCAGTATTGTAATCGTAATGTCTTAATCGCTTAATATGGGTTTGTTCTTTTCAATTTTTAATTTAAATGAACCACAGTTAGTTAGATTTACAAGTTTCCTATTAGGGCGTGGGACGTCTGGCTATCTATCGGTAAATGTTTCACACGTTCTGGTCAAATTTTTGTGACACTCGCCGCAAATCATCACTAAATTTAAGTTATTTTCGTTAGTATTGCCTAAACGCGCCATGATTTTAAAAATAGTTTGTAACCAGGTTTTGTATCATAGGGTGTGGACCAAAAAATGACACCTAATAATAATCACAATGCGGCTTGACGGATTGCTAGCGTCTTTTTTCCATGGCCAACTTTTTGAAATCAAGTACATACATAATTTCAATAGGTAATCTTTTTCGTAAGACCCTTTTTACCTCTTTGGTGTTTTATAGAGACTGAAGACAATAATAAATGCATCATAAACTCATAATTTAGTAAGTTTGTTATGTTTTTTAAAAATTTTCTCAAATTAACTTTCATATAATGTGCGATTTGTATCTGCAAATCTGCCCCTAGGATTTAATTTCTGATTTATATGTAAACTATTGATTTTAGGTATAGGGAACCCTAATACAATTTGAAAGATAAACAAATTTCACCTAAGACGACGAAAGTATATACTGGATGTCCTATTTGAAAATTTTGACTTTTAATCTGATGCAAAAGTTCTGAAAAATGGCACAGCGTTTAAGAACACCTTGTTTTGTGAAACAAAATTATTTGTTTATAGCCTCAAAAAACGTCACTTACCGTTCAAGCATAGCAACTGTTGTTTTCTTTTATTGTGAAATAGTCCAGTTATTGATTTTTCAAAATTCAGTCGCATCTGTCAAAATTTTTGAAAAAGTTAAATAACTCAAAAATTATCAATTTAAAACATAAACTACCTTTTATAAAATGAGTCTAGAATTTTATGCGAAATCCGACAATGTAATATTATACAGGGTGTTCTATTTAAAATAACGAAGTTGTTGGCGACTTCCAGTATAACCGGTATAACATTATTTTAGGCCATCAATAAAAATGGCCAAGTACAAATTTAAAGGTTCTTTTCTTAGTCGGATATAGTGTAACGGGATATCCGAATAAGGAAAGGACCTTTACATAAAAGACTGTTTCTAGGTTATTTGAGAATGTTCTGTCTCTTTCTAGTGTGTGCCAATTAGGTTCGATTTATGTTTCGCGAACATTCTAGAATATTTATATATATTTATAGTACATAATCTTTTAAAATGATTGATTCCGAGAGCGAATTTGAAAACACTTTTCCTGATTGTCTGGAGACAGCAAATGAAACTAAAAAAAACCTTCTTCCCAATAAATCTAAATTTCGTTATAAGAAAGAATATTCCAAGTTTTATGGAATGGCTGAAATATAAACATACTGGAAAAATTAGTGAAAACACAATGCTAGCTTTCTTCACAGAGAAAGCATAAGCTTTAAAAGCTTTATCATTGTGGTCTATATACAGCGTGATAAAAACTAGGATACACATAAATTATAATCTATACATATAACAAAACTGTAGAAATGTATATGTTTGTGTGCGCGCATCACATGAAAACTACTGATCCTATTCGAATTCGGTTTTTAAAGACGTATTTGTCTTCTTTCAACTTAACATCTGGTGTATAAATATTTCTTCCCCCCACCCCTTCAAGAGGGTGAAAAAAAATTATACAAAAATCAACACGTCACGCGAACGACGTCGCGGGTACATCGAAATAGAACCCAAAAATGTGGTCTATACATATAATAAAACTGTAGAAATGTATATGTTTGTGCGCGCATCACATGAAAACTACTGATCCTATTCGAATGCGGTTTTCAAACACGTATTTGTCTTCTTTCAACTTAACATCTGGTGTATAAATTTTTCTTCCCTCCACCCCTTTAAGAGGGTAAAAAAAATATACAAAAATCAACACGTCACGCGAACGACGTCGCGGGTACATCGAAATAGAACCCAAAAATGTGGTCTATACATATAATAAAACTGTAGAAATGTATATGTTTGTGCGCGCATCACATGAAAACTATTGATGCTATTCGAATGCGGTTTTCAAAGACGTATTTGTCTTCTTTTAACTTAATATCTGGTGTATAAATTTTTCTTCCCCCCACCCCTTTAAGGGGGTGAAGAAAAAAAACTTATACAAAAATCAACACGCCACGCGAACGACGTCGCGGGTACATCGAAATAGAACCCAAAAATGTGGTTAGATTTTTTTGTCTGTCTGTAGGTATGTGCACGCATCACATGAAAACTACTGATCCGATTCGAATGCGGTTTTCACAGATGTATTTATCTTCTTTTAACTTAACATCTGGTGTATAAAAATTTCTCTCCCATTCCTTAAATGGGGTGGGTAAGAAATTTTACAATCACACGCCACGCGAACGACGTTTCGAGTACAACTAGTATAGATATAAGTAAATTTGCAAAACTAATAATGTTTTGAAAAAAATGTTGGAAACGTTCCAAAAATATCCAAAGTATTAGATAAGGAACAAGTTTACAGTTTTTGCAGAAAGCTGCTAATAGAGAATATTTAATGATAAAGGTAAATAAAAAAAATATATATTTATAAATATTTTTTTTAAAGATATTTTTAGAAGGCTCTAATTATTGGAATATCTAGGGCATGTCGGCAAAGTGAGCTTACACAGATGACGGTAGATCACATTGAGGACAAAGACAGTATTTTATTCGTAAACGTGCTTGCCACCAAAACAAACATTTACAGTGACAAATGATTCAAATTTAAACCTTATTGATTTCTTGTAGGTGGCTTTATGCCCTCCGAATATAGAAACACGAAGACTGTATTTACGAGAAAATGCACATTTCAAGTCGTTGGCGAAAATATATTTAGCAAAATTCCACAAAAAAATTGCAGAATTTTTAAAGTTAGCAGATCCTTCTTTCTATACAGAACACTGTTTTAAGCGCACTTCTGCAACATTTTGAGCCAATTTTTGAGAAACTGATGTAGTTACACTGAAGCGTCATAGAGTTTGGCGCTTAACAACCGTTGTCGAAGGATATATCTATTAATAAAAAATATTAAAATATTTCATAAAATTTTTAACAGTTCTGAACCCTCAAGTTCTCATTTATCAAGGAAACGGCATCAGCCTACTATAACAAATTTTAATCCAAATTCTACTGAAAATAGATGCGAGCGGAAGTAGAAAAAATATTGTACGCAACACGGGAAGTAAGTAATTTGCAGTCTCGAAGTGTTTCTACTCTCGGCTAACGCCTTGAGCGTTAATATCCCTTCTCGACTGCAAACATCTACTTACTTCCCTTGGTAAATAACTATTAATGTATGTATTTTAATTGTGTAAGGGAAGATTGTAAAATTTGCCAATCAGCATATTATTTTTTAACAATAACAGTGTGTTATTGGCCAATAATTGCCAATATTACTTTTTCGTGAACTGAGATAAAAATACCTATTTTGAAGTCACCATCTGTTACGAATAATGTTAGAAGTGCAACGGGATAACCGTAAAGGAAGGGACCTTAATTTGAAAGATTGTTATTGACAGTTGATTTTTAGAAGTTTCTAAAAATCAACTGACCGTTTTAAATAATGTTTCTAGAAAATTCTAGAAACTTCTAAACACACTAACTAGATTAAATAAAGTTGTATATAAGGGGATGCATGGGCAGTTAACGTCAGTTCAAGTTCAAGTATTCACAAGAGTTCATTGTATTGTCAAGTAGTTAGACGTTATCCAGCAGAGTTCAGTGTATCTTAACAATTTTGTAAATAAATTGTGTAAAAGTCCCCATAAGTGTTTCAAATTGGTGTCAGGTGTGGGGTGAAGATACAAGAATGCCTGGAAAAAAGATAAATGAACTATTGGTGGCTGAGCTCAAAAAAGAGCTCGAAGAATTGGAGTTGGAAACTACTGGGACCAAATCCGTATTGTTGAGTAGGCTCCGTGAATGCTACCTAGCTAATAATTTAGACCCTGACGCTGTGGAGTTTGAAGACCAAAATCAAAAAGCGAATTCTGCAATAGCCCAACAACTGGCCCAATTATCCAGTCAGATTAAGAGCCAGCGCGAAGATATGTCCCAGCTGTCGCAACGAATGACTAGCCAACAAGAAGGACAAACTCAACAACTTTCCCGGCTGCAAGAAGAACAATCGCAACAACTTTCCCGGCTGCAAGAGGAGCTATCAGAACGAATGACGAACCAACAAGAGGAGCTATCCAGTCAGATGAAGAGCCAGCGCGAAGATCTGTCCCAGCTGTCACAACGAATGACGAGCCAGCAAGAGGAGCTATCCAGTCAGAAGAAGAGCCAACAAGAGGAGCTATCACAACGGATGTCTACCCTATCAGATGAGTTATTCAGTTCGTTCTCCCAGCAATATCAAATCTTCGTGACGAGCAAAATCAGCAAGTAGCCAACTTGAATCAGCAAGTAGACAACTTGAATCAGCAAGTGGACAACATGAATCAGCAAGTGACCAACATACGAGACGAGCAAAATCAGCAAGTTACCAACTTGCGAGACGAGATCAACCAGCAAATGCAGTCCGAAATAAGGAAGCTTCAACAAGAACAGGAAGCTTGTCGTCGAAACCAGCCCATCCACCACGGCGACGGAGATGCAGAAAGGATGGAAACCTTCCACGTAGACATCGACCGAAGAGGAAATGGGGAGGTGACTCAAGTACGAACTACAATGAAACCCCCGACCTTCGACGGGAAGACTTCCTGGCCAAATTACCTGAAACAATTCGACGCAGCGGCCAGAGTGTATGGATGGTCATCCCAGGAGAAGGCATTGTCTCTAACCGTAGCTCTGCGAGGCGAGGCTTTAGACGTCTTGCAATCATTGACACCGGATGAAGCTGACAACTTCGAGTTATTGGTCAATCGTCTAGAGATGCGTTATGGTCAAACTCATCTACAACCGGTGTACCGAATGCAGTTAAAGAGCCGAAAGCAGAAAAATGGAGAGACTATCCAGGAGTTTGAAGCGGAAGTGGCAAGAATGGTACGGCTTGCGTATTCCAACGCAGCAGAGGATTTCCTGCAGTGCCTAGCAGTCCAAACCTTCACCGATGGTCTTCGAGACGTCGAGTTGCAGCGCGCTGTACGGTTGGCGCAGCCGAAGACTCTTGTGGACGCCTTGACCATTGCCCTGGAGTTTGAGGCGGCGACGGAGGCCTCACGTGGAGTTGCTCGTCTAAGGGAAGTCACCGGTAACTACGACCATGCCGTTCATTCCGTTAGCGACGTCGAAGCCGTAGTAGAGTGGTTAATGAAATACTTGCCCCCATAAAGAAAAATCTTCTGCTGAAGTACCCCAGCAGCAGGAAAACTAGAACGGGTCGACTCCTGGAGGGCGAAATCGACCCCAAACATTCCCGAAGCCCCTCACACCATTAAATTGGCAACTCTGCGACATCACGTGGGTAGCTTATATGTAGATGGCCTCATTGATGGGAAGAACTTTAGCATGCTGGTAGACACTGGAGCTACGAAAACTATCGTTAGACCATCCATCATTATGCGAAAGAAGATGTGGCCTACCAGTTGGAGACTGCGTACCGCTACCGGAGATTCTGCTAGAGTCTACGGTGAGATACAGGTGACGCTACAGTTCGGTTCAACCTCTCTTGTTCACTCGGTGCTGGTGGCTGACGTTGATTAAGATGTTGTTATGTGTATGGACGTTATGCTTCACTGTGGTTTTCATTTGGATCTTCGCCGACGTATTCTTCATACTGATAATGAGGAAATATTCCTGCACCGAAAACAAGTTGACAATGCCTCGATTAAGCTAATCGATGATATCGAACTTCCGGCGAGCTGCGAATGTGTTGTAACAGCACGGTTGGATGGACTGGAGCCAGATGGTGCCCCAGCCATGATAGAGCCGAAGAACCATGACCATGAATTGGGAAAAGGACTCCTTGGGGGTAAGACTCTTGTTAGATCCGCCAAAGAGGTACCCATCCGAGTTATCAACTTGAACGATCATCCAGTTCTTCTCCGAAAGGACACGGAAATGGGAAGTTTAGAACCAGTAACGGCCATAATTCACAAGGTAAACGTTACGGAAACAGATAAGACCAACGGAATTGAACAATTAATGACAAAATTAGATCCCTCTTTGTCAAAATTAGAAAAGAAACAGGTAAGAGATCTACTTTACCGTTATAAACCTGTATTTGGTTCTAAAAGTAAACTGGGAAGAACTGATGTTGTAGAACATAAAATTGACACTGGTGATGCACGTCCGATTCGACAGGTACCCCGAAGGATGCCTCAAGTTAAGAAGGAAGAGGCAGACAGAGCCCTTACAGAAATGATTCAAAATGGCATAGTCGAACCATCCAGTAGTCCGTGGGCTTCTCCTGTGGTATTAGTGAGAAAGAAAGACGGATCAATGCGGTTTTGTGTCGACTATCGAAAGCTAAATGATGTCACTAAGAAGGACAGTTATCCTCTGCCAAGGATTGATGATGCCCTCGACGCTTTGGCGGGTTCTACTTTGTTTTCTACCTTGGACCTTAAAAGCGGATACTGGCAAGTTAAAATGAATCCTGCAGACAAAGAATAGACTGCCTTTACCAGTGGATCAGGGTTGTGGCAATTCACGGTCCTTCCGTTTGGCCTCTGTAATGCTCCCGCGACGTTAGAACAGCTAATGGAAAACATCCTGCGGGGTTTGTCATGGGAAACTTGTCTAGTTTATCTAGACGACATTATCATAATGGGTAGGACCTTTAAGGAACATTTATCTAACCTGGAAGAAGTTTTTAAAAGATTACAGAACGCTAATCTAACATTGAATGTTAAGAAATGCCACTTGTTCCAGAGACAGGTCAACTATTTAGGACATAACGTAAGCAAGGATGGCGTTGCTGTTGACCCCGCTAAGATACAAGCCGTTCAGGAATGGCTAATCCCTATCGACAAACATCAGCTCCGGAGTTTCTTGGGTCTTTGTTCCTATTATCGACGATATGTCAAGAATTTTGGAGACATCGCCAAACCCTTGACACGTTTGACAGAACAAGATAAGTCCTTCTGTTGGGATCAGGTATGTCAAGAGGCGTTTAAAATATTGAAGAAACAGCTTACGTCAGCACCTGTTCTTGCTTATCCACTTCCTGATGGTAAGCTTATTCTGGACACCGACGCCAGCAATGTGGGGATTGGAGCCGTCTTGTCACAGCTACAAGACGGTAAGGAAAGAGTGGTTGGTTACTTCAGCAAAACTTTATCGAAAGCTGAAAAGAACTACTGTGTAACTCGGAGGGAACTGTTAGTAGTTGTAAAATCCGTCGAACACTTTTATAAATATCTGTATGGTAGAAAATTCCTGATCAGATCAGACCATTCTAGTTTAAAGTGGTTACTTAGCTTTAGGAACCCAGAAGGACAGATAGCAAGATGTCTCGAAAAACTGCAGGAATATGATGTTGAAATCGAGCACAGACCTGGAACAAGACATCGTAATGCTGATGCACTTTCCAGAAGACCATGTCGACCTCATTGCCCCCATTGTACCCGTATGGAGCAGAACGAGGAAAAACTTGCCTTAGTTAAGGTTGTGCCAGAAGACGAGAACTCTATGCTGGAGGAGCAACAAGAAAACGATCCCGTTCTGAGAAAGATTTGGGAGTGGAAGAGAATGGACCGTCGTCCGTTGTGGAGAGAGATATCCTCATCCTCTCCTGCTTTAAAAGCATACTGGTCCCAATGGAACTCTTTAATTTTGGACGGAGGGCTCGTTAAAAGACTTGTAGAAAATTCCGAGGGCACCGAAACAAGGAAACAAATAGTGGTCCCAAGAAATGCTGTACCGGAAATTTTAAAACAGATGCATAATGATAGTTCTGGAGGACATCTGGGTATCACGAAAACGCTGCAAAAGATCCGAGATAGATTTTACTGGGTAAATTGCACTTATGATGTTAAAGATTGGTGTCGTAAATGCACTACATGTGCTTCCAGTAACGGTCCGCACCGAAAACCGAAGGCGGAAATGCAGCAATACCTGGTTGGAAGTCCTTTTGAAAGAATCGCAGTAGATGTATTGGGGCCACTTCCACAGACCGATGT
Organism: Altica lythri; assembly: GCA_964028335.1. Classification (NCBI taxonomy): domain Eukaryota; kingdom Metazoa; phylum Arthropoda; class Insecta; order Coleoptera; family Chrysomelidae; genus Altica; species Altica lythri. The sequence continues at coordinate 60,837,507 of OZ034807.1, read as the reverse complement.
AGGAAACAAGTACATCTTTGTTGTAATGGACTACTTCACTAAATGGGTTGAAGCATATGCAGTTCCCAATCGGGAAGCCACCACTTTAGCAGATATATTGGTTGAAGAATTCGTAAGCCGATTTGGGGTAGGTACCACTAGAATTACATTCAGACTAAGGAAGAAATTTTGAGAGCAAGCTGTTTCAAGAAGTTTGCCAAAGATTAGGCATCCACAAAATGAGAACCACAGCGATGCACCCTCAGTCTGATGGAATAGTGGAACGAATGAACCGGACTATAACCAACTATCTGTCAAAAGTGGTGTCAGATTGTCAGAGGGATTGGGATCGACATATTCCACTATTTCTAATGGCAATTCGATCGGCCATCAACGAATCAACTGGCCAAACGCCTGCGAAGGTCCTGTTCGGTAGAGAAATGAGGCTACCATGTGACTTGGTGTTTGGTTGTAAACCTGGTGAAGAAATGGCACGTGAACAATACGTCGCCGACCTTCAGAATCGAATGGAGAATATACACAACCTAGTGCGTGGAAAACTACAATTATCTAGTGATCGGATGAAGAGGTACTATGACACACGGACAATGGAAAAGAGTTACCAAATTGGAGATTTAGTCTGGCTCTATAACCCCCGATGGCGTCGAGGTATTTGTCCCAAATTACAAAAGATTTGGGAAGGTCCTTACACCATCAAGAAGAAGATTAACGATGTCATTTATCGGATCGTGAAAATTCCCAGAGGGAAACCCGTCGTGGTCCATCATGATCGTTTGGCGCCTTACCAGGGAAACCACAGTGGAGATGCGCAGATGGTTTGGCTGGCTCAGGGAGTGTGCGGGATTTCGATGTAGGAAATAACATTCCAGGAGGAATGAATCTAAGGAGGGGGCAGTGTAACGGGATAACCGTAAAGGAAGGGACCTTAATTTGAAAGATTGTTATTGACAGTTGATTTTTAAAAGTTTCTAAAAATCAACTGACCATTTTAAATAATGTTTCTAGAAAATTCTAGAAACTTCTAAACACGCTAACTAGATTAAATAAAGTTGTATATAAGGGGATGCATGGGCAGTTAACGTCAGTTCAAGTTCAAGTATTCACAAGAGTTCATTGTATTGTCAAGTAGTTAGACGTTATCCAGCAGAGTTCAGTGTATCTTAACAATTTTGTAAATAAATTGTGTAAAAGTCCCCATAAGTGTCTTAAATTGGTGTCAGGTGTGGGGTGAAGATACAAGAATGCCTGGAAAAAAGATAACTGATTTATTGGTGGCTGAGCTCAGAAGAGAGCTCGAGGAATTAGAATTGGAAACTACTGGGAGCAAATCCGTATTGTTGAGAAGGCTCCGTGAATACTACGTAAATAATAATTTGGATCCTGACGCTGTGGAGTTTGAAGACCCAAATCAAAAAGCAATTTCCCGACTACAAGAAGAACAAACTCAACAACTTTCCCGGCTGCAAGAGGAGCTATCAGGACGAATGACGAGCCAACAAGAAGAACAAACTCAACAACTTTCAGAAGAATAAGTTAAACTAGGTTGATTTGGTAAAATCCGAATTATCATAAAAATAATTTGCTATTCGCAAATTACCCGTACTCACCAAGGTATCTTGGTAATATACTCTAGTCAAAAACGTGAAAAATTAAAATAAAGGTCCTAAAAATATGAGCGATAGCTCATTGGATTCGAAATCACCTCTAGAAAAACGTTTTTACAGAAAAAGTGTGCAGGCAAAAAATTGCAATTGTTATTAACAAAATAAGTTAAAAAAAAAGATATTTATGTTTTTGTTAATAACTCGAAAAATATGAGTATTAAAGCAATTTTGAAAAAAGCTCGTTAAAGAGGAGAAAATTTCCTAAAAAAAGAGTCCCTCCTCCCGGAATTCCATCTCCATTATTTATCATTTTAATTTGACGTTGAAAATAGGGCTTCGCGCGGCTTTTACGACATGCGCGCGCCACCGCTACACGGGCTTTATCAGATAAAGTATTTTTTTTATGACATAAAGTGTTATTTTAAAAATTTTAAAAAATTTCAGTCTTTTCCTAACACTTGAAAGAATCTAAATCAGTTGGAAAAAACATTTTATCACTGTTTTTTAAAAAGTTATTCAATTGTTAACTAACAATTTTTTTCCTAATCTCTGTTGACATAAACAATGGGATAAAAGGTATAAATAATTGGCGTAAAAATTTGAAACTTCGTGGAGCCCTTTTCATATGTATACTTCACAAGATTCTGCAATAAATTTTCATAAAAGTTTATTACTTTGTTAATAATACTTTCTAATATCATACGTCACGTTAACTGTAGCGCCTACTTAACTTGCCAATTAAAAAAATGGTATATCTTTTAAACTGTTGGAGATATGATAAAGGACATTCAGGTCTTTTTTATAGAAAATAAATTTCTTTTTCAAATAATTCTAAGATCAAGTTCGTATTTATTGTTTATTAGATACTACATGCACTTATTTATAAAAATTCTGTATTTTTTTTACTTTTTCGCAATATTTTGCAATAGTTATGAAAAACCATAATTAACAAACTAATAAACTTTTATGAACATTTATCGCAGGATCTTGTAAATTATACATATAAAAAGGGCCCCACGAAGTTTCAAATTTTTAGGCCAATTATTTATACCCTTTATCCCATTGTTTATGTCAACAGAGATTAGGAAAAAAATTGTTAGTTAACAATTGAATAACTTTTTGAAAAACAGTGATAAAATGTTTTTTCCAACTGATTTAGATTTTTTTAAGTGTTAGCAAAATATTGGAATTTTTTCAAATTTTTAAAATAACATTTTATGTCTTAAAAAAAATACCGTTTGGCAGTAACGCGCGCATGCCGTAAAAGCCGCGCAGAGCCCTATTTTCAGCGTCAAATTAAAATTATAAATAATATAGATAGAGTTCCGGGAGGACGATTTTTTTTCCGAAAATTTACTCTTCTTTAACGAGCTTTTTTCAAAATTGCTTAAATATTAATATTTTTCGAGTTATTAACAAAAACATAAATATTTTTTTTTCATCTTATTTTGTTAATAACAATTGCAATTTTTTGCAAGCACACTTTTCCTTCAAAAACGTTTTTTTAGAGGTGATTCCGAATCCAATGAGCTATCGCTCATATTTTTAGGACCTTTATTTTAATTTTTCACGTTTTTGAAGATGTTGACTAGAGAGGGTGTTGCGTTATTTGCGAGCACGTGGCACAAAGCGTATAGGAAATAACTTCATCATCATTAAAGAAAATATTTGCGATTTATATAAAAACTGTCATAAATAATTTGAATATTTAGCCAGGATTTGGTAAACATAGGTGTATATGGGTGGATCCCTAATTAAAATTTGTTTTAATTATTAATCGAACTTTACCCAAACAGATTGGATAATTGTAAATTCGATTAAACCTAGGTATATTCCCTCTTCTAGCGTTACCCGTAACATACCAACTAAAGCAATACTAGCACTACAATTTTCGGTAAAAGGCAGTCGATTACATTTTTTTTTACCGATTTAAAATCATCCTAGAGATTTTCAAGCAGCACTTAACTAATTATGAAATGAACATGCTTTTGTACGTCTTTAAAATTACTTTAAACCTATTTTACTATTTCACTAAAGTTAAAATTATACTCTATTAAGGTTGTACTATGTTCAAGAATATATCTTACCTCTTTGGAAGAATTATATTGATTTGACTGTGGGGCTACAAGTCATGCAGTAATGTAGTATTCTCTTCGTTCTATACATTTTTCCCTCATAATATAGCACAATGCAATAGTGATCAGCACAGCAATTGCAATTCCCATTCCTATGCTTACCCATATTATTTCTTCATTAATTCCTTGATAGGATCGACCTATAAACCAAAACGTATAAATACAGATGTAAATTTTAAAGAACTTTGCATATTCACATTCAAAACTATTTTATTGAAATATAAATATATTAATTTCGTGAAAATATGTATTTAGTGTCATCCATTTCAAATTTGTATGTTCTGTCATTTATTGCTAAACCGGAAGTTCACTGTATTACATTTTTGAGTCCAAATAAAAAAAACAATGACTATACATATTGATATCGTTTTTCTTTGGGACACACTTCCTCCAGTTGAATTTTGGGAATGTGATATGCCATTTATAAATTGGTTGTCTGGATTAAGTTATTTTTTGTATAGGTATGTTTTTGTTTGATTGTTAAGAGATTGAAGAGATTGTAAAAAATATGAACTAATGTCAAATGAGTAAAGTTATTGCATTATTATTACATAGAAATTTTATTTTAAAAGTTAATAAAACGGGAAATCCATATCAATGTCCATACTGATTTATATGCTGTTCAATGACTATATTTGTTAATCACTGGTCTAAATTTCCCTATTCGGTTTCTTTCTTTATATAATATTTAATACAAAACTACCTAAAGACGACCCTGACCAAAATCAATACCGATGATTCTTTATACGAACATCCTCCAGTAAGATCGTAATAAATTATTTTTCAGAGGTTTAAAGCGCAAAACCAGAAATCCAGTCTTCCTTTCTCATTTTAAATAAATGATTATCACTACAACTTGTCAACTTTATTTTAACGTAGATGCAGTGATTTTCATGAAAAACTAAAAAATGTAATTACTTTATAAGTACACAGTCATATTATGTAGTCTGATAGTAGTCTAATAAAGTGTCCTCTGTTTAAAAGTAATATTTTTAGTTGAAAAATTCTAAAAAGAAATATGAAAAAGGTATCAAAGTGCGCGTAATAAAATACCGATTAGTTTGGTGAAGTCACATCCCACAAATAAAGTGCAGTTAGTTTAGTAAGTGCAGTTAAAGTAATAATTTAAACAACAAACCCACACGTAAAAAGTATAGGTACTCTATAAAAAGTTGTTTAGATAAAATTAAATTTATATACGTATATACTCAGTATTTTTATAAATCGGATTTAAATAAAACAGTGGCGGAGGATGAGTGGAAAAGATATGGACATCACAAATGCAGAATTGTTGGAAACGCTTTTAAAGGAAATAAAGAAGGAAGGTGAGGCAGTAAAAAAAAACAGTTTCCAAAGAAATTAAAGATGAAATTAAGAAGTTCTCAGATGCATTTGGTAAAACAGTGAAAAATCTTAAACAAAATTATAAACAAATTGAAACAAGGTGTGTTAATATAGAAAGGCAAATAAAAAAAAATAATATTTTAATATATGGTTTACCAGATTTTGAAAATAATGATCTACTAACAAATGTGCTTAGATTCTTTCACGAAACGTTAGAAATTGATATATCTTTTTATGAAATAAATAATTTATACAAAATAAAGATAGGGCATAGTCAAGCTATCAAAGTTGAACTTGTCTCATTTTCAAAGAAAATCCTTATTTTAAAAAATTGCAAAAAATTGAAAAATAAAAATATATATATTTCACAAGACCTATGTTACGAAGATCGACAAGATCAAAAAATTTTAAGAAAACACTTAAAATTGGTCAGAGACAAGAAACTGGCATCTACAATAAGGGGTAATATCTTAATAATTAATAATGAAAAATATACAGTAAAGGATCTAAAAAATATGGAAATAGATGAATGTTTCTATGCTAGTGACGAAAGTGAATCCTCATTAACCCCAGAAATAAGGAAATCGCACAGTGTACCCGAAACTCCAGCAAAATCGTTAGCAGATCCGACTTCTGAATTCAGCGCATCGCAATTTGCTACATTTTCCTTAGAATCAAATACAAAAACGCTGTCAAATTTTGATAACCAGAACAACCAAGAACAAAAACAACGAAAAATAAACAACACACCAAAGAAAACACCAGAAAATACTAACGAAGCAAGAGGAAAAACCAAACCAGATACCATCAAGTTTATACCACCACCTCCATCTAACAAAAACGTCGTCAAGCAACGAGGAGAAGAATTAAAACCAAGAACGCGTTCAGGCAGTAGTAGAACATAGTTTCTCATATTACATTTACTTCTAATCTTTTACTTTTTATATAAACTTTTCTTCAAAAAAAAAAAAATTAATATTTGTCTAAACCGTCTATTTTAATTTTATATAATTTTAAGATATTTATAACCGTTTTCACTATTAAAATTGTCCTAGATACTTTTCCAACAATATAAACAAAAAAAAATGGACGCATTTATCAGAGAATACGAAAATAAACCTTATATTCCCCAAAAAATTTATAATCCTTCAGACTTTAAACAATATGTCTTATCAAACGATTTCAAAGTATTCCATATGAATATAAGAAGCGCTGTAAAAAACATAGATCAATTACACATATTATTGGACAGCTTATCTACACAATTTCATTTAATAATTTTAACAGAAACACTTCAATTGCATGACACAAAACTATTTCACATACCAAACTACGATACTTTATACAGTGCAGGACATATTAACAGAAATGATGGAGTGTTATGTTTCATTAAAAATAATTTAAACTACTCGTCTGAAACCATTCCCATCGGTGAAAGTAAAGGTTTAAAAATTGAAATTAAAACGTATAAAAATAAAATAAATATTATCGCATTATATCGTTGACCAAGTATTTCTCCGTACACCTTTAATTTAGATCTTTTTAATTACTTTAATAATTTTGTTAAAAGTGATATAAATATATTTGTGGGTGACATAAATATGAATTTGTTATCTTCTGATGAATGTATTGAAGAGTACAAGAATATTTTAAGCTATTATGGTTTCACTTCGTTTGTGAATGAGTACACAAGACTACCTAGTAGAACATGTCTAGACCATTTTTGGGTTCAAAGTAGGTTGGAACAAAATTTAAACTTAAGATCCTTTATCATCAGAGAGTACATTACAGATCATTGTCCAATAGTTTTGCTATTTAAAATAGAGGAAAAAGATTTTAAAAAACATATTGTAAATATAAAAAAATTTATCAATCATAAAAATTTAAGGGATAGTCTTACTAACGAAACTTGGGATGAAATATATAATGAAACAGATGTTAATTATATGTGTGAAAATTTTATTATTAAACTGCAGCATTTTATGGATAAAAGTACAAAAAAAGTTAAATTAAAAAACGAAGTGACTTTTAAAAAAAAGTGGATAACAAATGGAATACTAACCTCTATTAAAGAAAAACAAAAGTTATACAAATTAAGCTTAATGTATTCAGAAAATATACAAATTAAAGAAAGATATAAAAATTATAATAATAGGCTTAATAAAATTATAAGAAAGGCAAAAAAAGATTATTTCTTAAAGCAAGTACAAAATAACCAAAATACAAGTAAAATTCTCTGGGAATGTGTGAACGACCTATGTAGAAAGCGGAAACCTAAATCAAATATAGAAGAAATTAAAAAAATTGATGGTACAAAAACTAATTGTAAAAAAGAAATTGCTAATACTTTTAATAACTACTTTAGTACAATTGGTGAGAATTTAGCTAAAAAAATACCAGACTTACATAATTATTCAGATAATTTGGACTTTTTGGAAAACAACATGTATACTCGTATGTATCCGACAGATGAACCAGAAATATTAGATATAATAAAAAATCTTAAAACTAATAAATCACCAGGATTAGATCAAATTAGAGCAGAAACTTTAAAAGAAATTGCATATGAGATTGTTGATCCTCTAACATTTATTATAAATAAATGTCTAGATACAGGATGTTTCCCAAAAATACTTAAGTGTGCCATCATCAAACCACTTTATAAAAGTGGTGATAAATCTGAAGTTGGTAATTATAGACCCGTTTCACTTTTATCTAACTTTTCAAAAATAATAGAAAAAGTAATAAAGGTAAGGCTTAGTAAGTTTCTTAAGAAGTTTGGAATTCTTTCGAATTGTCAATATGGTTTTAGAGAGGGGAGATCAACTGATATTGCTATTTATAGATTAACGTCGAACATATATGAGTCATTAGATAAAAAGACGCCAATTCTCAGTATATTTCTTGACCTCTCTAAAGCCTTTGACACGTTTGTCATAAAAGGCTGTTGGAAAAACTGAAAAATATGGAATTCGTGGCGTAACCTTAAAGTAACCTTAAAGTTACCTTTCAGATAGAAAACAACTGGTACAAGTAGACAACATAGAAAGCAGCACACAAATAGTCACCTTCGGTGTTCCTCAAGGCACCGTTCTAGGACCAATACTTTTCATATTATATGTAAACAGCTTATTGAATTTGGACATAGTAGGGAAAATATTAGCTTTGCAGATGACACGGTCGTGACATATTCATCATCTTCTTGGGAAAACCTAAAAATATTAGTAGAAAATGATTTTAAAAAAATAATAAAATGGTTTCAATTTAATAAATTAACATCAAACTATCAAAAAACTTCCTATTTACCAGTTTCTTCGTACAGTTCAGGAATTCCAGATTTAGGACCTCTAAATGTTGGAACAAATATGGAAATTTTAGAATCTCCTTCAGTGAAATATCTTTGTGTCTTTATTGATAGACATATGAGATGGGACGTCCATCTAAGGCAACTTACAAAGAAATTAAGGGGATTTTTACCAACACTTAGGTACCTTAGAGATTTTATGAATATAAATAGTTTGAAATCTATCTATTTTTCTTTAATACAGTCAACATTATCATATGGAATCATAGGTTGGGGTGGTGCTTACGATAATGTCTTGAGCGATGTCCATGTGGTACAAAGGTGGATTTTAAGAATAATTTATAGGAAAAATTTTTATTACTCGAGTAACTCTCTTTACGAAGAGTCCACAATATTTGATATTAGACAATTATATATTTTAAAAATATTACTTTTTGTAAAGCAATCTAAAATTAATATGGTTCCTCATGAACATCGCTACAATACACGTCGAACAGAAGCTATTTTATTTCCACGTTCAGAAAAGACTATTGGTCAAAGATGTAGTAATTATATAGTACCTAGAATATATGTTTTGTTACCCACAAATATAAAATCAATTACTCCCTATAAATCATTCAAAAAAAAGGTGAAAATTTGGATGCAAGAACAAAATCGGAGGTTAGCCAGTGATATTATTAATCATTATATCTATTAAAAGAACTAAATATTAATTTTTAAGATATACGTATTTATGTATGTGTATGAGTATTTTTATGTGTGTATACATGTATCTATATATATAAAACTCAAAGGTGACTGACTGACTGACTGACTGACTGATATAGTGATCTATCAACGCAGAGCCCAAACCGCTGGAGGGATGGGGCTGAAATTTGGCATGCAGGTAGATGTTATAACGTAGGCATCGGCTAAAAAAGGATTTTGATTAACTCCACCCCCAACGGGATAAAATAGGGGATGAAAGTTTGTATGATCTATCAACTCACAGTTTAAACCGCTGGACGGATGGGGCTGAAATTTGGCATGCAGGTAGATGTTATGACGTAGGCATCCGCCAAGAAATGATTTTAATTAATTCCACCCCCAAGGGCATAAAATAAGGGATGAAAGTTTGTATGAAACTTTGTCAATTTTAAACCGTTCGGGCTAAAACTTTGCATGCATATAGTTACTATGACGAAGGCATCCCCTAAGAAAGGATTTTGATTAATTCCACCCCTAAGGGGATAAAATAGTGGATGAAAGTTTTTATGAAACTCTGTCAATTTTAAACCAATTGGGCTAAGATTTTGCATCCCGATAGTTACTATAACGTAGGCATCCCTTAAGACAGGATTTTGATTAATTCCATCTCTAAGGGGATAAAATAGGGGATGAAAGTTTGTATGAAACTTTGTCAATTTTAAACCGATCATCGGGCTGAGATTTTGCATGCATATAGCTACTATGACGTAGGCATCCCTTAAGAAAGAATTTTAATAATTTCCACCCCTAAGGGGATAAAAAAGGGAATGAAAGTTTGTATGAAACTTTGTCAATTTTAAACCGATCGAGCTGAGATTTTGCATGAATGTAGCTACTATGAGGTAGGCATCCCTTAAGAAAGAATTTTAATAAATTCCAACCCTAAGGGGATAAAATAGGGGATGAAAGTTGGTATGAAACTGTGTCAGTTTTAAACCGATCGGGCTGAGATTTTGCATGCATATAGCTACTATGACTTCGGCATCCCCTAAGAAAGGATTTTGATAACTCCACCCTTACGGGATGAAATAGGGATGAAAGTTTGTATGAAACTTTGTCAATTTCAAACCGATCGGGCTAAGATTTTGCATGCATATAGCATGCAAGTTTTTAAAGTTTTAAAATAATAATAGTCTAATACCACTCGCGCTTTACTGAGCGGGTGTGTGGAGCGGTGAGACGGTAGCACGCTGCTGCTGGCCGACATGAAACTGTCGATAGACGCGTAGAGTCTTGAAAATTCGAAAATAAATTTGTTTTATTACGTAGGGGTATGCTAAGAAATTACTTTTTTAAATTGCATCCCTAAGGATTTAAAATATGGGTTGCAAATTTGTATGAAACTCGGTGGCAAAAAGCTAAAATCCACGCGGATGAAGTCGCGGGCGGCCACTAGTGTGTATATATGTGTATTTGTATATGTATCTATATGTATCTACCTGGAAATGACTTACTTACCTAACTATGGACTCGTTTACCTGAATACGAACTGTTCCCAATTATGACGCTTACTTTCTCAATCATTACCTAATATATGTAAAAAATTTAAATGTATCGTAATTAATTTATTGTATTAAATTTCTAATAGGGGCAGATGCACAAAGAGTTTACTTTTTACTTCGTCCTGGTGTTTGCCATGGAGGAAAATAGTAGATAACTCTTTCTACATATGCCCCTCATCACGTACAAGTGGTTGAAGCTACTTCTGTGATGTATTTTGCATTGTTTATTCAGATTTAATTATTTGGTTTTTTAAATTGTACTATATTGTAAAATTTTCTATTAAATAAACATTTTTTATTTTTATTTATTTATTTATTCCATAAAATCACATAATAGAGTTTTCCAAAACTAATTGGAAAATATAGAAGACTTCAAATAGCAACACACACAAGAAGGCTAATATAAATGCAAGACAAGACAGGAAAATTGATAAAATACTCTAGTATATATGACCCAGTAATCATGATAACATTTTAGGAAAGCAGAAAACTTGACAGCAGGTGAAAAAAAATGATTTTTATTTTTTATTGATTTTAATTCTGCAATTACCATTGTACAAAGTAAACCTATTTGTTTTATTAATATCAAATTGAATTTCGTTTAAAATCAAAATCAGATACAGCATACTTAATTAAAATATGAAAGTACGAAGAATAATAATTTGTAGTTTGCTACGAATAGTCCCATTTTCCAAGGATTTATATTCTCGAAAACCGCCATAGCTATAGGTACTGGTTTAGATAGGATTTTGAGATACGAAATTCTTACTACAAAGGATTGATGAAATAACACACCTACTAGTACCTTTAACTTAAACAAAACTCAATAGCCAGATCGGTTAACACATTCCTCCCAACGCCAACGTGTAATGGCTCCTCTACACAATCGACGATTAGAGACAGTTATCGGCTACCACGATTCTATAGATGGCTAATCGTCTCTAGTTGTCGATCATATTGACCATGATTGCAACAATTCCCAGTGAGTTATCGGTTTTTTCGAGACACATCAAAGGGAATTCGCGCCCTGTTCAGATAGTGGCGCCATGTCGCGGCTTGACACTCAATTACTTTTTCAATCAAAACGTAACAAATAAAGTTTTCGCGCGTAGAAGGAAGGAATGATAAAAATGACAAATTATGCACCCAATGAAAGTGTTATTATCTTCAAACCCACAGATTTGTAGGAGTTTTTATCTAAATGCACTGAGAGCAGGGAAATAAGAGTTCAGTAAAATAAATTGTAGAAAGTGTTTATTTGAGATTAATTTTTGATGTACTTACCTTTATAATAACTTATGGGTAGTAAAATGATAAAATTTTTAAATTCATTGAGTTTTATGAAAGTAATTCAGAAATTTGGAATCCAAAGAACGTCATTTATAAGCTACAATGTGGTTTCATTACTCACTTAACTTTTTTTTTTTAGTTTGTGTTACCTGGGGCGGTGGAGTAGTGCAGTGAAGGGTGGGATGGATGCAGAAGCTTGAGTGGCTGACCTCAACTAGGCTTCTGGATCCCCCCTCGAATCGGTACGACCCTGGTGTAATAGTCTCCCAGAGGCACACCCCGGGCAACGGCAAGCTGGGAGAGGGCCTGATGTCCCTCCCTCATCTTACGGCTAATAATTACACAAACAACCCCAAGTGAAGGTATGAGGTACCGTGCCGATGTACTGAATGGCCAACGGGTTAAGTTGGTCGCGAACGGTCCCCTGGGGGCACCGGGCGAAACCGTCTTGTAACTAGCCTTACCTGATCGTGCGGGGCTCTGATCAGGCGGACCATCCCTTCCCTAGCTTCTCGTGGGATTCATATGGACATGGAAGTGGAAAAAGAAAAGGAAACGAAGCCAGAAGCCGAATGGCAGGTGGCGAAAGGAAAACGCCGGGAAGCTAAAGCCAAAAGGCAAGCTAAAAAGGCGGAGAGGCCAAAACCAGAAGCTGTAAGGCAGGTGGAAAAGGAAAAGGCCCAGAAACCACAAGCCGAAAGGCAAGCGGGAAAGGGCAGTCTGAAGGTTAATTCAGAGGAAGATATTGACCTAATGTCGACCGAGGAAGTTATCCAGGCACGACTATCGGGTACCTCAAAGAACAAGGTACGGAGACTTGTGAAGGAAGGTCTCGAATACGCCGAGGCAAAACGCCAGGTGATAAGAGACAACTTTAGGAAGTCTCTAGAAAAGAGTAAGACCGAAAATAAGGAGGAAAAGAAGGAGAAGCCAAAGCCTACAGCACAGGTAACTCCTAAGCAGAAAGGCCAACAGCCCAGCACCTCCAAAAAGCGGTCAAGGTCCGATAAAAGTACACCTCCCAAAGTACACCTCAAAAAGAGGAATATTGAGGGAAGGTCTTTTAAAGAGGCCTTGACAGCTGTAAGGGTGGCAGTTGTAGAAGCTGGATACCCAGAAAGAAAGCTAGATCCTACAAGGCTTAAGGTAGTAGAATCAGCAATGGAGAATGCATTGGAGGATATAGCGGAAGACGGCCCTCAAGTAAGGCTGGACCAGTGCAAGATAAGGCCGGGTTTTCTGCTGGTCACATGTGCAGATGATGCGAGTGCACAATGGCTAAAGGATGTAGTTCCAAGTCTTAAACCCTGGGAAGGCGCAAGCCTCCAGGCCAAGGACGGGACAGACATCCCAAAGCCGTGTACATGCACCGTGCACATACCAGATAAGGATGGGGTAAAGATTGATGCCGACCGCATCCTTAGAAGATTAAAGGTCGGCAACCACAAGCTGAACACCGAGCTGTAGACGGTCTTTGGGAAAAGTTCAACAGACAAGGGACAGGTATGGACGTTCTCCATGGATAAGGAGTCCGTGGAGGTACTAAAAGCGCAGAACATGCTCACCCACTTTGGGATAGGGAAAATTAAATTCCGTCTAAAGGGGTATGAGCGTCCTGTGACTCAGGGAAGCCAGAGTCCGAGGCAGGCTTAACGGCCCACTACGACAATGAGTCGCCCGAAGATGGGAGGACCACAGCCCCCTCCAGCAAAGGTCGCGCCACAACTGTGGAAGTGACGCTGGGGAGAGTGAGTGTGAACCTTCCATGGACATGTAGGTGCAGGCAGGGTCCTACAGGCAAATCTCCAACATGCAAAGGCTGCATCGGCGATAGTTTGTCGGAGATTTGAGAGAGAAGGCGTGGACGTAGCCCTCCTGCAGGAACCTTGGCTATACGGAGGCAGGGACGCAGGCCTAAAACCGCACCAAATGTGAGTTAATATATGACACAAATGCTATAAGGTCTCGTGCCTGTATATTGTTTACTAACACAGTTGGATGTAAGCTAATTCCGGTGCTATGCACTGGGAATTTGGTTGCAGCCATACTGTCAATATCCACGGAAGAAGGCATCAGAAGGCTAATGGTCTGTTCAGCGTACTTCCCTGGAGAAGACAGGGTTTGCCCTCCAGGCCACCTAATGGACATCATAAGCTACAGCCAGAGGGAAAACCTACCATTGATCGTGGGGGCCGCCGCCAATGCTCATCACATAGCGTGGGGTAGCACGGACGTCAACCCTAGAGGTGAGTATCTATTACAATTTATACTTAGTAATAGCTTACAGATATTAAACAAAAGCCAAAAGCCAACGTTTGTAACAGTTTCGCGCAGGGAGGTCCTTGATATGACCCTCTGCACAAACAACATCTACGACAAGATTGAAAACTGGCATGTCTCGGACGAGCCGTCTGGGTCAGATCACAGGCATGTGAGGTTTAATATTGTTACCCCCAAAATTATTGAGACCACGTTCAGAAATCCACGGAGAACGAATTGGGAGGACTATGTAAATTCCCTTAATGAAAATCTCGAGGACAGAACGGTGTCAATAAGAGACGTGTCTGGTTTGGACCGGGAGGTGGACATAGTAAGCGAGGCTATTGTGTTGGCTTATCGTGAAAGCTGCCCGGAACAGACAGGAAAGTACACAAGAAACAATCCCTGGTGGAACGAACACCTACAGAAGCTTAGGGCTCAGGTGTTTAATAAGGCCAAAACCGTTCATAACTGGGTAGAGTATCGACAAAAGTTAACGCTGTACAATAAAGAAATCCGAAAAGCCAAAAGAGACTCCTGGAGGAGGTTCTGCGAAGAAGTCCAAACGACCCCTGCATGTTCAAGAATCCACAAGGTCCTGGCTAAGGATGGTACAGCGAAAGAGGTCGGCCTTCTCAAAAATGAGGACGGATCATATAGCAAAACGTTGGGGGAGAGTTTAAGAATGCTAACATTGGCACACTTTCCTGGCTCACGGTTTATGGAAGCGGGAACGGATAGTGCAGGCCACGGTCAAAGGCCAGTAAGGCCATCAAGGGATGACTGGAAGCTAGCTACCGAAATAACCAGACCTGCAAAAATCAGATGGGCTATCAGCACATTCCGTCCATTTAAAACACCAGGAATGGATGGAGTATACCCAGCCCTACTCCAGAAGGGGCTGGAAGTAATTATAACACATCTGTGTAAAATCTTTAAGGCTTGTTTGGCGTATAGATTTATACCAGCTGTGTGGCAGAAGGTCGAAGTCTTATATCTCCCTAAAGTGGGGAGGATGACGGACCAAACAACCAAGTCATACAGACCGATAAGTCTATCGTCATTCGTAGCAAAAACGCAGGAGAAACTGGTCAATAGATATATAAGGGACGAAATCTTAACGGTGAATCCATTAAGTGATCGTCAATATGCATACCAGCGGGGAAAATCCACAGACCTAGCGCTGGATGACCTAAACAGGCTATTATCGAAGTCAATTGAAGACAAAGAAGTAGCCCTAGCGGCGTTTATTGACATCGAAGGAGCCTTCAGTAATGTGGGACCCGAGTCAGTGACCGACGCACTTTCAAGGAGAGGAGTCCCCCCACTAATATGCCAATGGATGTATGCCAACCTAGCGCATAGGATCGTAGTGTCCAGGTTAGGTGAGGCGTTCATTGAGGCAACAGTGGGAAGGGGCTATCCCCAGGGAGGGGTACTGTCGCCTCTGCTGTGGTCAGCACTTGTGGATGACCTTCTTAGAGTGGATGCAGTCCGCAATGAATATGGTGTACAAGTGGTGCAAGGATGACAGTCTAACAGTCAATCCACAAAAAGCATCAGTTGTCCCTTTTACTAATAAAAGAGTGTTAAAAGGCTTAAAACCAATAACGCTCAATAACGTGCTGGTTCCAATGGCCACAGAAGCCAAATACCTGGGTGTGGTGTTTGACCAGAGGCTATCATGGAAGCAACACATTCAAAAGATCACACATAAAGCTACAATAGCCATTGGTAGGTGTAGACAATTGTGTGGCAAGAACTTGGGATTGAACCCCAAAATGAACCTATGGTTTTATACACAAGTCATTAGACCAATGTTAACCTATGGTTCGGTGGTGTGGTGGAGTAGAATGCAGCATTCCGGGGTGATCAGGCAGCTGGAAAGCAT
The DNA here is from genome assembly GCA_964028335.1 of Altica lythri. Classification (NCBI taxonomy): domain Eukaryota; kingdom Metazoa; phylum Arthropoda; class Insecta; order Coleoptera; family Chrysomelidae; genus Altica; species Altica lythri. The sequence goes on along the minus strand of OZ034807.1, from coordinate 60,821,431 downwards.
TCAAAGGCAGGCATGTCTGAATGTTACAGGTGCCATGGGAACCGCCCCAACGGACACACTACAGGTTCTACTCAACCTACCACCACTGCACATTTACATTCAGGGCGAGGCTATGGCAACTGCTACCAGACTGCTACAAGGCCGGGCCCCCATTACCTTATTAAAAGGCAAAAAGCAAGCAGAGTTATACAATAGGGTTAAGGCCGATCAAATAATGAGCATGCCTCAGGACAGGATAGTCCCCAGGTATAAATTTGTGAGAAACTTTCGAGTAGAAATACTGGAAAGGGACTCATGGAACAATGCCCCCCCAATCCAAGGGGAGTCAATTTGGTATACCGATGGCTCAAAGACTGAGAAAGGCACAGGGTCAGGTATATACAGTAGAGGACACAGGATAAAAGTCCAACTAAGTCTAGGTGCGTATGCCACAGTGTTTCAGGCTGAAGTAATGGCCATACAACACTGTGCAACAGAGATCGTAAGTCAGGGTATAACGGGTAAAACCGTAGTCATATACTCGGACAGCCAAGCAGCTCTAAAGGCGATAGTCTCAGCACAAATAAGCTCACAGCTGGTGTGGGACTGCGTTGGGGCCCTGACACATGCCGCAAGTTAAAATTCTCTGACACTGACATGGATACCAGGACACTCAGGGTTTCGAGGCAATGAGAAGGCTGATGAATTGGCCCGTGCGGGAGCTAATACCCCAATGATTGGCCCGGAACCATTCGGCGCAGTTGCTGAGACATTCAGAAAGGCAGCCATTGAGAAATGGAGGCTAGAGAAGGCCCAGGAGTGGTGGGAAAAATCACCGGGCAAGCGACAAGCCAAAGTCTTCATAAAGGGACACTCGGCTAAGTTTACTGCAGAGCTGCTATCACAAAGGCGAAACGATGTCAGAATGATTGTCAGTCTCTTGACAGGACATTGTAGGCTCAAGAAACACATGAGTCAGTTGAACTTAGCTGATGAAGACATCTGTCGATACTGTCAAGAAGGGGAGGAGACCGCATTTCATGTACTATGCCAATGCGAAGGCCTTGCAAGGACGCGGTATCTAGTATTGGGAGAGGAGAAACCGGCTGCTCCAAGTTAGGCGGAGTGGCCACTGTCAAGGCTATTAAGTCTCATTAAGAAGGCAGGGCTGGACAAGGTTCTCTAATCCTATTCTTGAGATAATGGGTGGTCACAATAGATCTGCAAAGGTCGCAGTGATACAGGCTAGCAGCCAACCCAATAACCATCTAATCTAATCTAATCTAGTTTGTGTTAATAATTTACAGACAAAATAAATATGATTTTATTATGTATTTGGATGCGGTACAGTGAGCAACTAATTACACAACGTTTGTTCGTACGATGATGGTGCCAATCTTGGACAATCAGACAATCAATAATCATCGCTGATTGTGTAGAGAAGCCACAAATAAGACAAATGTCCATATTCAGTGACCTGATTTTTCTCTTTTGGACTATGATTCGTCTTTTATCATAATATTACATGTTTCTTAGATATTTAAATATTTTTTGTTCTTTTTGGCATCAATTTCGTAACGATTTAAAAATCGTTTACACTTAAGTTAATGTATCAGACGAAAAAAACAAATTTAATATATATATAAAGCGACTTCTTAGTTCCATTTTTGGAGTAAAGATGGGGCCACTTGCGAATTGTTTCTACTTTCGCAATTGTACATCTATAAGTATTTGGTCGATTCATACGGGGGATGTCTCTTCATTAGTGACTGAAGAGATATAACCTATACTGCACTGATGAGCTCATAAAAAGAGCGAAACACGTGTCTGTAGTTGGTTTTGCCCCTGTATGGGCTGATTAAAATCCTTATACTCCTATTTCGCAGCGTCTACCGGTGTCTTGAGTTAGAAAATCTAACCAAACACCAATCCAGTTGAAAACTGGATTTATTATTGACAGCACGGCACTAGATACTTTTGTATCATCTCTTACATATTGTTATATAAGACTGTCACAAACGCTCTGTTCGTTATATATATATATATATATATATATATATATATATATATATATATATATATATATATTGATATGGATTTTTCTTCATGGTGCACGTTCTTTCAATGAAATGTTGGAACGTGATCCATTATTTGTAAATTGGTTGTCCAGGTTAAGTATTTTTTGGTATCTTGATTGTTTTTGTTTAGTTGATAAGGTGTAGATAGTTATTATTGATTAGATTGTCATTAAGTTAATTTTGAAAAATGTCAGAAAATAAAATGATCGTAACTGAAAGAATTTGAATTTAAATTAAAATAAAAACATAATAATAAATAATTAAAAGAATAATAAAATACAAAGAAACCAGAACTTGAAAGATACAGAAAAGCAGAGAGTTGGAAAATTGTAGGAAGAGAAAGGTATACAGAAAGAGCTGAGCAGCAGAAAGGTATTAGATAAATGGAAAGGCAGCAGCAAGGAGGAGTTGGAAAGTAGTAGGAAGAGGAAGGTATAAAGAAAGAGTGGAACTACGGAAAAAGATTTTATTTATATTTATTTTATTTATGTTTATAGACCACTAATTTGGAAATCAATTTAAAAATTTGGAATCCACGACTGATAATTTTATTGAAATTGGGTGTTCCAGAAGGAGGATCCATATCAATTGGCGCCCAACATGAGGCTGCTTCGGCACTGAGGGTAAGAGATTTTTCTTAACTATTAGGTGTCAAGCTTGCTTTATTAAAAAAACAAAAGGTGTGTGATTCGGAGTGAAAGATTAGATAAATTATAAATAGTTGTATGAAATTAAGAGGGGGAAAGGATACTACAGATAGAATGTTAGAGCAAGGGGATAATATTGAAAATCAGGAGGGTCAGGATAGTCAGGGAAGTCAGGGTAATCAGGTTGGTCAGGATAGTCAGGGAAGTCAGGGTAATCAGGTTAGTCAGGATAGTCAGGGAAGTCAGGGTAATTAGGTTAGTCAGGATAATCAGGGTAATCAGGATAGTAAGATAGGGGATAGAAGGGATTCATCATGGGAACAAATGATGGAAATGTAAAAAAATATGAACAAAAACAATGAAGCAATGAATAAAAATATGGAAGCAATAAACAAGAATATGGATTCTGTAAAAAAAGAAAATAAAGACATGAACAGAGATATTAAAGCAATAAATTTAAATATGGATTCTATGAAAAAAGAAAATAAAGACATGAACAGAGATATTAAAGCAATAAATTTTTAATATGGATGCTATGAAAAAAGAAAATAAAGAAGACATGAACAAAAATACTGAAGCAATAAACAAGAATATGGATGCAATGAAAAAAGAAATAAAACAAGACATGAACAAGAATATGGATCCTATGAAAAAAAAAAAGAAGAGATGAACAAAAACATAGAAACATTTAAAGATGAGATGAGGAATCAAATGGAAACAAACAAACAAAAATTGGAAGAAACAAAAACAGAAATAAGAAATGATATGATAATGAGAAAAACAGAATTAGAGGAATTACAAGAAGTAAAAAATTAAAATAATTATTAATAAGGAATATAAAGATGAAATAAAAGAAATTAATGCTAATACAAATAAAAAATTAAATGATTTAGAGATAATTATACAACAAGAGAATATGGAAAAGAAAAATGTAAAAGAAGAAATGCAAAATACAGTAAAGAAGATATGTGAGATGGAAGAAAATGTACAAGAAAAAGAAAGTGAAATGTTATTAGAAGAAACGGAAAGAAGAAATACAAATAAAAATCAAAATAATATGAAAATAATTAAAATTAAGCATAAATTTAATGGAAAATATGAAGAAAGGGCAAAGAAATTTAAATTTATAAAAAATTTATATCAAAGGAAATATCAGGAAAGGGTAAAAGGTAAATTTATAAGAAACTTATATATTTGCAAATATCAGGAAAGGGGAGAGGTATCTAAATTTATAAAAAAGTTATATACAGGGAAATATCAAGAAAAGGGAAAGAAATTTAAATTCATAAAAATTTTGTATCGAGGGAAATATCAGAAAAGGGGAAAGAAATTTAAATTTATTAAAAGTTTGTATCGTGGGAAATATCAGGAAAGGGAGAAGGTATTTAAATTTAGAAAGAAGTTATATATATGGAAAGGGTTAAGGTTAGAAAATTTATAAAAATTATATGTAGGAAAATATTAGGAAAGGGGAGTCTATAAAATTTATATGTATAGGGAAATTCCAAAAGCGGGGGAACAAATCTAAAACATAAAAAAAAAATTATATTTTGATAAATGTTAAGAAGGGGGAATGAATTTTATAAAAAAATAGTAAAATAGAAATGAAAAATTGAATAAAGAAGAATGTAAAAGTAGATATAAAAGTAGATGTAATGATAGGGGATTCATATGTTAAGGGTAGTTAGAATTAAAATATTCTAAATTAAAAGCTTGACAACTGATGGTGAAGAAAAATTTCCTACTGAAAGGAAATTTGATTTGGCAAGGTGAAGTAATTCACCAAGTCAAATCAAATTTAAAGGAAATTGATATGGATTTTTCTTCATGGTGCACGTTCTTTCAATGAAATGTTGGAACGTGATCCATTATTTGTAAATTGGTTGTCCAGGTTAAGTATTTTTTGGTATCTTAATTGTTTTTGTTTAGTTGATAAGGTGTAGATAGTTATTATTGATTAGATTGTCATTAAGTTAATTTTGAAAAATGTCAGAAAATAAAATGATCGTAAATGAAAGAATTTGAATTTAAATTAAAATAAAAACATAATAATAAATAATTAAAAGAATAATAAAATACAAAGAAACCAGAACTTAAAAGATACAGAAAAGCAGAGAGTTGGAAAATTGTAGGAAGAGAAAGGTATAGAGAAAGAGCTGAGCAGCAGAAAGGTATTAGATAAATGGAAAGGCAGCAGCATTTAGGAGTTGGAAAGTAGTAGGAAGAGGAAGATATAGAGAAAGAGTGGAACTACGGAAGAAGATTTTTTTTATATTTATTTTATTTATGTTTATAGACAACTAATTTGGAAATCAATTTAAAAATTTGGAATCCACGACTGATAATTTTATTGAAAGTGGGTGTTATATATATATATATATATATATATATATATATATATATATAATAATGGTACTAGTGACTGGTTCAATACAAAGTGAAGTCAATAGTGGAGGTGCAGTCAACGTTATGGCCAAGGTAAGTAAAAGAAAACTCTTTGATTTCAGTCAAGCTTTCGAATTAATTTAATTCTTCTTCAGGACATCTGTAGTGAAGAACAATTTTTTATAATAATAAAAATATTGTTACATTTTATTGTGACTACTTACTAATCGTGAGGTTACAAAAGAAGCGACGAATTCCGTTTAACAACATTACACTAATAAAACATTTTAAAATTAAGGTACATCACTTCTAAAAATACATCAAATTACATAAAATTGTATACATTTAGACCATAAAACTAATTATTTTGTTCTTTTTAGTGTGGAGGTTTGTCTGTAAGTGATGATTGAGTGAGTTTTAATGTGTCTTCAGTTTCTTTTTTTTATATAAATGTTTTATATGTAAAAGTGTTTTATATATATAAATATATGGTTTTTATTTTAACACAGTAGGAGAGCAAAACATTTTGTTGATTTATTTATTTCTGATTTTATTATTCTCAAGTTAAATTATATCAAGTAAAATTCTGTTGTCAAGAAATGTGGGATTTTAAATTCAAAGATTTTTATTATTATTGTGTCCAGTTTTATGAAAGTTGTTTTTATATTTAATTTATCTTAGTGTTATATTTATATTTGTTTATATTTATTTTTGAAAAGACAGAATGTAACAATAAATATTACTCAGCCTTTCTATATCAGATTTTCTATTAATACATGTTTCCCTTCTGTCAATGTGTTTCATTTCTAAGAACAACCGTTTCTTAAGGTTCCTTTCCCTTTCTAAAATTCTTGTTTCGTCAAACTTAAAATTAAGGCCATTTTTAATTGCATGTTCAGTTAGTGCGCATGCTTTATATTTATTATTTTTAATATCACTTTTATGTGAGATGTTTCTACTGTGTACAGTTCGGCATGTTTCCCCAATATACACCCTTTCACAATCGGAACAAGTGATTTCATACACAACATTTGAACTTTCTAAAGTATTTTACGCCCTTAACGGATCTTTGGTTCTGGTGTATAGTCTAGAAATGGTTTTAATATCCTTAGTGCCTATTTTAAAGTTTTCATAATTTTTAAATAATTTTAAAAGTTTGGGAGTAAGTTGTGGGATGTAAGGTAAGGAACCAAAAGTAGACTGTAAAATTTCATTGGATAAGACACTTCTCTCAATGTCAAATGTTTGTTGTTGATTCAAATTATTGCTGTCACTTATTCTTGAAATGCACGTGGTACTAAAAATTAATTTATTTAATAATCCCAAAGGGTATGAATTATTTAACAGTATTCCTTTTAATTTTAGTAAACCTTGGTTTTTAATATTTGGGTGTGATAGTTTTAAAACTCTGTTTTTTAATCCCAAAATTAGGTTAATCTTAGTTCTTGGAGGATATTCAGAGTAAAAATTGATAAACCTATTGCTGCTTACTGGTTTACGGTACCATTCAGTTTGTAGGATGTTGTTTTGTGTGCGATGGACGATTACATCTGGGAAAGGTAAACTGTTATTTATTTCTTTTTCCACTGTGAATTGCAGTTGTTTGCAATGACTATTAAAAACTTTTAGGACCTCGTCAACTTTATTAAATGGTATCGCAAGTATTAAATCATTAACAAAACATTTGATAAAAGGAATTTTAAATGGTATTCTCTACCAAGTCATCCAGTACAAAGTTACAAAGAATCGGGGACAACGTGCTACCCATTGGTGTGCCTAATATTTGTTTAAAGAAGTTGTTATTAAATTTACAGATATTAGTTTCAAAAATGAACGTTAGAATTTTTTAAAATTAGTTAAGCTTAATACAACGTCGAAACTCACTAGAATATAAGTGTCAGGAATTCTTATGTTGTTAATGAAATCACTAAAATGAAAAGAGTCTCTTATTATAAAATTGTTATTAAAATTATAGGTTTTAGATAAAATAGATGTTAAAAAACTAGCCAATTTACTGTTGGGAGAATCGATAGATGACACAATTGCGCGCATTGACAAAAAGGGTTTAACTGCACCTCCACTATTGACTTCACTTTATACATATATATATATATATATATATATATATATATATATATATATATATATATATATATATATATATAAAAGATTAATTGTTAATAGCTGATCAAATAGTTATAAACAGAGGAAAATAATTGGGTATACAGCTAAATGATTAAGAGTACTCTTTATACTAAAATCCAATATATTTCTTCGATTTTCATCGATATCATCAGGAAAAAGCTACAATAGTGTGAGTTAGGTTTTTTTTAAATATACGGTGATGTGTAGTTTACTTACTATGTGAGATTGACATCATTGTTATTAGATACATTTATATATATATACGAGTTATAATAAACAATTTTACAATTTTTTTAAATTTGGAATTACAATTAGAACGATCTTAAATATTTAATTAATTTGGTTATTAAAATTATAAAAATTATTAAGTTTAAAATTTTTTTTACTTGACATTGAGATTATTATAATATAATGATTTGGCATTTTATAGGTCAGATTCTACAATCTGACCTATAAAATGCCAAATCATTATATTATAATAATCTCAATGTTAAGTAAAAAATTTTAAACTTAATAATTTTTATAATTTTAATAACCAAATTAATTAAATATTTAAGATCGTTCTAATTGTAATTCCAAATTTAAAAAAATTGTAAAATTGTTTATTATAACTCGTATATATATATAAATGTATCTAATAACAATGATGTCAATCTCACATAGTAAGTAAACTACACATCACCGTATATTTAAAAAAAACCTAACTCACACTATTGTAGCTTTTCCCTGATGATATCGATGAAAATCGAAGAAATATATTGGATTTTAGTATAAAGAGTACTCTTAATCATTTAGCTGTATACCCAATTATTTTCCTCTGTTTATATATATATATATATATATATATATATATATATATATATATATATATATATATATATATATATATGTATAAAGTGAAGTCAATAGTGGAGGTGCAGTCAAACCCTTTTTGTCAATGCGCGCATATATATATATATATATATATATATATATATATATATATATATATATATATATATATATATATATAATAGACGAAAAGTTGGTTATCGACCAAAATAATTGTAAATTCTAGTTAGGGACTAGCAGGTACAGTGGTCAAAGGCAAAAAGGTTTAAAGTGAAACTCTTTTTTGATTTGTTAAGCTTTCGGAAACTTTTATTTCCTTCATCAGAACATCTGTAATGGTTTGGATATAATGTTATTTTACAGTCACTAATTAAAATATTGAACTTACCAAGGTGAGTTTGTAAATATGATGGTAATGAGTAAGTTCATCCAGAAGAAACATTATAGGCAGTATTAATATATTAAAGGTACATAATGTGTTAAAGGAACATAATATTAAAAACATCCATCAGGTTTGTTGTTGGTTTGTATACAAAAACTAAATTGCATAGTTTATAAGATCTAGAAAGAACTCACTTTTTCAGTGTTTGGGTGGTGGTGATAATTTGTTTTTCGAAAATAATTTTAACGTATTGTTACTCATCTCACTGGTAAATTGAGTTGTTTCTTCGGGTTTACACAGATGTTTCTTGGTTAAAAGAACTTAAAACTAATAACAGAAGACCAAGGAACTAAACAAACACAATTTTAAAAACGAAGCAGGGCACAACGTTGTGCGGCAGAAGAGTTTTTTAAAAATTTACATGAAATAATTTATAACAACACATAATGGCGATGACAATTTAAAAACCTTTTGGACGTGCGCGGTATTAAACTGTTTCTTGGTCTTTTGTACAGGATGGTCATTTTTAATTTACAATTAATTAAAAGTAATTCAGGGTATTGTAGGTATTATTCATATGAATGTTAGAGCCTAGTGGTCAGATCCACCAAGAGACCGTTGAGAGTTTGAATATAATATATGTAGAAATATCACCAATAAACAGATTTGGGTTGTAAGTTGTAAGTGAATAGGTTTTATTATGAAGGTTAATATCGTGAATGCAATATATTTATAGTTGTTAGATGAGTTTATTTTTAAATAAAGGTGTAAATTTATATATTTTGTGTGTGTTTATTTGCTCTCCCAGCGCTTCAATTTATGGGGAAATCCATTACGCAGTTTGTGAGTAGAGTTGTCTATGTATCAGGGACAACGAGTTGAAATCATTTTAGAAAGGTGGAGGGGACAAGAAAGCAAACAGTTGTCAGTTGCCAAAAGCTAATAAGAGTTGGATATTTCGGTCGTTTTATTTAAAGATCTTGTTATGTTAGAAGGTAAGTGTATAGTATATTTAAGCATGTTATGGTATTTTGCTTATTATGTTAAAACCGAACCTCATATGAAACGTAGTATTATTCCAGAGTAGTCACCTGTTTGGTGGGTCTATTAGACATGTCAACAGTAGTACCTACTGTTGAGGTTCAAAATATGCATTTGGCTTGATTCAATCATTAGTATGTTTTAAGAAAATTGGTTTGTATGATTTGTTAAGAGAATCAAGGTGCAGCCGACAGAAAACTCAAAGGGATCTTACTTGAATTTTATTTTTATGAAAAACAGTGGTGTAAGTAATGTTGCTTCACTATATACACATATATAGACACATACACATATATACAAATAAACAATTCATACACATACATATACATATAATCTGTTTGGAAAACTTGGTGGTTGGTGAGGCAACAGGTGAGTGAGAGCATTATATAGAGAGGGAGTCCGGTGAAAGAGGTATTATCTGTTGGAGGTTTTTGTTATTTAGTGATTTTTCGATATGAAGTAGGAAAGTGTATTGTCTGCTTAGACCATCATAATCAGTTTTCTTATTCATGCAATATTCTGAGTTCATAAAAATGTGGCACATTTCTAGATATAATCTTTTGTTGTAATATTTGCTGGTGGTTAAGACTGCAGAATCGTTAAAATTAATGTTATGTTTTGTTTTTAGGGCATGTTCTGCTAGAGCGCATGTAACTTTACTTGTTTTGCAGTCACTGCGGTGGGAAGTGATGCGGCCTTTTAGGCATCTCGACGTTTGTCCGATGTAGATTCTGTCACAGTCAGAGCATGGAATTTTGTACACTACACTTGATTTTTCGTGTAGAGTAAGAGGTGTTTTTAATCTGCTATACAGGGAATTCAAGTTCCTCTTTTTGAGCGTGGTGACAGATAAGAATAATTAGGTATAAATAGTGTAATTACACACCAAAAATACAATGTATGTATATAGAGTACTCATTCTTTTTCCTTCAATATTTTTTCATCACTTTCTTCATTAATAAATGCACTTTGTTTATTCATATCTAAAACAGGAATGTATTTTGGTTGACAATCTGTCAATTTGACAGATCAGCAAAATATGTATATTATGTTGTCTATCATACACATTTACAGATTTAACTTTTATTTAAAAACAAATTATTTTAATATAGTAGGTGGAGTCGGGAAGTGTTCGGTTTTTAGTGTTAGGTTTTTTCGTTACGGAATTTCTTAATTCGGTCGCTGCGCTCAAAGCCCGCGATAAGAGCTATACAATAGCTTAAAAACCAAGAAATTATCGTAAACATGGAAATAACGGAAAATAAGAAAAAAAAAAACAATAATTAATTAGGAGATACGAAGAATGCCGGGTCAGTTATAAATATATAATTTTTGAATTGTGTAGATATATTTATTATTATGGAATCAGCTTTTATTTGGCTCCGGCTATTTGGGTCGTGATTCAAATAATTTTCTTTTATATTTACTCTTCTTTATCTTCTAATTTGAAACAATATTCATTTTAATTCAAATTTTATTTTAAACTTTAACTACAAAATTATTAAATTAATTAATAATTAAATTACAAAATTATAAACTTTAATATTCCAACTATCTCTTTCAAATTCAAATTCAATAATTATATTTATCCCCCTCATCCCTAGGTAACCTCTTCAAAAACAAAAATATAAAACAAAACAAACAACTCTCTAAACACTTTCTAAAATAAAATTTTTAAACACCTATATAAAGACAGTTACCTATTATCAAATACAAAATTTTTTTTAACCAATCAAATCATAACAAAATCCCCCTAAATTTAAAAAATAAAATTTTCTTTTAAGACACATTTTATAATTTTAAATTTACTTTATATTTAATCTTCTATCATATCATCCCTTACTATTATACCTTATTTTAACGTTATATTGGAATTCTATCAATTTATTAATTTTTATTTATTTTATTTTATCAATTTCTTCCCCCATTTTCTGATATTTCCCCATTATTTATTTTCCTCTTTATATTTAATTTTAATCTTAATTTTAATTTTATCTCAAACCTATTTGCTTTTAATTAACTTTTGTTTTATAATTGTATATGATATCCTTCCAAATCTTCTTTAATCTTCTAATTTCATCACATATTTCAAAGTAATTTATATCATCATCTTCGTATGTTTTATTCTTAAACTTCCTTTTATTCTCATTGTCATAATTAGATTTAGTTTTATATTTAATTTTATTAATATAATAATATAATTCATTTTTATATTTATTTTCATCAACTTCATATATTTTAGTTTCATATTTTATTTCTTCACTTTTATAATATTTATCTTTTTCATTTTTCTTATCCTCTTCATATTTATTATTTAATTTTAATTTCATAATTTCATATTCTTGTTTCATTTTGTTTTTATATGTCTCATATTCTTTATAATATTTATTTTTACTTTATCCTTCCTGTATAATGTATTGACAAATAATTTTTCTTTATATCGATACATAGGTTTATTTTTATTAATATTTCTGTCATACATTTCTTTTAATAGATGTGTGTCTTCATTTTCAGGTTTAAACTGTTTATAATCCCCCATAACTTTTCTCTCAGGAGATTGGGTTTCATGGTCATTATAAATTATTGATTTGTCATTCATTGTTTTTATATCTTCTGTTTATATTTCTTCTTCAAATTCATCTTTATTTTTGGTCATCACTTCTTTGAAAATATTTTTTATTTCTTTTTTAATTTCACTTTTAATATTCTTAATATATAATTTTATGCCTTCTATATTTTCTTTTAAAATCTTTAACTCTTCCTTATCTTCTTTTCCACGTCTTTTCGAAATAATTTAAAAAGTCCTTTATACTTTGATTAGAGTTACCATCACACGCAACATGCCTTTTTTTAGAAATAGGCTTAAAGCAGCTGTAAAAGTCTCATCGTCTATGCTAAGTTGTAGGGCATGAATATCTTGAACAATTAAATTTTTTTCTTTTATATTCCGGATCTTTGACTCAATGTTTTTTAAAACATGAAAGAAACACTAATTTCTTAGAGCCGGTATTCCAAATACTGCTTTAAATCCATTCGTGATTGCAACAGAAGCATCTGCAAGCAGCACATTTGGTTCCCAAATAGTTCCAAGCAAACTTGAACACGATTTTTTTAGTGCATTAAATATAAACGCGAAATCAACATCTGTTTCGCTGTAACATACTGCAACAGCAAGTGGGTGGAATACTCTGCAATTATCTGAAGTTCCAACTATCAGGACAGGATAACCCTGCCAAATCAATTTGTATGTGGCATCAGTTTGAATTTTTTTTGTAACTGCTAAAATTTGCACAAGTCTTTTGGTGGATAAAACAATTTTCAAATCCTGGTTTTGCGAGTCCGTGTCATCAACTTCGATTTTAAAATCTGAAGATGAAAATATGGTATTTATTGTATACTTCCTAATATAATACTTTACCTAATACAAACGGCTGATCCTCATTACTTGGGATTGTTGAGTTAATACTGCACCAGTTCTGCAGTTCTCCTACAGAAATAGTAGACGATCCAAGGACTTTTGAGCGTATAAAAGTCAAAAACGTTTTTAACTGTGATTTCACAGGTGGTTGTTCATTCCGACTACAGAAGGCTGCAATTATGGCATTGGGTTTTTTGATGCCGTCGTTATAGAGCTGACGCACTAACAACTCTGTTGCTGATGAAAGCCCCCTACTGTTATCTACATGATTGGCATGCTCATCTTCTGTTTCAAAAAGAGTCACTTTTATGCAGTCAGAGTGATACAATAGATATTTTCCTGCAGGACATTCATTCTTTTTGTATCAACCACCTGTACATCTAAAGGTGACCTTTAATGCTTCTATTGATTTATATGAAGAAATTTTCTTCCAAATATTTTCCCTTTCAATAAAGTCCTCAGCGTCTTTTGCACTAAAAAAAAACACTTCAGAAAATGTTTCCTAACTCTACTTTGGACAAACCAACTATAAAATGGCAGATTCGCACTTTGACTTACCTGTTAAAGGTCGTGTGTTGCCGCCAAACTTTCTTCTTCGCGGTCTTACGCTTTGCAGGTCCAGGTATTGTATTTTCGCTGTCAGATTCAGATTCATCAGAATGCGTATCGACGATAAATTCTTTACACATACTCATTATTTCACATTAACACACCGTTATCAAACGTTAAGATTTGCACGTGGTACAGAACACACGTTGTCGGAAACAATGTATAGTGTCTACAAGTGCATGCCAAAGCCCGAACTTAAAACATCGTCTATCTATACGTCGTATTTCGTTCGACTGTATTACTCATTGCACATATTTACGTTTCAAAGTGCTATGTATCGTTTTATTGTGCAAACCGTATTTAAAGAGCGGGATACAATATACCTGTATTAAAGCGGATTAAGTTTCTTTAAAGTCGAAAATTAACATAATAAGTGCATTTTATCTTTCAAATGTGGCATATATTATTTTTTGTGCATCACCTTTAATATATATATATATATATATATATATATATATATATATATTGTTATGGTATTAACTGGTTGATCTTTATGTATAGTGTAAATATGTTTAAGACTAACGAGATATAAAAATTTGATAATGTCAATCTATGGAAGTTATCAAGTAATGATAGAAAATAATTGAAAAAAAAAGTATAAAAGGGGTTGCTACGTTGTTAAGGGGATTATTATTGTTTGATGATTTGACATGAATTGTAATTAAACAAAATATAAAATTGAATATAATGGAATAATGGAGAAAGTATCGTTAATATAGTTAAATAGAAAGGGAATATGGAGTTAGAATGTGGAAATTGGAATTAAAAATAAAGTACATAGATTGAGATTAGAATCTAACGTTAGAGTTACCCCTAGTCGCGCCTAAAGAAGTTTTGCCTCAATAATAGGTAAACAATATTAAAAATATACACACATTATGTTTAGAATGTGTGATTTTGTAGCTGTATCTACCTTATTGTAATACAACACAACACAAGAGCCTTCGATAGATAGATTTCATTTTGTAGCATTTTAAAGCATATTCCATAAAATTTAAAATCCTGAGTTGAGTTTGTTTTCTTCAGGATCTGTTATTGGTGGTAAAAGATCAGCCATCCTGACTAGTGGTTTTATGGCCTTTATGGCTACCTAACCAAACCTAAAATAAGTATAAGAAAGTGTTAAAACATTTCGAATATTATTATTTTATGAACAAAAACGTGCAACATGCTTCTTTACTTAACGTAAAGCTTCCGTATAAACAATTATTTACTATCATAATATGTATGTATGTATATATGTATATATGTATGTATATAAACTTACTTAATCAAATCATAATGAATGTTACTGTCTCGTCTTTTTTTCATTTTAATTTTTCTTCAAATCTTTCTGGCGCTTATAATATGCCCTTTGACGTTCACAATTTCTTTTTCTTAAGTCTATAAAACGAAAATAGCTAGATATAAATAATAGGTATAAATAATTAGGTATAAATAGTGTAATTACACACCAAAAATAAAATGTATGCATATAGAGTAGGTACTCACTCATTTTCATTCAATATTTTTTCATCACTTTCTTCATTAATAAATCCACTTTGTTTATTCATATTTAATACAAACACTTTATACACAAATTTAAAATATTTACCAGCAATCTATTTTGGTTCACAAGATGACAAGCTGTCAATTCATACAATTACAGATTTAATTTTATTTAATATAGTAGGCAGAATCGCATGAGCGCCGCCAGGATTATTTTCAGGGAGGTGCATCTGCATCTACACACTATTATGATCTAATATATATAGAATGTAGAATGATTTGGACAGCAACCGCGACGCCTTTAGTTTTTATTCAAACAATAATTTAATAAAAAAATTAAAAAAATATATAATTTTCTGGTAAATTCAGGTATTTTCTTTCATAGCAGGGGGGTGCAAGCGCACCCTCTTGCACCCTGCTGCCGGCGCCCATGCAGAATCGTGTTAGGTATTTTGTATTAGGTTTTGTTTCCAGTTTCTGTTATTAGAATGACGTCACGTCCGTTAGAATAACTTTTTTACTCCTAGTCTCGCTAAAGAAGTTTTACTTCAATAAGAATAAAATTACAGAAAAAGATAATATTAAATCCAGCAAGATTCGATTCCAAGCAAGCAATTTGATCAAGAATTGTTTAATTTCATACCCTCCTAGAAGGCTCTTAATTTTTCCTCAAAGACATGGAATTTGATGCCACAAAATGTGTTGAAATAGAAGCACATACAAATTTTGCTAATTTGACTACTATTCGCAATAGATTACTTTCATTTAGAATTAATAGCACGCTTTAACATTCGTAGGAAAAATCAATTTGTTTTATGATAACAATAGAAAACAATATTCTACTGCACGCTGGTGTACGCTTTCATTAAAACTTCATCGATTTTGTTATGCGTCTTCTGAGTTTTATTGTTCAAAATCAAATTACTTTTTGAACTTCAAACAATGATTTGGAATTTATAAACATAACTGAAAAGTCACAACACAACCTATATTTTATATTTTAAAACCTGGTTTATTGTAAATTCACCTTTCATAAAAATTAGATATTTTGCAGTATTTAGTACTAAACTTCTTAATTAGAACAATATGTGACAAAAATCTTTGATGTGAACACTGCTTTGCTGTTTATGGCATTTTATTAAATAGGCCACCTATTTATTTTCTGTTATTGGTTTTAAGCTTGAGACACTTAATATTGCTCAATTTTGTTGTGTATGCTGAACTAATGTAATCGTCGTATGATGTCTGTTAAACTATAACCGGAACGTTTAAGTACTTTTAAAGTTCAAGTTTATTAAGAATTTATACATATACATACACTCCCAACATATTGCATAGAACTTCATTTTGCAGCGTTGGTAACAAATGTGGGATGAAATACAACATTTTGATTCTACTGGGAATGGTATTTTGTTATATTTGAACACTTTTTTCAATTAAATATATTTTAATTAATTGTTTTGCAAAAAATTAAAGTATATTAATTGTGACTCGTTTGTTTAATAATGATATAGAGTACGCTACTACCAGGACTGTTCTAATTACGTAATTATCTACTTGCTTTAATACAAAGGAATATGTCGATTTGTCTGCTTTTAATATTATACCTAAAAAGTCTCTTGTGATTTTGTAAGAATGGAAAAAAACTGAGTTGGAAGCACTAAAGAAATACTTTCATTTAAAACGCTTGACAACAACCCAAATCAAAGCAGAGATGGATTTAACACTAATGGAATCCGTTCCTACATTTACAATAGTGGAAATCTACGTTACGAGTTTAAGCATGGGTTTCTTCCCTGGCGTTCGACAGGGTTGTGTAATAGCCCCTTTTCTTTTTAATATATATATATATATATATATATATATATATATATATATATATATATATATATATATATATATATATATATATATATATATATACAGGTTCATTCAAAATGAGCGGAACACTTGATTTATGGCTTAACTATGAATTATACGATAATTTGACTTAGATAAAAGTTTATGTACATTTAATGTACTATTTATTGATCTATTCAGATTTTCCGAAAAAGTAATAGCTTTCAAGATATGACGTCAAAGGACAATATTTTAAATGGATCACCCTGTA